>OZ005734.1:50694605-51294605 GCA_963930755.1 Eudasyphora cyanicolor | reverse complement strand
AGCGCTTTGTAATATATATATCTAAATCTGAACCGATTTTTGCGGTATTCCTTCATGTAATAAGAAACCTCTTTCTGCCGAATTTCGTACTGATCGGATATAAAATAGAGTTTCTACAGCGCTTACATGTCAAATCGGGGGTAACATATATATGGGGACTATATCTAAATCTGAACCGATTTTCTCCGAATTTGGCAGTATTCCTTCATGTAATAACAAACCTCTTTCTGCCGAATTTCGTACTGATCGGATATCAAATACAGTTTCTACAGCGCTAATTTTGACATGGGCAGCGAAGCGCACCGGGCTCAGCTAGTTTAAGTATAAAATGTCCCAAAAGTAAATTTATGTAAACAATTTATACATGACTTACAAAATTTATATATCAGAGTTATTCAATATTACGAGAGTGGTGTAGGGTATTATACAGTCGGCCCCGCCCGACTTTAGCCTTTCCTTACTGGTTGTAAATGGTAAATATTGTACTTCAAAATTAAAACAAGTAAGAAAGTTTCAGTCGGGTAAACCGACTAAGGTATACCCTCACTTTGTGAGTAATGTAATATATAACATTACACCAATAAATCTGTCAATTTGTGTGGGAAGTACCAGAAGGGGTTTTCCAAATACACATATTTTTCGGTAAACAGTACATTCTTAAATACATTGCATTGTGCTGAACTATAAGCGTTTATGTGCACTGGTATATTAAAGTTACGAGCTATGTAATTTTGGTATGATTTGGTCATTTTGTGTGGGAGGTACAAAAAGGGGCGGTGTGATAACGCCCACTTTTTACAGGATAATAGGCACTATAACAGCATTAACGGTCCATTTGTGTGGGAGGTACCAAAAGGGGCTGTACAATAATGCCCATTTTTGCTACTAATGCGCTACTAAAACATTATACTGTAGAAAATTTAAAGCATTTTTATGCACTTGTATTAAAGTTATAAGCAGTTAAATTTTGATGCAAAATGGTCCATTTGTGTGGGAGGTACCAAAAGGGGCATGTCAACTTCACCCATTTTTCTCGAGTTAATAGCGACTAATATACTAATATTATGTGCAGAATTTCAAAAGATTCGAATAAGTAGTATAGAAGTTATTAAAGAATCAATATTTCACTAAATTTTAACCCTTTGTGTGGGAGGTACCAGAAGGAGTAGACCAATATGGCCCATCTTCGAACTCATCCGGAGATAGATCAAAATATTACCACATACCAAATTTTAAGTTAATCGGTTACTCCTTTCGAGAGTTATCGTGCGCACCAGCCAGCAGACACACAGACAGACAGACAGACAGACAGACGGACGGACATTGCTCATTCGACTTAAAATGACCCAAAACGGATTTCCTCCGAACATACTTAGGGTCTTAGATCACTCCTTCGATGTGTTACACTTTTTTCCGTAGCAAATGATATATACCCTCGTCACACTAAAGTGAGGGTATAAAAATACTAAAAAAATAACTAAAATACACCCAATAAAATCCCGAAATGCACCCGATTTTTGTTTCTTCATATTTTTTAAGTTAAACCATTAGATGTCCTTTACACGGGATATAAGTTTCAAGATGTGAGGATATTTGGTTTAATAAATACATACTTTTTATCGTTTTCGAATTTGAAATTTATAGCGAATTTCGGTTGAACATAGACCATCATGCAACATGCAAATTGGACACACTAGGAGATTAAGTGTGCCAAATTTTATTTAAATCGGAGAGGGTCGTGTGTAAAAGTGGGTCGACTGCTTTTCGAATTACCCTATTCGGTAGCTGGCACTTTTCAAGCTTTTATTCTTTGACATTTGACAAGTAGAAACAAGTAGAAACTACGCCATTACTAACCAGTAAGGAAAGGCAGAAAGTCGGGCGGGGCCGACTATATAATACCCTACACCTCCCTAACAATGCGATAAGGGTCATTGCCATAATAATTTGGAATAATTGGTAAAAGGGTAGAAACATATTATATAATTCTGAAACGATAATCGCAATATTCGTTCCTAAATTGAGAAACAACTTTCTGCAAAATTTTAATGATCGGAAGTAAAATACAACTTCTATAGCGGTTTGATACCAGGAGGAACATATATATGGAGCTTTAATATAAATCTGAACCGATCTTCCCTGAATTCTCATTCATGTAAAAAGACCTCCTTCTGTCGAATTTCGTACTGAACGGATATAAAATACAGTATCTACAGCGCTTACATGTCAAATCGGGGGTAACATATATATGGGAGCTATATCTAAATCTGAACCGATTTTCTCCGAATTTGGCAGTATTCTTTCATGTAATAATAAACCTCTTTCTGCCGACTTTCGCACTGAACGGATATAAAATACAGTTTTTACAGCGCTTACATGTCAAATCGGGGGTGACATATATATGGGGGCTATATCTAAATCTGAACCGATTTCTTCCAAAATTTAACAGTGTTCATTCATATAGTAAGAAACCTCTTTCTGCCGAATTTCATACTGATCGGATATAAAATAAAGTTTTTACAGCGCTAACATATATATGGGGGCTATATCTAAATCTGATCCGATTTTAACCAAATTCAATAGGGATCGTCCTTGGGCAAAAAAAAGATATGTGTGTACGGACAGATGGACATAGCTAAATCAACTCAGAAAGTGATTCTAAGTCGATCGGTATAACAAACGATGGGTCTATTTCTTCTCCTTTTGGGTGTTACAAACAAATGCACAAAGTTATAATACCCTGTACCACAGTGTGGTGTAGGGTATAAAAATGGACGATACACGATTCAACAACGCATTGAAATTATTAAAATTCGAAAAATCGAAAATCATCTAGACTGATGAGGCCCATTTCCACCTCGGTGGCTACGTCAACAAGCAAAAATGTCGCATCTGAGGCTCGACCAGAGTTATTGTTGAGAAGCCTCTCCATCCTCAACGTGTGACTGTTTGGTGCGATTTATGGTACGGCGGGGTCATTGGACCTTCCTTTTTCGAAAATGAGGTTGGATCAACAGTCACGGTGAATGGATTGCGCTATCGAGAGATGATTAATGATTTTTTATGGTCGGAGTTGGATGGTATTGATCTGGACAACGTTTACTTTCAACAAGCGCCGTCGTGGTGGTCTGTTTGCATTTTTTTTCATTATTAACGGCATACCTTCCTCTTTATTATGAAATAAACATCCGATCATTTATCTCAAAAAATTGAATTTTTCTTTGAATGCCAAAATAACACCTCTTGTTGGAAAACTCTTTAATAGTGCATACAAATACTTGAAATTGTTTACAGTGTAATACTTTTATAGTACCTAAAGTCCAGTGTAAAGTGGGTGTAATTGGCACCCCCCCCCCCCCCCCTTTTGATACCTCCCACACAAATGCACTATTTTGCACCAAAAGTAAAGCTAATAACTTTAATACCAGTGCACCAAAAGTAAACAGCTATTAAAAAAACAGTGCATACAAATACTTGAATTTTTGGACAGTGTAATGGGTTTTATAGTACTTACAGTCCAGATAACAAGTAAGAAAGTTTAGGTCGGGTAAACCGACTAAGGTATACCCTCACTTTGTGAGTAATGTTATATATAACACTAGCTTACCCGGCACGATTTTACAATATTTTAAAATGATAATTGATATTTCAAGATCCAAATTCGCAATTTGTCCCCTATCTGTGCCATTTATTTAACTTTTTCCCCACGGTTTAAGTAGAAGAATCTATTTGGAAAAAACAATTTCTTAGCTTTGGTTTATGCTGTAAGAGCTACCTTTGCACTCAGGGACCCCATTCAACACCTTTTGCACCACTGTGCCATATTAAACACTTTTTATTACACTGTGCTTCTAAAGTACGAATTTTTATACATGTCTGGGACTATTTGTTTCCTTTTTTCCCCACTTACAACATTTTACCATTTAAACGTATTTAACTTTTTTGCTTCACCGTACCATATTTAACCCTTTTTGCTCCACTAAACCATATTTAACACATTTATTTCCCCTCTGTAACATGTTGAACAATTTTTGCTTGCCTCAACTGCATCATCATTTTAACCTTTTAGCACCACAGTGCTACATAATTGCAGTGCATCATACTTTTAACCTTTTTGCACCACAATTTAGAAAAAAATTCTTATTTTATATTTAACTTACCATCTCTCCCTGCATCCATATTTTTACCCACTGTACTAAATGTACGCTTTTTGACCCACTGTGCTATATTTAACCTTTTGGGTCCACTGAATCAAATTTAAAACTTTTTTGTCCTACTATATTGTGTCCACTATATTTAACCATTTTTGCCCCACTGTACCATAGTTAACACATTTTTGCCTCACTGTTCCATATTAACGCTTTTTGCCCCACTGTACCATACTTAACCCATTTTGTTCCACGTTACCATATTTTACTATTTGTGCCCACTGTAACCATTTTTGTCATACTGTACCATAATTACCCATTTGTGGCCCACTGTACCATTCTAAGACATTTTTTCCCCACTGTTCCATAATTAAAGCATTTTGCCCCACTGTACCATATGTAACCCATTTTGTCCCACGTTACCATATTCAACTAATTGTGCCCCACTGTACTATAGTTAACCCTTTTTGCCCCACTGTGTCATATTAAACCCTTTGTTTCACTGTACCATGTTTAACAGTTTTTGCCCCACAGTACCATATTTAACCCTCTTTACTCCACTGTACAATATTTAACATAGTTATGCCCGCACTGTACTGTACAGTTAACCATTTTTTCACACTGTACCATATTTAACCCTTTTTGCCCCACTGTATCATAGTAAATAAATTTTTGCCCCACTGTTCCATAGTTAACGCTTTTTGCCCCACTGTACCATTTTTAACCCATTTTGTTACACGTTACCATATTTTACTTTTTGTGCCCACTGTAACCATTTTTGTCATACTGTACCATATTTAACCATTTGTGTCCCACTGTACCATAGCTATCACATTGTTTCCCACTGTTCCATGGTTAAAGGTTTTTGCCCCACTGTACCATATTTAACCCATTTTGTCCCACGTTACCATGTACCATAGTTAACCCTTTTTGCCCCACTGTGTCATATTAAACGCGTTGTCTCACTGTACCATATTTAACAGTTTTTGCCCCACTGTACCATATTTAACCCTCTGTGCTCCACTGTACAATATTTAACACAGTTATGCCCTACTGTACTGTATAGTTACCCATTTTTGTCACACTGTACGATATTTAACCCTTTTTGCCCCAATGTATAGTAAATACATTTTTGCCCCACTGTTCAATAGTTAACGCTTTTTGCCCCACTGTACCATTTTTAACCCATTTGTCCCACTTTACCATATACATATAACTATTTTTACCCCACTGTACCATAGTTAACCCTTTTTGCACAACTGTGCCCCATTCAACTCTTCATCTCACTGTACAAAATGTTTACCCACTGTACCATATTTAACAAATTTTTGTCTCACTGTACCGTACTCGTATTTAAAATGTGTTTCCACGCTAGCGTACTTAAACCTTTTTCCCCGACTGTAACATATTTAATCATATTTTCTCCACTCCACTATTTAACCGCTTTTGACCACAGTGCTCCTAAAACCATATAAACTCTTCATATCTCATGTTTAAGTTCCAATTTTGACAGATTGTTCCCTTTTTTCCCCATGCTCCATAATTAACCCGTCGTGTCCCACTGTGCCTCTTAAAGTTAGAATTACTAAAAACCACTTCCAAACACTAGTTTATGTTCCAAAAGTTACCCTGGAATCATTGATCCATGTTTGACATTTTTAAGCCACTGTACTATATTTTACACTTTTTGCCCCACTGTGTCCCGAAAACTACGAATACAAAAAAAACTTTATACCCCGATCAGTTGTCATAAAGGCACCCCTCGCTTCAATTGTCACCATTCTAATATTAGGCTTTAAATTTCGCGGTGGTACCATATTTATACCTTTCTGTTTTTAAAAAAATCACTCCTAGTTCTTGTTTACGTCCCAAGAGCTACTCTCACACTATTCTAGGTCTTGCCATTTGGATTTGGCTGCTGTACCACATTTTTCCCTTTTTACCCCACTGTGTACGTAAATGTTCGAATTTCGAAAAATCCTGTCAATTTCAGAGTCTACCTCATAAGAGCTACCCTCACACCAAATTTCACGATTCTAGCTCTTGCCATTTGAATTTTGCTGTTGTACTACATTTATCCCATTTTTCCCATTTTACCCCACTGTGTGCGCATATGTTCGAATTACGAAAAATCCTGCCAATTTCGGAGTCTTCCTCATAAGGGCTACCATCACACAATATTTCACGATTCTAGCTCTTGCCATTTGGATTTGGCTGATGTACCACATTTATCACTTTTTACCCCACTGTGTGCGTAAATGTTCGAATTTCGAAAAATCCTGCCAATTTCTGAGTCTACCTCCTAAGGGCTACCCTCATACCAAATTTCAAGATTCTAGCTCATTTCGTTTAGATTTGGCGGTGGTACCATATTTATCCCTTTTTGGCCCATTTTGCGGCTAATAGTACGAATTTCCTTATTGCTCGTCTACGTCCCAATGACTACCCTCCCACCAAATTTCATGATTCTAGCTTCAGCCGTTTGGCCTGGGCGATGATCAGTCAATCAATCAGTCAGTCAGCCAGTCACGCAACAATTTTATATACATATATAGATTGCACTAATTAATCTTTCAAATTGTGTGGGAGTTACCAGGTTTTACAAATGCACCGATTTTTCGGTAAACAGTAGATTCTTTAAATACATTCTTCTTTGCCGAACTGTAAGCGTTTATGTGCCCTGGTATATTAACGTTACGAGCTATTGAATTTTGATATGATTTGGTCATATTGAGTGGAAGGTACAAAAAGGGCGTGGTGATAACGCCCACTTTTCACAGGACTGTAGGCACTATAACAGCAGTAGGCACTATAACAGCATTTCAAGTATTGATGTTATAAGCCGTTAAATTTTGTGCGTGATGTACCAAAAGGGGCCTATTTTTTACCTGACTATAGGCGATACAAAAACATACTGTACAAAATTTCAAGTATTTAGGTACCTCCAACACAAATGGACCATTTTACACCAAAAGTTAACAGCTTATAACTTTAATAACAGTGCATATAAATATTTGAAATTTTGTACAATGTAATGCGTTTATAGTACCAAGAGTCCTGAGAAAAATTGGCGTTATTGCCACGCCCCTTTTGGCACCTCCCACAAAAGTGGATCATTTTACACCAAAAGTTGACAGCTGATAACTTTAATACCAGTGCATATAAATACTTGAAATTTTGTACAGTGCAACGCTTTATGGTACCTAGAGTCCAGAGAAAAATGACCGTTATTGGGATGCCCCTTTTGGTACCTCCCACACAAATGGTCCATTTTGTACCAAAAGTAAACAGTTTTTAACGTTAATAACAGTACAAACTTTAAAGTTATTAAATGCAATTTAAATTGACAATAATTTAATTAAAACAACGAACTGGCAACACTTACCAGTCACATGGGGTGGTGAAAATGGTGAATTTAAGTCTCGCTTGGAGCTCTTTGGCTGTGTGACTTGTAAGCTTTCTTCGTAGGTATATAATTCCCATATGCAAATTTCTTTGTAGATTGGTATATATACAAGTGATGATCGCCACAGCTACAAGCTCACACTGTGTCATGTAAGACCCTCTGATGATATCCCCGCACAGGATTGAAATACGTATAAGGGTTTGTGTTTACATGGCTTTCAAAGCGCAGTGTCTTATCTTTTCCCATACACCACAAAAAACCTCTCTTTCGAAAGGATGAGTTGATCGAAAAAGCTGAAAAATTCGAATGTGAAAACATTCAAATAATCAGGGTAGCCTCACTCTCTTAAACAGGAAATAAAAAAAGGTTTTTCATATTCGCTTTTTTTGTGTAGAGAGAACCAAATCTGGTTCCTATTTCCTTGTATGGAATAATATATATATACGACTACATACTATTTGACAATGTCCTAAACAGAAAAGTAATACAGGTTGGAGACTATGAAGCGCACCAAGTTAAAGCCAGTTATCGTGGAGAACCTTTGTTGGGTGCCACATCAAAACAAGGATTTATAACGACCACTATTCGTGTAAATGGTATAATTAAAATATCAGACCGATCATTTGAAATTTGTGTATTTATAATTCATATGTATTTTTAATACATACTCCCATTATTAGTTCCCTAATGCATTATTTGTTCTGGGTAATAAGCTTTCCATTTTGCGTACTATAGAAAACTCTGCACCCATAGACCTCAATCAACCGGAAACTCCAACTCACTTCGTGTAGTGTCACCATGTCGACCATTTATTTATCGTGGCTTTGGAAGTTTTATGCATTATGCTGCACTCCTCCAAAACTTAGACAGCCACGCATAGTTTAGCGGCAGCAAAGCGAAGTGAATGCTAGGGAATTTATCTAACCACTGCCCGCTGTATCGCCACCCTCAATTTCCGTTTCCGCTTTATGTAAGACAAGACAAAATGCATAACTCCGTTCAGTTCAGTTCGGTTTAGTTTTTTTTTTTTTAATTTTTAAGCCAAAAGATTTCCTTGTGATAGTAACTCGTATCAGCAGCGATGTTGTTGCAATAACTGCGAAAATTGTATACGAGTTTTTTTTCTTCCCGGTTTTTTGTCTTTCACTCTTTGGGGACCGCCATCATGAAAAGCATTTAATTGAAATTCTTTTGGGAACGCTGGAGCTGATGATATTGGTGTTGGTGGTTGTGCCGATGCTGGTCTGTCGAGTGCGTGCGTCCCTTTCTTCTTGCCCCCGCTTTTGTCAAATATTGAAAATTATGCTTAAAAGCCATTAATTATTAAATACTTTTTGTTGTGGTTTCTCTTTTGGCTGCCAGCATTATGAGCAATTCTTGTTCGTTCTTTTTTTTTTTGTTTTCCTTCTGAAGCGAATAATTGAACAGGGATCAATAAAGGCAAACAGACTAAAGCAAAATTTCTTAATTAATTTCCCTTTTGGCTCAGATTTATGACGCGTCCGCTTTTAAGACTGTAATGCATTTAATTTATTATCGGCAAATTGCGTTCATCGTTTTATTTAGTTTTTTTTGTGTCCTTACAAAACTACTAAGGCAAAATCTGATAGAAATAGATTTTGCCTTAGTAGTTTTGTAAGGATTTTTCCCCCTTCAAATTGTGATACAGTGGAGAGGAAGAGATATACATAAGTAGTATATAAGTTATAAGGGATTCACAATTTCACTAAATTTCAGCCCTTACTGGGGGAGGAAATAGAAAGAGAGGTTCACTCTATGGCCCATCTTCAAACTTGTCCCGAGCTAGAGGAGAATATTATACAATATTTGATGCCAATCGGTCATTTCTTTTGGGAGTTATGGTACGCACCAAACAGACAGGCAGACATACATACGGACGGACATAGCTCAAATGACCTAAAATCTGCTGTAAAGGATTTCCAGCTCACATGCATAGGATATAGGGTCACTCCTGCGATATGTTGCCCTTTTGGCCTATAGAAACTAATATATACCATCCTCCTCTAAATTAAAATTACCTTTTTTAGTTCCGGATCGCAATGATATGGACCTTCAATGCTTATTATGTTGCAAAAATAGCACTAGAAGGCATTTTCCGAATTTTTTTGGGTCACAGTGCGACAAACTGAATATGATACGAAGGTCTTACTTAGGATATTGATGGGATCGGAATAGGAAGGTATTTTCCGAAATTCATACTTTTAGGGGTGCAGTGCGGCAAAAGGGATGAATATGGTGCCATGGTGCGAGGGTAGCCCTTGGAATATAAAATATAAATAAGAAGCGCTTTCTTCGAAATTCGTAATTTTAGGTGTGTAGTGTTATAAAAGGGTTAATATGGTCCCAGGGTACGCAAGTAGCTCTTGGAACATAAACTTAATATAATAAGAGATTTTCTCGATATTCATGCCGTGGGGAAAACAGTTACATAGTGCCGCAAAAATGCTTTAATATGGTACAATGGGCCAACAATGGTTAAATGTGGTAGAGTGGGGCAAAAAGGGTTAAATATGGTCCAAGGGTGCGAGGCAGCTCTTGAGACATAATCCTGAAATTCATGTATTTAGGGACACAATGGGGTAAAACCGGTGAAATATTATAGAGTGGGGCAAAATAAGTTAAATATGGTATAGTGGGGCAAAAAATTATAAACATGCTCGCAGGGCCCGATGGTATATCATGGAACATAAACTAGAGGTAAGAAGCGTTTTTTTCGAGATTCATACTTTTAGGGCAAAAAATGGTCAATAAGGGTTAAGTATGGTCCTAAAGTGCGAGGTTAGCTCTTGAAATATAAACATAGAGCTCAGAAGTTTTTTTCGAAATTCATACTTTTAGGGGCACAGTAAGCTAAAAACGGTAACATTTTTTACGGTGGGGCAAACATTTTTAAATGTGGTACTTTTAGGGAAAAAATGGTCAAAAAGGGTTAAATATGGTCCCAAAGTGCGAGGTTAGCTCTAGGAACATAAACATAGAGATCAAAAGTTTTTTTTTCGAAATTCATACTATTAGGGGCACAGTGAGCTAAAAACGGTTACATTTTTTACAGTGGGGCAAAGATACAGTGGAGCTTGCAGGTTTTTTCTGCATATTTTTAGGAAAACAGTAGGGCAAAGTAAGTTAAATATGGAATGGTGTGGCAAACAGGTTTCAAAATGGTACAGAAGACCAAGATGGGTGCGAAAGTGGAGCAAAAAGGGATAAATATGGTACCACCAACAAATCAATATGTATGGTACCACGTTCAACGGTAGCTCTTGGGACGCTGACTTGACACAGAGAACGTTTTTTTTTAGTTTTGAAGCTTATTGGGATAACAAGGGATAACAATGGTACCACCGTCAAATGTAACGGCGTACCTAGAATCGCTAAATTTAAATCGAGGATTGTCTATATAGCGTAGGATTCAGATAGAGAGCTATTTTCCAAATTTCATATTTTTAGGGGCACAGTGGGACAAAAAGGGTTAAATATGGTGCAATATTAGCTCTTGGAATATAAACTATAGATACGATTTTTTTTGTTTAATTCATATTTTTGGAGGTACGGTGTGTCAAAACGATTTAAATAAGCTACAATGAGGCAAACATGGAACCCTGAGATGAAATTGGAACATAAACTTGTGATATGAAGTGTTTTCCAAAATGTATGCTGTTAGGAGCACAGTGTGGCAAAATAAATAATAGTTTTTTTATTTACTTATTTGTTTATATAAATTACAATACAAAGTAAAGTTATATTCAAACCAAGATGGGTGCGAAGAGAACAAAAAGGGATAAATATGGTACCACCACCAAATCAATAAGCATGGTACCACATTCGAGGGTAGCCCTTGGGACGTTGACTAGACACACAGAACAACAAGGGATAAAAATGGTACCACCGTCAAATGTAACGGTATAAGACTTACAATCTCGAAATTTAAAGCTAGGCTTGTCTATAGGGCTTAGGATTGGGATAGAAATGTATTTTCCGAATTTCATATATTTAGGGGCACAGTGTTTCTAAAAGGGTTAAATATGGTGCAATATTAGCTCTTGGAGCATAAACTATAGATACCCATATTTATGTTTAATTCACATTTTTAGAGGTAAAGTGGGACAAAACGATTTAAATATGCTACACTGAGGCGAAAATGGTACCCTGAGATAAAATTGGAACATAAACTTGAGATATGAAGTGTTTTTCAAAATGTAGGCTTTTACGAGCACAGTGTGACAAAAAGTGTTAAACATGACACAGTGATGCAAAAATCTATTAAATATGAAAGAATTATGCAAAATGGTTAAATACGGTACAGTGGGGCAAAAATTTTAAATGTGGAGCAGTGAAGTGTTCATAGGAAGCTTTCTTTTTAAAATTCGTATTTTTAGGGGTAAAACGGTTTCAAGTTGGTACATAGGAGCAAAATTCGTGCTAAATTATCTATTGGAATATAAACTAAAAGGTGGAATAGTTTTTTTATTAATATAATTATATGAATTGTAATCTAAAGTATATTTTTATTATTATTTTATTGTCCAGGGAAAAGCCGGCTGACAAAGACCAGGTTACTTGCTATATTTTTGAAACGGCAGACAGAGCATCCGCTGGGAATCGAACCCGCGACTGCACAGTGGCGAGCACGCTATCTACTCACATATTGGGCGCTCAAATCAGTTCCGAAAAAAATTTATTTACTTATTTGGCCCATTAATTTCTCTTTAAAAATAGCTACTGAAAATTCCGTAAAACTCTAAAACTGTTTTTTTATTTTTCAAAATTCAAATTCCATAAAAAAAAATATAGATTCAGAATTTTTAATTTTATTTTTGACTAAAAAGTTGCCCCCTTTTCCCCGAAATTTAAAAAAAAATCATTTTTGGGTTTTACGAAATTTTAAGTTGATTTTAACAAAAAAAAATTTCGAAAAATTTTTTAAAGACTTTAATTTAAAAGAAATGCTCTCCCTTCTTTTTTTAACTTTACACAGAATATGTGTCAGAGACTCTCACAAACCAAAAACAGCAATTGAATTTTTGGGAAGTCAGTATTTGTAAAAGTTATGGACAAAAGACTAAGGCAGCTCTGGTTATTTTTTTACATTTTCTTCTGCTTCTGTACTTATTAATTTTAATATCCTTTTGTATGAAATTTGAAATGCAGTGTTTTACAGAAACCGAAGAAAAATGTGTTAATTTTTTCGTCTATAACTTTTATAAATATTGAGCTCGAAAAATCCAATTACTGCCTTGGATTTGCAAGAGTCCAGTGCATATTCTGTCAAAAAATCGAACGGGGGCAATTTAAATTAAAGTTTTCAAATATTTTTTTCGAAAACAAATAAATTGTATACTTTAAAACATCTTTAAAAAATTGTTGTGTTATGTCCAGTTTCAAATGATGTAAACTTCGATAAAAAATCAAGAGCACATAAAAATTTCGTAAAACCCAAAAAATCATTTATTTTGTCATATTTTGAAAATTTAAAATCCCCAGGAAATTTTGGAAATTTTCTTTATGTTTTATATGCTTTTTGCAAAAAAACTTCATAGGTAAATATTAAAATAGGAAATACTATGACTTTCTCAGATCAGATTTACCTATGCAAATGCAAATTTTTCTTCCTAGCAAGTTCATTGGCTTTACAGATCCCCGGGATATCCCTATGGTACCAATATTAAGGTTGCTCATCCATTTCGTTAAGAGATTGGGTCTATTAGTATGGGTCTGTCCTCAAACAAAAAACAAAGCTAAGGCGAACACCCCTACGTTTAAAGATTATTCAAAGACAATTTCAGAACAACATGCGGCCCAAATAGGTTTTACGAGGGCGGTTCGGAAACTTCTTAGCCTATCAATGAAAGAGAATAGTTAGTTTTTCAGAAATATTTTTATTTTTCAATATAATCTCCTGAAACTTCATTCAATACACTTAGTCCAACGCTTATCTAGCAATTCTATCCCTTGATTAAAATAGTTTTCCTCAAGGTCTTCAAAATAGTGGTTTACAACTGTAATTGCATCTTCATTTGAGGTAAAACGCTTGCCAGCAAGGAATTTTTTTAGATTTGGGAACAGGTAAAAGTCGCTGGGAGCTAAATCAGGAGAATAAGGTGGGTGGTCAAGCAAATCGTACTTTAATTCGTTGATTTTAGCCATTGTTAAAACACTCGTGTGCGCTGGTGCGTTGTCTTGATGAAAAATTATTTTTTTGTGTTGTAAGCCAGGAAGTTTTTCTCGAATTTGTACATTTAATTGATCCAAAAGGTTGCAATAGTACTCTGAATTTATTGTTTTACCCTTTTGCAGATAGTCAATCAATAAAATACCTTTGAAGTCCCAAAAACCGTTGCCATAACCTTACCAGCCGATTGAATTGTTTTTGCCTTCTTTGTGGCACTTCCTCCAGCTTCAGTCCATTGTTTGGATTGTTCTTTTGTCTCTGGAGTATAGTGGTGGATCCATGTCTCATCAACAGTTATGAAACGACGCTTAAAATCCATTTTATTTCGCTTAAAACGATCCAAACAAGCTTGAGAAATGTTCATTCTTATGCGTTTTTGGTCGACTGTTAACAATAGAGTTGGGCATTTTAGTTTTTTAAGCTCACCAGCTCACTCACATTACTGAACCAGCTCTTTAGCTCGTTCGTTCAGTAGATCATATTAAAGGAATCTGATTGGAACATGAATGGAATGATTTGAATATTCAAATGCGTTTGTATAGTGCTACTTATTAGGTACAGTCATACATTCATGAACGAAATGAGAAGAAAGAACGAAGTGACATAGTTGGAGAAAACAGACATGATGAACTACTGAGCTGAAATGAACGAGTTGTGTGAACTAGTTCGTACCGTTCAGTAAAGTGACCCGTTCAATTGAACTAGTTCGTTCACGAACTACACAAGTCTGGTTAACAAGTGCGGCACCCATCTTGCAGAAAGCTTTTTCATCTGTAGTTCTTCATGCAAAATTAAATGGACTCGATCATTTGAGATGCCCATGATATTAGCTATTTCACGCACTTTTATTCGTCGATCATTTAATACCATATCATGCACTTTGGCTACAATTTCTGTTGTTGTTGCTGTTTTTGGACGTTCACTACGTGGTTCATCTTCAATGCTTGTACGACCACGTTTAAATTCAGCAACCCAATTTTTTACTGTTGCATATGAAGGAGCACTTTCACCTAACACATTCACCATATCATTATGAATTTCTTGTCCCGATAAACCTTTTTTATGTAAATATTTAATGACACCACGCATTTCTAATTTTTCCATTGTAAAAAAATCGCGGATGCGTCTTTTGTGAACACCTGTTTCTATATGAAGGAGTTGCCAGATCGAAACAAAATTGAACATGTGTTCATAGCAGAGATGGAAGTTTCCAAAAACTTAACTTTTTTCTGTTTATACCGCGCTTTTTGTGCTAGGCTAAGAAGTTTCCGAACCGCCCTCGTATATGCAACGCTGTTATTTGGTACCTTATCGAAACAAACCGCATACTGTTGTTCATGGTTTGTCAATGGCTCCAGTTTGCCCTTTGATCACGTTTGACTCTGAAGTAAATTTTTACTGTTGACTTCCTGTATTTCATTTCCTGTATCCACATGATGCCTTTTTCTCATTACGACCATAAAGACTCCTTAAAACCATACAACTTTTGCATTAACGCCATTTATTTTTATTCATAAACAAAAATGTTATGAAGGTTTCAAAAAAGGTAGGTCACCCTATTCCTCCCATACTTGTACTTTCTGAAATGATAAGCTTAGCTCCATTTAGATGAGGAAGTCTACATGTGTAACCTTATATTTCCTGGTAAAGAGAACCAATTATGTCTTGTTTGTATTAGTGCTCAAACCACTGCTTCTGGCCAGCTTAAAAAAATTAAAAGCCCCTTTCATAGCAATAAAGGTAACCATAGCGAACTCCTTGAAATGTAGGGACTATTCGATTCCGCCATCTAGTTCATACAGGTCGGATTCTGTGGACTTGCCCTTCTTGTATGCATGTTGGTTTCCCAACAATAATTTCGTAACCCAGGTATTCTCTAATGAAAGAATCAAATCTTTTAATAGGACTTAGAATAGACTAGTTGGCATGAAGTCCTTTGGCCTAGTTTGGGTATGAATATGTGTCCGTCCATCGATTGGATATATACGAGAGCTTAATGCAGCCCTCATATATCTTCTTCAGCCCTGATATGATATAATTCATAATTTTCTGCATTTCTATTGGGGACATGATATCTGGTACATGTGATTTGAACGGCTCAAAGCTGTTAATTGTCCAACTTAGTCTGGATTTATCGGTTTGGCTGACTTATTGGTGCTTCCTCGAATTCCGTCAGGGTGTTTCCCGGGAAATTTGTGTCGAGCTGTACCTGTATAGTCAATACAGGTACAGCTCGACACAAATTGCTATTTTTTGTACAACTGTTATCCTCATCCTGTAGATAACCCACGGTACAAGGTGTAGCGGATAGTATCTTCCTCAGCCTTGTGGCGTCTGAGACCTTCTCCACTTCTATACAGAAGCTGTACCAAGGACGACTTTGTGCTTTCCTAAGCTCCTTCTAATAGATCTTGAATTTCTCTTTATAGGCATCCCCGTCATTAGAGACCCCAGTAGATTTAACCTTGTTGAATAGCCTGTTGCAGGTCCATTTTCTGGTCCACCGCTACGGCTTATTTTTACACTTGTACCTACTGATGTATTGAGGACTTTTTTTTAATTTTTCTCATGCAGTTGCCACTGTGTCTTCCTCACTTTGTCTGTTTAAGAAACGGCAGAACTTTATCCCGAATACCTCCCACTGTGCATCGTTTATGTTGTGCATCATACAAATTTACCAAATCCATCTAATTGATTAATATCCTTGAAATGTGCTGGCGAATATTTGCAAGTGCTGGCCATTACTTATGCGGAATTTTGTTTGTTGCACTCCTTTTCCGATTGCCTTACTGAGTGCTCTGCAAATATGTTTTTTTTAGCAATTTCATGATGATGAATTCTTTACTTATAAATTGGAAGAATTCCAAACCCCAATGCCCTCCCTAAGCACTACTGGACAAAACGAAAATGTGTATTTATATTCAAGTCATGGCCCAGTTGCCCATATATTCGTACTCGTCTAACCTAGAGGTGTGGTATTTTGGGTTGGTTTAGTTAGTTTAGCTAGCCACCAGTAATCAATGACATGATTAATTACAATTTTAATTATATACGTATTACAATATTATAGTTATACCCGCAATATATAGAGCAACGTAACACAGCAATGGCAACCGTGGCGCATTTAACCCTTTCTTTCATTATTCCTTGTTTCGTTTTTTAATTAAAAAAGTCACTCCAAGAAAAACACAAGTCACACCTGACGGTTGGTTTGGTTTGCGGTTTATGTGCCATTCTTCGGTCTTCGCTTTTGCAACATTTGCCATGAAACGTACGTAAGGAATCGCTTAGCAATTGCAAAGAAAATGTAATGCTCGAAACGCTCTTTTTTTGTATAATTAATTAATTTTACTGGAGCAATTCAGTTTCAACGATAATTTAAAATAACATGAACCACAGGAATAAACAAAATGATTGTGCAATGGCATTGCAAAACTATTAATTAATTGTAAAATTTCAGAGTATATATGCAACTATCAGGAAAGAAACAGTCCACTGTACAACCAAGTGATTTCGATCTGCCATTCACTTCGGTCCACTGTGCAAGCACAGAGACTTCGGTCTACAATATAAACTTTGGTATTGAGCTGTACTGTTCAACAACAGAGATTTGACTACTTACTGCTCAAACACAGGAAACTCGGTCCACCTTTCAACCATAAATACTGTTCAATGACATGATCACTGTTCAAATACAGAGACTTCGGGGTATACTATCCAAGCACTTTGACTTGGTCCACTGTTCAATCACAGAGACTTTGATCTAATGTTCAATCACAGACAATTCAGTCTACTGTATATCCACACAGGCTAAGGTGTACTGTTCAACTACACAAACTTCAGCTTCCTATTAAATTTGTAGTTAAATCAATCAATAAACTGCTCGGATCATTGTTTCGGTGTTGAAACCAAGGAATCTCGGTCCACTTCGGCTTACTTCTCAGCCACAGCGACTTTAGTCTACTGTTCAATCACAAAGAACGCAGGTCAAATGTTCAACAACCTCTGTACATCCACAGAGACTTGGGTCTACTATTGAACCAGGCTACTGTTTAAGCACATTGCCTTGCGTCCACTATCCAAACTTATCGATACCTCCATTCTAAATCTAAGTGCAAAAATATAGTTTTTCAGGAAAGGCAATGAATTTTTTTTTAATTTTGTGTGGAATTTCTTTATAATGCAAATCGAATGAGCTGTACCGTTTAGTGAATAACTTTTGATCGGGTTGACGGATAGACACCAAATTTTAACTAAATATAATTTGGAATATTGTGAAATTAAAAATACAATGTCCCTAAAAATATGCTAAGTCGACTTAGCATATTTTAGAATGGAGGTTTCGATATGAATTCAACCAACATGTTGGTTGGTTCACTATTCAACCACAGAGACTTGCGACTTAAATCCACTGTACAAGCACAAGGAACCTCTGACCATTGTTCAACCATAGAAACTTCAGCCTACTGTTTAATTTATAGTTATATCAGTAGCATGAGGATCTACTATTCAACCTAGAGACTTCGCGTTATTGTTCCTCTGTTGAAACCCTGGTATCCCGATTCACTATTCAACCACGTCGACTTACTTTTCAAACACCGAGACTTGAGTCTACTATTCAACAATAAGGAACAAAGGATCAATGTTCAACACTTTGACTTCGGCCCAATGTTCATTCGTCTACTAAACGATTTTCCAACAAGAGGTGTTATTGTTTCACTATTCAACCACTTGCGACTTAAATCCACTGTACAAGCACTAGGAACCTCTGACCATGGTTCAACCATAGAAACTTCAGCCTACTGTTCAATTTATAGTTATATCAGTAGCATGGGGATCTACTATTCAACCTAGAGACTTCGCGTTATTGTTCCTCTGTTGAAACCCTGGTATCCCGATTCACTATTCAACCACGTCGACTTTTCAAACACCGAGACTTGAGTCTACTATTCAACAATAAGGAACAAAGGATCAATGTTCAACACTTTGACTTCGGCCCAATGTTCATTCGTCTACTAAACGATTTTCCAACAAGAGGTGTTATTTTGGTATTCAAAGAAAAATGCCATTTTTTGACACAAATGATCGGATGTTTATTTCATAATAAAGAGCCGTATGCCGTTAATAATGAAAAACAACATCAGCCAAATGGCCACCACGACCACGCTTACAGGACCACATCCTTTTCATGAAATTTTCCATAACCAAATCGAAAAGTTGCTGCTCTATGTCCTCGATAGCCTTACGAATTCTATCTTTGAGGTCTTGATTGAACGCTGGAATCACATGGCCCCAAAGGAAGAAGTCGCAAGGTGTTAAATCACAAGATCTCGGTGGCCAATTGTGATCACCTCTTCGAGAGATAACACGGTCCGGAAACTTTTCCCGTAACAGAGCAATGGTTTCGTTGCTTGTGTGGCACGTAGCGCCGTCTTCTTGAAAGTAAACGTTGTCCAGATCAATACCATCCAACTCCGACCATAAAAAATCATTTATCATCTCTCGATAGCGCAATCCAGTTACCGTAACTGTTGATCCAACCTCACTTTCGAAAAAGTAAGGTCCAATGACCCCGTCGGACCATAAACCGCACTAAACAGTCACACGTTGAGGGTTTTCCGAGCCCCAGATGCGACAATTTTGTTTGCTGACGTAGCCACCGTGGTGGAAATGGGCCTCATCAGTCAAGATGATTTTCGATGGATTCTGGATCATTTTTATGCATTTAAAGGACCCAATCAGCAAAGACACGACGTTGTTGATGATCGGCCGGCTTGAGATCTTGTGTTAACTGAACTTTATAAGCCTTAAGACCCAAGTCTTTATTCAAGATACGGTGTAATGACGTTTGTGGAATGCACAATTTCAAAGAACGGCGAGGAATGGACAAACCTGGATTTTCTTCAACACTTTGGGCTACAGCAGCAATATTCTCTGTTGTTCTTGAGCGACGTGCACGGGTTTTATTCTTCACATCACTAACTTGTCCCAACAGCTCGAATTTTTCCACCAATTTCTGTATTGCGGTCCGACAAAGTCCGAAAAACGCTTTAGTTCTGCGAACTGTGACTGCAAGATTTACACCATTTCTGTAGTGAATTTGAATAATTTCAGTGCGTTGTTTAATCGTGTATCGTTCCATTTTTATACCCTACACCACACTGTGGTACAGGGTATTATAAGTTTGTTTCGCGGCAGATGTTTGTAACACCTGAAAATAACACAGCTAGACCCACCTTAAAGTATACCGATCGACTCAGAATCACTAGCTGAGCCGATCGTTCTGAAATTTTGCAGTTTAGAGTATTTCGCAGCTGTTAAGATCGCTATTGAATTTGGTTGAAATCGGTTCAGATTTAGTTATAGAAGCTGTATTTTACATCCAATCGTTTTGAAATTTAGAATGGTAGAGTTTCTTGATCCATGAACCAACATTGCCGAATTTGAAGAAAATCGGTTAAGATTTAGCTATAGCTCCCATATATATGTTTCGTCCGATTTGGCCCTTTAGTCCTATAGAAGCTGTATTTTACATCCGATCGTTTTGAAATTTAGAATGGTAGAGTTTCTTGATCCATGAACCAACATTGCCGAATTTGAAGAAAATCGGTTAAGATTTAGCTATAGCTCCCATATATATGTTTCGTCCGATTTTGCTCTTTAGTCCTGTAGAAGCTATATTTTACATCCAATCATTTTGAAATTTAGAATGGTAGAGTTTCTTGATCCATGAACCAACACTACCGAATTTGAGGAAAATCGGTTAAGATTTAGCTATAGCTCCCATATATATGTTTCGTCCGATTTGGCCATTTAGTCCTATAAAAGCTGTATTTTACATCCAATCATTTTGAAATTTAGAATGGTAGAGTTTCTTGATCCATGAACCAACAATACCGAATTTGAAGAAAATCGGTTAAGATTTAGCTATAGCTCCCATATATATGTTTCGTCCGATTTGGCCCTTTAGTTCTATAGAAGCTGTATTTTACATCCAATCGTTTTGAAATTTAGAATGGTAGAGTTTCTTGATCCATGAACCAACATTGCCGAATTTGCAGAAAATCGGTTAAGATTTAGCTGTAGCTCCCATATATATGTTTCGTCCGATTTTGCTCTTTAGTTTTATAGAAGCCTTATTTTAATCCAATTGTTTTGAAATCTAGAATGGTAGAGTTTCTTGATTCATGAACCAACATTGCCGAATTTGAAGAAAATCGGTAAAGATTTAGCTATAGCTACCATATATATGTTTCATCCGATTTGGCTCTTTAGATCCAATCGTTTTTATACCCTACACCACACTGTGGTACAGGGTATTATTTAAGTATAAAATGTCCCAAAAGTAAATTTATGTAAACAATATATACATGAATTACAAAATTTATATATCAGAGTTATTCGATATTACGAGAGTGGTGTAGGGTATTATATAGTCGGCCCCGCCCGACTTTAGCCTTTCCTTACTGGTTAGTAATGGCGTAGTTTCTACTTGTCAAATGTCAAAGAATAAAAGCTTCAAAAGTGACAGCTACCGAAATACCGGGTGAATCAAAATAACACCTCTTATTGGAAACCCCGTTATTAAACCATAGAGAACTGGGCTACTGTTCAAGAATATCATCATGGATTAAATGTCCAAACGTAGAAAACTCGGCCTATTATTAAAATAAAGAGACTTTTTTCTACTGTTTAACCAAAGAGACTAGGATCACGGAATATGTTTCATGGGTCTACAGGTCACTGTTCCACCACAAAGACTAGAGCCTTAGAACTTCTGGCTATTGCAGCCATTTACTATAAAAAAACAGAAACATCTGTCTACTGTTTAAATTTGTATTGTTTACTACAGAAATTTTAGTCTTGAATCTACAGTTCAGGCACAAGGAACCTCGGTTCAATGTTCATCCCATGAGACTACGAACGATGTGACTTGTGTTTACTTTACGTCCACATAGACTTGAGTCAACTATTTAACCATACAGACTTCGGGCAAATGTTCAAGCATATCATGGTGGGTCCACAGTTCAAGCATAGAACCTAGCGTGTAAGCACAAGCCCTTCGATCTACTACACAAAAACATAGCCTTCGTCTAATGTTGAAACAGAGAGACTAGGCCTGGGTCTACAGGTGAAGAACTTCGGTCAATGCCCAACAACAGAGAATTCGGCCTTCAGTTAAATCGCAAATACTTCGGTCTACAGTTCTACTTTACATGCAGAAAGTCTTGGTTCTGGTGCTTAAAACTGAAACTGGAACCTAGGAGCACCGTTCCACCACAGACACAGAGCAATGCACTGTACATACAGAATGGTTTCGACTTCACACAGACTTTAGTATAATGTTCAAGCACAAGTAACGTAGATCCAATGTCAAACAATTTGACTTCGGCCCACTGTACATCCACGAGACTCTGGTATACTATTAAACCATAGAGACTTCAGGCTACTATTTAAGCACATCGTCTTGGGTCCACTGTCCAAACATAGGGCACTCTGTCCATTGTTCAACTGCAGACACTTAAGTATATCTACACAAACAGAGAGTTCGATCTACTGTTTAACAATGGGTCTACAGTTCAAGCACAGGAACCTTGGTTCACTGTTCAACCACAAATGCTTGAGTCTTCGGCCTGCTTGCAAGCACAGGTATATAAAAACAAAGACTTCGGTCTACTGTTTAACAACAAATACTTCAGTCTTAAATATACTCTTCAAGCACAAGGAACCTTTTCCAATGTTCAACCAAAGAGACTTCCGTCTACAATTCAAACGATGTGACTTCTGTTCACTTTATATCTACAGGACTTGGATCTATTATTCAAACATACAGACTTCGGCTTCAAGCACAGCGTTTCGGGTCCAGTGTTCAAACATAGAAAACTCGATTCAATGTTAAAACACAGAGACTTTTGTCCAGCGAGCAAGCACAGGCACTTCGATCTACTACACAAAAACAATCTACTATTCAACTACAGATACTATACAGCTTACTGGGTGTACTGTTTAAACCACAGACACGGAAGGTGTTTCATAGATTCATCCTTTAGTCAGAACGTTAACTCTCAGCCATTCTGCTACCTCTCTGATAGCTAAGTTTCATACTGGCGAGCAATACAGTGATCCACAATTAAAAAAAAATTAACTTTGATATCGTTACCCTAATTTGGAATGGACGTAATTGACATTTTCTTTGGCATCGGCGATTTCTTTTCCGCAAAAAGTACAACATTTCCGTTGCCCTTTTCCTGATATCTGGAGTTCTATACCATATTTTGGAATTTTGAAATAGGAGCTAAGTTTATTTCGAGGACTGTTCCACCCTACAAGGTCAAATATTTTTCAGAATTTCGAGTCGACGGGGCAACATTTTTTTCAGAATCGAAATCTCCATAAGAGTACTTGAAAACGTTCCTCTAAGCGCTTTTTGCAACGTCATCTGTATATGCAGTAATCTTAACACACATCTGCTCCAGAGAATGCTGAAGTTGAAGAGACAGGACACCTCCTCTACAGTTCCTCTATCGACAATTCTATGGATATCAGTTAACCTTAAGCTTGCTGACATGCGTCTCTTAATAAGAAAGTTCTGCACGAACCTTCGGATGCTGTTATTATGCCCCAAAGCCGTAACTATTGGATTTATTTATTTATTTTGTATTTATGTTATTTATGACTCCTTCTAAGACATCTTGCTTAAAAGAGAGAAATAAAGAACCTTCAGTAAAGCTGACTAGATTAAGCAGGCCTGGTTGTATGCTAGATTATGCAGCCCTTGTTGTCTGCTTGCTGGTGGTTGGACGTTAATCACAGGCTACTAATATTAGTCCTAACAGAACTATCGATTTATCTCTCCAAGGTTTTAAGCACTAATGACTAATCGGCAGGGAATTCGATGGTCCTATATGGACCTACCTACCTATCATACCCAAAGCGGGTATGAAGACAACCCTAGTTTCTTTATACAGGGTTTTCCAACAAGACGTGTTATTTCTAAGCTTTTATTCTTTGACATTTGACAAGTAGAAACTATGCCATTACTAAAAATGCAACGATACACGATTCAACAACGCATTGAAATTATTAAAATTCACTACAAAAATTTTAAAAATCTTGCAGTCATATTTCGCAAAACTAAAGCATTTTTGGGTCGTCGTGAAGCACCTTGTCGGACCGCAATACATAAATTGGTGGAAAAATTCGATCTGTTGAGACAAGTTAGTGATGTGAAGAATAAAACCGTGCACGTTGCTCAAGAACAACTGAGAATATTGCTGCTGTAGCCCAAAGTGTTTGTTCATTCCTCGTCGTTCTTTTTAATTGGGCATTCCCCAAACGTCATTACACAGTATCTTTCATAAAGACTTGGGTCTTAAGGCGTATAAAGTTCAGTTAACACAAGAACTCAAGCCGGCCCATCATCAAAAACGTCGTGTCTTTGCTGATTGGGTCCTTGAAATGTATGAAAATGATCCGGAATTCCATCGAAAAATCATCTGGACTGATGAGGCCCATTTCCACCTCGGTGGCTACGTCAACAAGCAAAATTGTCGCATCTGGGGCTCGGAAAACCCAAGAGTTATTGTTGAGAAGCCTCTCCATCCTCAACGTGCGGTTTATGGTCCGGCGGGGTCATTGGACCTTACTTTTTCGAAAATGAGGTTGGATCAACAGTTACGGTGAATGGATTGCGCTATCGAGCGATGATTAATGATTTTTTATGGTCGGAATTGGATGGTATTGATCTGGACAACGTTTAATTTCAACAAGATGGCGCTACGTGCCACACAAGCAACGAAACCATTGCTCTGTTACGGGAAAAGTTTCCGGACCGTGTTATCTCTCGAAGAGTTGCTCCAATTGGCCACCGAGATCTTCTGATTTAACACCTTGCGACTTCTTTCTTTGGAGCCACGTGAAAGATAAGGTCTACGCCAACAGCCCAGCGTCGATTCAAGACCTCAAAGATAGAATTCGTGAGGCTATCGAGGACATAGGGCAGCCACTTTGCGATTTGATTTATTGAAAATTTCATGAAAAGTACATGGTCCTGTAAGCGTGGTCTTTGTGGCCATTTGGCTGATGTTGTTTTTCATTATTAACGGCATACCTTCCTCTTTATTATGAAATAAACATCCGATCATTTATCTCAAAAAATGGTTGGAAAACCCTTTATATAAAGAATGGAATATAGAGCTCCTTGAGCCAGGAAACCAGTCAATGCTTCCGCCGACGAGACATTGTCTGGTCCTGGCTACTTAAAAGGTTTAAAGCTTATTATATTTCAACAAATTTTAGGTTCGGTTATAATCTCGTTGGCCACCTCTGATGGCTGCTCTTCAGCGCAATCCCCTCTTCAGAGCTGCCAGGGAAATGAATATCCACAAACACTCCCAATAGAGTGGACGTCTTCCAAGAACTATGGCCTTTTTTGGTGGACCCAATAGGAAAAGGTGTTGAGGCTAACATTTTCCGTAGCCTTGAGGCATCGGATAAGTTTTACATGCTGTTACAGAAATCAATTCAGGATTTACATTGAACCTTTTACAAGTATTTTTTGTACAGTTTGAGCTCGTCTTTGTAGTTGTCCCAGTCATGCGGACAGGCGGACTTCGAGGTGGGTTTAGCTCAAGTATTTTTAGGCGTTACAAACATCATACACTGATAGAAAAAGCTTCGTCATTCGTCAAAAATCAGCTAATGTACGGATAATCCTATCTATGAATTTGTTCGTCGCCATGACGAATCTCTGCTTAAGTATACTAGAACCAGAACTATTTAGTGGAATAAAAACAAAAACCCACTGGGTGATTACATATCGTCCCTACGATGAATCGTGCTCATAAAAAAATTATATATACCCTCCTCTGTAAGGTGAGGGGATAAATATGGGGATTTATAATACAAATATAAATAAATGTATATATAACATCCCGCTGGAGTTGTCAGTCTCCTAACGGGCGCGTCCCCAGGTGGCGGATAGGGGGAGGGGGATGGACACACTGTTTCATCTCAACTAGGGATACCTCAGGGAGGATGGATTTTTCTATCCTTACTGAGGCGACCCTGGGGGATGGAACAGTGTGTACACCACCTTAGGGAATATTGCATTCCCCGCGGACCAAAACTGACTATGGGGGTGTTTCCCCTAAAACAAAAAAAAACAAATATGGAAAGTGGGAAAAGTGGAAATAAAGTTACGGTGCAGGGAGTAATAACCCCAGTACCGGCGGCAATTGTTGATGTGCTCCCTAGTCACGTGTCGTCGTTATGCCAAAATAGTGAGCCAAAAATATTTTCAAAGTCTCCTACAGGTCTGCCTTGGCACCTGTAGTCGTAGTAAGTGTAACAAGCGCAACCAATCCTCCTACAGGTGTGGGTGCCTTGGCGCCTATAGTCGCAGACAATGCAACAAGCGCACATATAGCCATTGTCAAAAATACGGTGAAGGAAGAGGAGGAACCACGGGAGAGTATAAACTGGACCCAGCCTTCTAGTACAGGTAGGGAATCCGATTCCGACTCCGACTCAAACGAACACGTTAACATTACTGTTTTAGCTAACTCCAAAGACGTCGAGGTCAGCAAGATGGTAGAAGAAGTCAACGCGTGCATGGCACAGCTCACGACAAAAAAGAAGAAGCTATCAGGGGCACAACGACGAAAGTTGAAGAAGAAGAACCGAAGCAGCAAACAGGCCACAGTGCAGGATGCTCCAAAGGAGCTATCTGAAACTCCATCCACCTCTGCGGAAGCAGGAAAGAGGATCAGATCTCCAGAAGAGCAGAACACTGCGAAACCGCCGAAAAAGAAAAAAAGCTCCCCGCTTTCAAGTAAATTGGAGAGAGCAAGTCAAGCCCCTCACGAAGGAGACTCCAGTCTGTATCCTGGTGGAGAGGGCGGCGACAAAGACGATCCAACTACAAAGGAAGCGAGCGCAACCACGGAATCCTCCGGAAAGCTTAGCACATCTAAAAAGATGTCACGATCTTTACGGAAGAGGAAGTTGGTTGATGAAAAAGGTAAGAAGCCACCATCTTATGCCAAAGTAGCCAGAAAGCAATATAGAGACGAGCTCTGCTACGCAGTGATCGACATCAACAGAGCATCTGGCAAAATCCCCACTGACCAACACAACAACGTTGAAGACTTGGTGAATAATAAAATTGTGGAGCACGCTCTCAACTCCGACGACGGGCCCCCAATTCAAATAATGAGCAGCGAGTTCAAAGGGGACACACTGAGGATGAATTTCGCGTCACCAGAATGTATAGATACCCTCAAAGAGCTTGTGGATAGCATCCCCTCTCCCTGGGAAGGCGCTAAGCTGAAACTGGTGAGGAGGAAGGACATCCCTCAGCTCATAAAAACAACAGTACACGTCAAAGGATGGGGCAGCAATTTCACATCAGAACGCATGCTCAAACTCTTTGGCCAGCAAAACAAGGGACTGGACGTGAAGAGGTGGGAAGTCTTCCACAGAGAGAATGATCGTGATGGCACTCTCCTTGTGGTGGGTTTGGATCGGCTCTCCATGGCCAGCCTGGTCAAGACGAAGGGTATGGCGTTCCATGTGAACAAAGCAGTCTTCTTCAAAATTGGTAAGGCTTTGGTTGGCGCTGAAAACCGGAAAAATGAGCCAATAAATAATAAAGGCAGCGATGAAGATAAGCGCCCACTGCAGCCAAAAAATGATGAGGGAGCCGAATCTACAATCACTGACTCCCAAGAAGACCGGTTACTGGAGGACCAATGATTGAAGTCATCCAGATAAACCTCCATCGGAGCGAGGCGGCAACCAACGCTTTGATGGAAATAATAAATAAAGGTAAGACTCATATTGCTTTAATCCAAGAACCATGGACGATTCGAAACAAGGTTACTGGCTTAAACCACGTTAATTACCAACTGTTTTATGCAAATACAGGAACTAGACCAAGGACTTGTATTATATGTCACAAAAATTTATGTTATCTTTTTTCTCCAGAGTTGTCAACATCGGATGCTACAGTACTGAAACAAGGGAATGGAAGTGTATACCTAGCATCAGTATATCTGCCTTTCGATTCACCGACATTACCACCTACGTCGGAACTACAACGCTTGGTGAGGAAAGTCAAACAAACAGGTAACGAAGTACTAGTAGGTTGCGATGCTAACTCTCACCACGTCGCGTGGGGTAGTACTAACATTAATAAACGGGGCCAGGCCCTAGTAGAATTCTTGAATACTAACGACCTAATAACACTTAACATAGGTAACACGGCTACCTTCGTTAATAGAATAAGGGAAGAAGTATTAGATATAACAATATGTTCAGAAAATCTAATAGACGTGATGCAGGAATGGAGGGTCTCTAAAGAACATTCTTTTTCTGATCATCGTTACATAAGGTTTAAGATAGCACGGCCACCGCCGAACCCAATAAGTTTCAGGAATAAGGCCAAAACTAAATGGACAAAATTCGGGAAGCTAATTAGAGAAAGACTAGGGCATGGACTTTTTGAGTGCCTAAGTGTTGAGGATATTGACACTAATGTTGATTACATTACGGATATATTAGTAAGGTCTTTCGAAGACAGCTGTCCGCTTCGAAAAAGGAAATCAGTCCAAGAGAAGCCTTGGATGACCGGGGAGATGCGCAACATTGGGAAAGAGGTCCGTAGACTTTACAATAGGGCACGCCGTAAAAAATCTCCAGTATACTGGGACGACTACCATAGAAGACTCAGAGAATATAACAAAATCACAAGAACAGCAAAAGGAAACTCCTGGAAGCTATTCTGCGAACAGGTCGATAGTGTTAACGATGTTTCTAAAATTAAAAAGTTCCTCTCAAAAACCCATACCCAAACCGAAACAATGGTAGACGATATGGGCAGAAAAGTGGACTCAACCGAAGAGATGGTAAGACTTTTGATGAACACCCATTTTCCGCAAGGTACGACGGGCCACACTGAGATACCGAACTACATTGAAAATGAGGAACAACTAAGTTATATCATTACAGACCATATGGTCAAAGAAGCCGTAAGAAGCTTTTCACCATTTAAGGCACCAGGACCTGATGGAATATTTCCGGCACTACTACAGATGGAGGTGGATTACATATCAACTCATCTAGCCGCTATTTTCACAGCATGTCTAAAATTCGCATACACACCGAAAGCCTGGCAGGAGGCAAGGGTAGTTTTCATACCTAAACCCGGCAAGGCAATTGCATATGACTGGGCTCGACCGAGAGGTCTAAATGTAAACCCAGAAAAGACAGAGATATGTCTGTTCACAAGGAAAACGAAGATTGGTCAGTATGATGACCCACATTTCCTAAACAAAACAATTCCAGTTTCCAACAGGGTTAAATACTTAGATGTAATCCTGGACAGGAAACTAAATTGGAAGTGCCACATAGAAGAACGAGCAAACAAGGCTCAAATATGCTGGGCACTATGTAGAAGAGCCATTAGCTCAAAATGGGGCCTTAATCCAAGTATGACACAATGGCTCTACAAGAGCGTAATCAGACCTATTTTGACTTACGCATCAGTAGTGTGGTGGACATCAATGAAGAATAAGTGCAACATAATGATATTACAAAAGGTCCAACGAATGTGATGTCTCGGCATAAGCGGGACAATGAGGACCACATCCAGTAGGGCATTGGAGACGATCTTGAATATCCAACCAATAGAAATACAGATTAGATATGAAGCTGCCCTCACGGCGACGAGGCTCAAAGTGATGGGCGAATGGATCGAAAGCGATCACATGTCATATCATCAAAAGATAGCTGAGGTAGTGACGGTGGATTTAACTGACATATCATCAGTATCCGACAGAATACCTGAAAGATCAATGGTTGCTGAGTGTGAGACCATGATACCAGACAGACAATCCTGGATTGATGGAACCGTAGTACAGACAACATCTGGAAATTGCTGTTATACAGATGGATCGAAACTAGGGGAGAGAACGGGGCTAGGACTTTACATCGAGGAACCGGAAACCGAACTCTTATTCCGTCTGCCAGACCATAACACAGTCCTGCAGGCGGAAGTCCGAGCAATTACAGAATGTGTGAGCTGGCTTGGGACTAACACAAGACCAACAAAAGTGAATATTTTCACAGATAGCCAAATGGCTATTAGGGCGATAACGTCTAGAACGGTGAGGTCGAGGACAGTTTTAGATTGTAAAATGGCGATTAACGCCTACTCCGAATACGGCACTATATGCATCATATGGGTGCCTGGCCATTGCGGAGTAAGGGGTAACGAGAAAGCAAACGCCTTGGCATCTAGAGCCAGAGACTTGCAAACAACAACATTAGAGAACGCAAAATCCTTCAGAGTTATGCGTTCTGAACTACAAATATGGGCGAAGAACGCCCATATCACGCTATGGAATAGTGAAAACGTTGGGAAGACAACGAAGGTCTTGTGGGGTGACCCAAACGAGGACAAGGCCAAGACCTTACTGAGATTGAGCAAGGTAGAAATTAGTAAGATCATGGGTGTCCTTACAGGACACCCTGGAGGAAATCCGTTTTAGAACACATTAGGTCATTTGTATAATGTCCGTCCATCCGTAAGCCTGACTGGAGCGAACGATAACCCTCGAAACTATTGTTTCCAGAGATTAAACAGAGATTCGTCAGGGCGACGAACAAATTCATCAATAGGATTATCCGTACGTTAGCTGACTTTTGACGAATGACGAAGCTTTTTCTATCAGTGTACAAATGCATTGAAAATCTGCGAAAATTGCAGTGAGCCACTTTGAGGCCCTGTAACTCCACCGCTGTATAGTAAAGTATATATGGTCCAATTAAAAACTAAAATTCTCCTATACCTCTTCTACAGAAATTTAATTGTTAACAATCTTTTACAAAACAAATATGAAATTAGGAGCAACAAAGATTTTGTTGATTTTATTGAATGCTATTGTACAAAATCTGGCAACCGATCAAATAATCCCCGTAGACTTAACCTAATGACTTAATTCCTTGTGTATCTATCTGTGGGTAATTAATTTTATATCATTCTTTCCATGATTTTTCTCCGTATTTTTTTCGAACTCTGCATTTGCCATCGATGACCACCGATGAAATAAATGACTTTAGTTTTTGTATTGTTGTTTTGCTGTTTTTTCCATTTCTATTTAATTAATTATAGAATTGTTTTTGTGATTGTTGTTTTTGTATAATTGAAGGTTAAATATCAGTTGTGTGATGACATCTCAAATCAACATTGTCTGTTGTGCAGAAACATAGACAGACAGACATTCGGACACGGACGGACAATTAGTGTCTTTGCCTGGCAATGAAAATAACAATTTAGCCAAATGTGTGGCCAGTAACTGAGAGAGAAGATTTTACTCGTATGTACAATTCATGTTAAATGATAAAGACGAAAATGTCCGTAATTGTAGTTTAATGATAGGACATCATATTCTGGGAATAACATTGTATTGACATTATATTTACCAACAATAACTTCCAGTTAAAGCCAGTTATTAAGGTCGTTCGAGTGAACAATTTAATTGGCATACAATTTTCATTAAATCATAGTTTTCTTAAAAGAATTTTCAAGCGAAATAATAAATGAGTACTTTATTTGAATTGGAGTATTAAAAAAGAATTCTTAAAAATGAGACATTATACCCACATCTTCATAGCAGCATAATAAATTGAAATTAATATGGAATTTGGTATTTTGTGTGGGAGGTGCCAGAATGGGTAGAAAAATATCATCTTACAATTATAGACTTTGTGTTAAACGTCAAAAAAGATATGAGTTATGGCATTAACGTATTAATTTGCAAATTTTTGTTGGAAATATCAGAAGAGGCGTTGTAGATACTCACATTTTTTGCTGAAGTGGCCACGCTGAAAAAGCATTCCATCTTACTGAGTAATAAGGTTTCATACGTTTTGGCTCTAAGGTGTAGTGATTCGTCCATATACTGTGTGTTGGACTTTAGCCACTCCTACTCTTTTGTCAAGCTAGCCGCGAGAGGTTTTCGCAAAACAGCCACTGGCGGTCCACCATGGGCAGTATAACCATAACAACTACTCCTAGAAGGGAATATTTAGAAACAAGGACATAACACTGGCTAGTTCGGAGGCCTACTGTTATAAAACGGCAATGTACAGATAACAGCCCTATCTCCGAAATAAGAAGCCTTTGTTTAATCTATCATAGACACCGAATCACATTGCTTAGAGTTTTTAGAAGAAACAATATTAATTTATATTGAATTGTATACCTGCATTTTAGTGGAGGATGTTATACGAGAATGTCTTAAAAAGTCATTTTTGGACATTGTAAGTAATTTGAGCAATGTCCGTCTGTCCGCCCGTCTGTCTGCCTGACTGGTTCATATGATAACTAGCGAAATTAGTAACCGATTGACTTTAAATTTGGTACGTGGTAATATTTTTTTCTATCTCAGGATAAGTTCGAAGATGAGCCATATTGGTCCACTCCTTCTACTACATCCCAGACAAAGGCTTAAATTTAGTGAAATATAAGTTTTTTAATAACTTATATACTACTTATCAGAATATTCTACAATTCCACACATACAAATAGTTTGGTCGCTATCATCTAGAAAAAATGGGAGAAGTTGGCCTACCATTTGGAACCTCCCACACAAAAGGGTCTACAGCTTATAACTTTAATACCAGTACATACAGATACTTGAAATGCAGTGTAATTCTCTTACAGTACCTACAATCGCTTGAAAAAAATGGGCGTAATTACAACGCCCCTTGTGGTACCTCTCACACAAAATGGCCAAATCATACAGAAATCAAATTGATCATAACTTTAACACCAGTACACATTATCACTTACAATTCGTTACAGTACAATGTCTTTGAGTTTCTAATATGTTATTGATCGGTGTCATTGAACTTTATTCGGGGTCATTAGCCGTTAATCGTTGTCATTGACCTTTAATCATGGGTCATTGACATTTAATTCAGGCTAGATGACCTTCAATTGGAGTCATAGCCCTTTAATCGTGGTCCATAAACTTTAATCGAGGTCAATGACCTTTAATCAAGGTCGTTTTCATTAAATCAGGATCACTAAGCTTTAAATGGTCAATGAACTTTGATGAATGTTAATTGACTTTTAATCCCGTGCCACTGACTTTTAATCCGAGGTCAAGGACATATACTTAAGGTCATTGATCTTCAATCCGGGGTCATTTACCTTTAATCCGAGGTCATTGGACGTTAATAGGGGTCATTGACCTTTAATTCGTTACTGAACATTAATCGGGGATCATTGACCTTTAATTCGTTACAGAACATTAATCGGGGATCATTGACCTTTAATCGGGGTCATTGACTTTTCATCCGGAGTCATTAACCTTTAATACATGTCATTGACATTTAATCCGGGGTCATTGGCCCTCAATCCTGGTCATAGACCTTTAATCCGGGGTCACTGAACTTTAATCCTGGGTCATTGACCTTTAATCGAAGTCCGTGTCGTTGACATTTAATCCGGGTCATTGATTTTTAATCCGGGTCATTGGTTTTGTAATCCGGGGTTACTGAACTTTAAGCGGGCGTCATTGACTTTTAATCGGGGTCATTGACCTTTCATCCGGAGACATTGACCTTTAATCCTGGTCCCTGTTCTATAATCCGGGGTCATTGACCCTAAATACAGGTTTTTGACCTTTAATCCTTTAATCCGGGGTCAATGAATTTTGGTCCTGCTTCATTGACTTTTAATCAGGGGTCATTGACTTTTCATAAGGGGTCATCGAACTTTAGTCAGGGGTCATTGGCCTTTAACCGAGGTTATTGACCTTTAATCCTGGTCATTGACGTTTAATTCGGGGTCATTGACCTTTTATTCGTCACTGAACATTAATCGAGGGTCATTAACTTTTAATCAGGTTCATTGACTTTTCATCCGGAATCATTGACCTTTAATGCAGGCCATTGACACTCAATCATGGTCAATGACCTTTAATCCGGGGTCATTAACCTTTAATCGAGGGAATCTAACTTAAATCCGCATCATTGACATTTAATCCGGATCATTGACAATTAATCCGGATCATTGCCATTTAATCCGGTTCATTAACCTTTATCCGGGTCATTGATTTTTAATCCGAGGTCACTGAACTCTAATTGGGGTCGTTGACCTTTAATCGGGGTCATAGACCATTAATCCGGGGTCATTGACCTTTAATCAGGGGTCTTTGACCTTTAATCCGGTGTCATTTACCTTTAATCCCGAGTCAATAACCTTTGGATATGGATAATTGATCTAAAATCGGGACCATTGACCTTTAATAAGGGGTCATTGACCTTTAATTCCGATTCATTAAACTTTAATCCGTGTCATTGACCTTTTATCCGTGCTCAATGACCTTTAATCGGGGTCATTGTCCTTTAATTGAGGTCAATGAACTTTAATACGTGGTTGTTGATCTGTAATCGGAGTCATTGTGCTTCAATTCGGGGTAATTTATCTTTAATCCGGGGTCAATAACCTTTAATCTGGCTCATTGATCTTAAATCGGGGATTATGACCTTCAATGGAGGACTATGGCCTTCAATGGGAGTCAATGACTTTCAATGGGCGTCGACGACCTTTAATTGGGATCAATGGCATTTAATAACCGTGGTCAGCGAACTTTAATACGGGATCATTGACATTTAATCCGGGATCAATTACATATAATCAAAGAAATTGTCATTTAATCGGGGTAAAAAACATTTAATCTTGTCAATTACATTTAATTGATCTTATTGACCTTTATTCGGGGTCAATGAACTTTAATCTTGACAATGACCTTTAATCTGGGTCAATAACCTTTGATCCAGGGCGATTGACATTTCATCAGTGTTATTAGCATTTAATCCGGGGTCAATGACATTTAATCATGGGTCAATTTTTTTTCAGTCCGGCACAATGATCTTTAGTTAAATTCCTTTAATCAGGGTTCAATAGCTTTAATCGGGGGTCAATGACCTTTAATAGAGGTTAAAGACCTTTAAAAAAAAATCCTTTAATCCGGGGTCAATAACGTTTCATACTGGGTCAATGGTATTTTCTGGGTACCGGGACACAACGGAGAGATTGGAAATGAACGAGCAAACAGCTTGGCTTCAAAGGGCAGAGAACTTGGAGTAATAAACTTGGAAAATAGGAAACCTTTTGTAGCCACGAAGGATGAGTTGAAGCACTGGGCAGTGATGGCTCACAAAACTGTGTGGAATAGAGCAACTGCAAAGATACTGTGGGGTGACCCAAATGAGAAGAAAACAAGTACTTTTCTGAAACTAAACAAGATCGAGATTAGTAAGATGATGAGTATTCTAATGGGACATTCAAGCTTACAGGCACATCTTCATCGCATAGGACCAGCAGAGTCCTATGACGAGTGCAGGGCATGCAGGGAAAACATCGAAACGATGGAACTTTTTCTGTGTCACTGCTCAGCTTTCACACATGCAAGATCCCGATATTTCGGTTCCGACATATTGCCAGACTTGACTCATCTCAGAGGATATGACTGGAAGATACTGAGAAAATTCGTGTCTAGTACCGATTTTCTGTAAGCCGTGGGGTATAAAAATCATAAATAAGGAGCGCACAACAGGCCGAACCACTGGCCTAAGTGTATGTCCATGGACATGAGACGTTTAAACGTCTCCTCTATTCAACCTAACCTACTGGGTCAATGGCCTTTAATCTGGAATCATTCAATCCGGGTTCAATTACTTTTAATCGGGTAATTGCCATTTAATCGGGAACATTTAATCTGGTCAATGAACTTTCATACGGGGCTTTAATAGGTATTTTTCAAACCCCTTCAAGTATCCCCCATTGAAATTTTCAAATTCATTAGAATACAATTTGCTCATAGATGTTTTCATAACAGAGTTGCGGAGAAATAAAACTATTAGCATGTAATAGATCACAATACAGCCAATTTGTCAAATCCCTATGCTCCTTATAGGAACGATGGAAAAATATATGTGGACAGACAGAGCATGAACGTAATGTTTCTACAGTTCTGGATCCCACACAAAGTACTCGTATCATATTTCATATTAAGCTTAAGAGACATTTGACAGCTACAAAACCATAAGGTTTATAGGTCCACTGATAACAGGGCTCGGCTCACGAACTGTCCCTGTTGTATAAAAACAACCGGAAACTTCAACATGGATTGTGACATATACAAATACTTGTCTAAAAGGTAGGTATTAACCTACAGTGCCTGACCCTACAATGTCGAATAAAGCATAAGTTAGATTTGAAATCAATTAAATGTTTACTATTTAATGGTTGTACTTCGAAAACTGGTCCCAACTTGTCCTATACTAAGGAATAGATAACCCAAGTGACCACTGACTAAGTAGTAAATAAACCAACTGTTCATCAAATTTGCACCGATTTACCTTTTTTCATTCCAAATGTATGGAATTTCGTTTTCGTCGACGGTGCATGCAGAAATGAACCTTTATAAGGAGGTAAGCCAACTGTTCAGAAATAACCCAACTGACCGACTGCTACGGAGTAACTAACCATACTGTTATCTACTAAGGAATATATACCATAACTGGTTGTTTACTAAGACTAGATAACCCAACTGACCATTTACTAAGGAGTAGGTAATAAGTAGTAGGTAACCCAATTGGACTTCTACTAAGGAGAAGATGACATAAATGGGATTTTATTATGTAGTAGATAACCGAAGTGGTCTTCTAATAACCCAACTGGTCATTTACTACGATGTAGATATCATATGTGTTCATAGGTAACCCAAGGGGTCTCCTACTGAGGAGTTAATAATCCATCATTTATTTATAAAACCAACTGTTCATAAATAATCCATCTGGTTATCTACGACGTAGTAGACACCCGTGGTCGCAATCTAAGAAATATATAACCCAACTGGTCATCTACAAAGGAGTAGATAAACCAACTGGTACTTTATTCAGTACTAGATAACCCAACTGGTCCTTTACTAAGTATTAGATACTAGGGAGTACATAACCCAAATAGTCATTTACTACGAATTAGGTAACACTTGTGGACACAGATAACCTAAATTGTCTCACGCTATGGAGTAAATAATCCATCCTTTGCACCTACTAATGAGTAAATAACCCACCTGGTTATCTACTAATGAATAGAAAACTTAACTGGTCCTATACTCGGAAGAAGATAACCCAACTGTTCATAAATAATCCATCCGGTCCTCTAATAAGTAGCAGATACCCATAGCCGCTAAATGAGGAATAGATTGCCCAACAGGTCATCTACTAAGGAGTAGATATACCAACTGGTACTTTATTAAGTAGTAGAGAACCCAATTGGGCTTCTACTAAGGAGTAGATAACACAACTGGCATTTTATTAAGTAGTAGACGACCAAAGTGGTTTTCTACTAAGGAGTAGATAACACAACCGGTTCCCTACTAGAGGATAGATATTTATATTCCTATCTAGGAATAGATAATCCAAATGGTTGTCTACTAAGGAGTAGATAACCCAACTAGTCCTCTACTAAGTAGTAGATACCATGGTCGCCACCTAAGGAATAGATAACTCAACTGGTCATCTACTAAGGAGTAGATATAACAACTGGTACTTTATTAAGTAGTAGGCAACCCAATTGGGTTTCTACTAAGGAGTAGATACCACAACTGGCATTTTATTAAGTAGTAGACGACCAAAGTGTTTTTCTACTAAGGAGTAGATAACACAACCGGTTCCCTACTAGAGGATAGATATTTATATTCCTATCTAGGAATAGATAATCCAACTGGTTGTCTACTAAGGAGTAGATAATCCAACTAGTCCTCTACTAAATAGTAGATACCATGGTCGCCACCTAAGGAATAGATAACTCAACTGGTCATCTACTAAAAAGTAGATAAACCAACTGGTATATTATTAAGTAGTATATAACCCAAAAGCTTTTTTAGTAAGTATTGGATAACATAACTCGTATTTTATTAAGTAGTAGATGACACTAATGGTCTTACCTACGGAGTAGACAACCCAACTTGTAGTGTATTGAGGAGAAGATAACAAAACAACGGCATCAAGTAGTACTGTTAGGTTCAGTTAACCCTAATTAATGATACAAATTGATCCCTTAATATGATAGGTCCCAATTTAACCAGTTCTGGGATCTGTAGACTCAGGTAAATTGGCACTTAATTCCCAATAGGGACATTACTCCAAAGTGAAACAAATTTTCTTAATTGATTTACATCTCATGAGCTACAAATTTCTCTCGACTGGGATGAAATTTCGCTAGTTCCTTTAACTTTCATTTAGAGCCAGGAACATGGACAATGAGTGGCCAAGGCCCAGGTTTGTGAATAGATAAACCCGTTGGTGTGATTTTGAAAAATATAGTCCATTCTTCGACTGAGAATGTAATAAAACACATAAAATCGTAACCTAGTACCTTATCATAAAATCGTGATTTTGAGGGATGATTAAAAAATGAAGACCTATCTTTAAAAAGCGGGAAAGTCTTGCCAAAAGGTTGTTCACCTTACTCATGATTCAAAGTTCAATTTACGCACATTCTTGTTTGTATCTTTTTTCAGAATTTTCCGAAAATTATTCGAAAACAATTTTATGTTTTTGTTTTCAACTGTCTCACGAACTTTGTTCCCCAAAAAAATTCTTCTGAAGTCTATTTGTCTCTTTATCAATTTCAGGTTTCCTTTCTAAGTACGATTCGAGGGTAATTTTCATTTCAAAATTTATGAGAAAACTTTGCTATCGAATTCTCGTTCGACGACATCTAAACAAAAAAAACAGAACAGAACAAAACAAAACAAACCCGAACAAAAGAAAGCAAAAACCCCAAAGTATTCAAGAGGCCTAACAATTCATTTTGTTTACGGGTGAAAAAGCGATTTCGAAAAATAAAACACAAACTTTTTAATGAGTTTAACCGCTTGAGGACAATCCAACAATCACAATGTTCAATCACATGTCCTGAGGAGGGAGGTTCAACTCCCAAAAAAAAAACACAAGGCTTAATATGACTATCCGTATGTGAGTCACATACGATTGTAAATTGTCCTTAATTTATGATGATGTCTCCTGATATCCTTCCTACACTCTCCATTCTCCATCATATCGAATGGCTCAAGGGAAAGGCAACTTGAGAACTCATGTGAAATCTATACATACATATATATGTGGGAAGGGGGGAGCAGTGGAAACGGGTGACAAACCATGAACTTTTTCTTGGTTTTGAAATTCATTTCATCTTTCTTTGTTGTTTTTCTTTTTTAAGGTTACTAAGGTGAAATGATAACAACGAAAAACTCCAAGACATAGACAGACAATCAGAAACATTGAACAACCATTGTAATTTAATATTATTTTTCATTTTTAATAGCTCGGCAATGCCACCAAACAGCCCACAATGGGAGAATTTTGAAAGAAGTGGAAGCAAATCGTATTAGAGAAATTAACAAAATAGCATAGCTATGATGTCGAATTGCATCAAATATTTCGTTGCAAATAAATTTTCAATGAAAATTGAAATGACAGTTTTATCGAAAATTTTGTTAACATTGATTTAAAGAAAATATTTTAGAAACATATATCGAAACATAATTTTGTTGAAAGTTGGTTTTCATTTTCGGAATGTAATTTTTCTAGAAAATGTAGTCTAAATTAATATTTTTGCAAATTGTATAAAAATTGCTTGTAACTGTAAATTTAGATGAAATTGCATTTAAAATTTTTTTTTATATTTGTCAAATTTTTTTTTATTGTTTATTATAAATTTAATCAAAATTCTTTTTTTATAGCAAAATTCATTGACAATTTAAATAATTTTCATTGAAAATTTAAATAATTTTTATAGAAAATTTGGTGCAATGTATTTTTTAGGATATTTAGTCAAAATATTATTTTTATAAAATTTAGTAGTATAGAAAATTATTTCAAAATTCTTAAAAATTGTCGGATTTTAATTTTCTTAAATATCTTGCCTCAATTAATATATTTTTTCGCAAATTTCGTAAAAACGGCATGATTATTGTAATTTTTTTGTAAAATATCAACATATCTTCCAATTCGGAAAATAAAAAGTTCGTTATCATCTCACGATAGCGAACACCATTCACAGTAACTGCCTGACCGCCCTCATTTCGAAGAAGTATGGCCCGATGACGTCGCCAGCCCATAAGCCGCACCAAACGAACTGGGAGAGCATGCACAGGTGTTTTCACATCTCCTACAGACCCGGTTTGCTGAAATTTGCGCACAATTCTCCCGATTGTGGACACATTTGATCAACCTAGCTCTATTTTTACGTGACGTGATTACAACAGGCGGATGGACGGACGGACAGCCGTACATGGCTAAATCGTCTTAGAATTTTACGGCGATTAAGAATATATATATACTTTATGGGGTCTCAGATCATTATTTAGAGGTGTTACAAACGGAGTGACAAAATGAATATAACCCCCTCCTATGGTGGAGGGTATAAAAATTAGATGATGTAGATGAGATGGAAGAATTTAAATCAGATATACATATTTCATATAATAAATGGTGACAACGTACATTTTGTACAAACAAAATGAATTTTACTACAAAGTACATTGAATTTTCATGAGTTAAAATATTTTCTGGGGATTTTTTTTGGGAAAGAGAAATCTTTTTTTGGGGATTTAGGGGATAAAAAATAAAAATTTGGGATTCGGCACTAAAAAGCTGGCAAGCCTGCCTCAACCAATACCTCATCATTGGCATTTCCTGTTTTTATTTTTGTTGCTCGCTGTGTCTGTCAGTCTGTAGGCACGTCTTGTTCTTCTTAATTTTCTCCCGTCATAATTTTCTTTCAATTATCTCTCACCGGTGTAGATAGATAGACAGAGAGAGAGATAAAAGACTTGTTGTTAGTGTTATTTTGAATTACAACAATTTACAATGAAACTTAAAAACAACAACAAAAACATGAATGACGTTTCTCTTCTTACGGGACCTCCTAAGCAGAGCCAACATCACCATCTTCATCATCATCGTGAACAATGCAACGCACATTTAGTGTATTTCTCACCTTATTTTTGTGTCTGTCTTCAGAGCTCTCCTCTAGCAATTCTCTTTGCCATCCCCCTACCACCTTCTCCAGCTAACCGAACAAACATCCATCTATTCAACCAACCATGCAGTCATCCATAATAAAATACTAAACACCAGACAACAGGTATTTTTAGCAATTGAGAAATTATTATTGCAATGCACATAAGTTAGTTAGTGTGTGAGTATTTACACGGCACTCTGTAACAGATGTTGTGGCTGAGTATTGTTGCAAAACATTGTGGCCATATTCGGGGTTTCTCTCGATTGGCTTGGAGAGGATATAAAGGGAAATTATTAGTTATTTCAATGCCGGACAGAACGGAAATGCAATAAAGGTTCTTATAATCAAAGCAGGAAGAAAGCAAAGTTGCTATGAAAGTAAAGGAGTCAAGGGAAAGGTTTATAGAATTGAATTTCAATGTGAAAACAGTTTTGGAGTTGTTTGGAGGAGAAAAAGAAAATATAGAAATATTCAACTCACGTGTTTAAAGATGATACAGGAAATAACAATACGTTTTAATTAGGACCAAAAATAAAATTATCAAATAAATTATTAAAATGCATATTTTGAAAAGGAATTTTGTACTTTTCATTGAATTTATGGTAATTTTCTAACTAAGTTTATCGTGAAAATTTTACGAGAGTTCTTCATCCTGTGGAAGTGAAGATTTGTTTCTATATTGAAATTAAACCTGAACAAATTTTTTCGTTGACACAGGATGAAAAATTCGTGTGAAATGTTCAGAGAGAAATGTAATAAAAATCTTTCAAGAATTTCTACTGAAAAGTGATTTATGAGAATTCAATAAAAACTATAATAAATGACAAATATCTTGAAAAAGTGATTTTTTAATTTTAGAACGATTTAAAAATAACTCGAAGACAATTATTTACATACAGCATTTTTTCAACTTTTTACATTTTCTTGAATAGTTTTGGAGATATCAATTTTTTAAAAAAAAATTGTTGAAGCGCATTTTCATTTAAAATTTAAATAGGATTTATTTTTAGAAAATGTTGAAAATTTTAATGACACTTTTATAGAAAATTTTTTCCAAAAAAATTCATCAACATTGATTTCTTTAAAAAATTTCTTTGTAAATGTGTTTTTATTGAAAATTAAATAGCAGTTTTAAAGAAAATTTTATCAAAACCTATTTTGTATGTTTAGACAATTAAGACAAAATTGAATTTCATTGAAAATTACTTCAAAAATTTATAGATTTTAATTTTTCCAGGAAATCTTACATCAATTAATATTATTTAAATTTGGTAGAAAATTGAATATTTATAAAAAATCATCAACATAACATTTTGGTAAAAAATTTCTTTGCTATTATACTTTCATTGGAAATTTTAATAAATAAATTGATTTTTGTTTTATAAAATACTAGCTGGCCCCAGTCCACTTCGTTGCCCCAGACTTCAGATTTCCGATTCCGTCCATTTTTGGATCAATCACAAATACCGCCATCAAATGCATATACATAAAATAACAGCACTCTCTCTAAAAAATTTTTCGAGATATATTCCAAAAAAAACGGCTCATATGGGCAGGGTCACGCCATTTGGTCCGATCCCGTCCATTTTTTAACCAATTACGTAGACTTCCATCAAATGCATATTCAAAAAATTACAGCACTCTCGCTAAAAAATTGTGAAAGATATGTCTCAATTTCGAAATTTGGCTTATATACGCGGGGCCACGCCAATTCGTTTGATCCGTCCCATTTCCTGACCAATCACATAGACTGCCACCAGATACATATACACAATATACAGCGCTCATTTAAACAAATTGTGCAAGATATCTCAATTTCAAAATTATGTTTATATGGGCGGGGCCACGCCCATTGGATGAATCACACCCTTTTTTTGTTTAATCACGTAGACTGCATGAGATGCACAAAATTACAGCACTCTCACTAACAAAATGCGGTGCCATGTCCATTGGTCTGATCCCGCCCATTTTTGGAGCAATCACGTAGACTGTCATCAGATACATATAAACAAAACTGCAGCACTCTCGATAATAAATTGTGCAAGATATCTCAATTTCAAAATTTGGTTTATATGGGCGGGGCCACGCCCATTGATCCGATACCGCCACTTTTTAGACCATTCACGTAGGCTATCACCCAATACATATGCACAAAATTAGAGCACTATCGCTAACAAATTGTGCATGGTCTATCAATTTAAAAATTTGGCTTATATGGGCGGGCCACGCCCATTGGTCATATCCCGCCCATTTTTGGACCAATTACGTAGAATGCCACCAGATACATATACACAACATTGCAGCACTCTCGATAGCAAATTGTGCAAGATATCTCAATTCAAAAATTTGACTTATATGGGCGGGGCCACGCCCAATGGTCCGATCCCGCCCATTTTTGAACCAATCACGTATACTACCAATAGATACATATACACAGAATTACAACACTCTCTTATGAATTGTGAAAAGTATCTAAATTTCAAAATTTGGCTTATATGGGCGGTGCCACGCCCGTTTGTCCGTTTCCGCACATTTATAAACCAATCATGTAAACAGGAACCAGATACATATGCACAAAATTACAGCACTCTCGCTAACAAATTGTGCAAGTTAATTCAATTTCAAAATTTGGCTTATATGGACGGGGCCACGCCCATTCGTCCGTTTCAGCCCATTTTTGGACCAATCACGTAGACTACCACCAGATACATATCCACAAAACTACAGCACTCTCGCTAACAAATTGTGCAACATAAGTCAATTTCAAAATTTGGCTTATATGGGCGGTGCCACGCCCATTCGTCCAATTCCGCCTATATTTGGACAAATCACGAAGACTACCACCAGATACATGGCACAAAATTACAGCACTCTCGCTAACAAATTGTGCAAGATATCTAGATTTCAAAATTTGGCTTAAAGGGGCGGAGCAACGCCCAGTAGTCCGACCCCGCCTATTTTTGGACCAATCACATAAGTCGCCAACAGATATATATAAACAAAATTACAGCTCTCTCGCTAACAAATTGTGCAAGATATCTCAAATTCAAAATTTGGCTTTTATGGGCGGGGCCACGCCCATTGGTCCGATCACGCCCATTTTTGGACCAATCACGTAGACTGCCACCAGATACATATGTACAACATTACAGCACTCTAGTTAAAAAATTGTGCAAGATATCTCAATTTCAAAATTAGGCTTATATGGGCGGGGCCACGCCCATTCGTCTGATTCCGCCCCTTTTTGGACCAATCACGTAGGTCGCCAACAGATATATTTACCCCAAATTACAGCTCTCTCGCTAACAAATTGTGCAAGATATCTCAAATTAAAAACTTGGCTTATATGGGCGGGGCCACGCCCATTGGTCCGATTCCGTCCATTTTTGAACCAATCACGTAGAGTGCCACCAGATACATATGCACAAAATTACAGCTCTCTCGCTAACAAATTGTGTCAGATATCTCGATTTCAAAATGTGGCTTAAAGGGCGGGGCCACGCCCATTAGTCCGACCCCGCCCATTTTTGGACCAATCACGAAGGTCGCCAACAGATATATATACACAAAATTACAGCTCTCTTGCTAACAAATTGTGCAAGATATCTCGATTTCAAAATTTAGCTTAATGGGGCGGGGCCACGCCCATTAGTCTGACCCCGCCCATTTTTGGACCGATCACGTAGACTGCCTCCAGATATATATAAACAAAATTACAGTTCTCTCGCTAACAAATTGTGCAAGATATCTCAAATTCAAAATTTGGCTTATATGGGCGGGGCCACGCCCATTTGTCCGATCCCGCCCATTTTTGGACCAATCACGTAGACTGCCACCAGATACATATGTACAAAATTGCAGCACTCTCACTAACAAATTGTGCAAGATATCTTAATTTTAAAATTTGTCTTATGAGGGCGGGGCCACGCCCACTTCATATATCGAAAATTCAAGTACCCTATTTTCACCACGCCCCACACATGTACATTCTGTGAAAATTTCAAGAAGATCGGTTCAGCCGTTTAGGCGTCTATACGGTACAAACAAACCAACAAACAAACAAACAAACACACATTCTTCTTTATATATATAGATTGCTAAGATTGAATTTTTTTTTTAAAATATTGTTGAAAATTTTAATTTTCATTGACTTGTCACTAGAATATTCTCCTTCTAGAGCCAGGAGAACATCCTAGTGAAAAATAAATCAATAATGATTTAAACACCGAAATAAAAACAAACGAAAATACAATTTTAATTTTCTATAAAATTTATTCAAAATTTAATTTTTCAAAAAATGTCGTCCAAATTAAAAATTTTTGGAAAATTTTGACGAAAATAAATCTTTATTGAAAATAATAAAATAATCTTGGAATAGACAGAAAGTAAATGGAACATATGGTCTCAAACCAAAAAAATAAATTCTGACTGAATAACAAAAGCACAGACCAACAATAAATAACAACAACACATTTTTAGGAAATTTAATGAAAATAGTTTTTTTTATAAAATTTAGTAGTATAGAAAATTATTTCCTAAAATACCTTGCCTAAACTGAAAAAAAAATTTTTAAAAAATAAAATTTGCCAAAATAGATTTTCTTAGAAAATATTGCCAAAATTTCATTTTTAAAAATTTAATTAACGAGTAAAAATCGAAAATTAACTAGTTTTAATTTCCAAGAAAGGACCTCAAGCCGAACTATACAATAAATAATACCAACAAAAAAAATTAAATTTTTATAATTTTGATAACTATTATATTATTTAGCAAATTACAATTTTAAATTTTTTATTAAATAATTACATTATCCTAGCAAATCTTGCTATTTGATAGCAAATTTCATAATAATTGAATTTTTATTGTAAATTTAGTGGAAATTTCATTTTTATAGAAAAATTCAACAAAATTTTATTTTTATTAAAAATTTCATCAAAATTGATGAAGTTAAATAGCAGTTTTAAAGAAAATTTTGTCAAAACTTATTTTATATGTTTAGAAAATTAAGCCAAAATTGAATTTCATTGAAAATTACTTCAAAAATTTATAGATTTTAATTTTTCCAGGAAATCTTACATCAATTAATATTATTTAAATTTGGTAGAAAATTTAATATTTATAAAAATTCATCAACATATGTAACATTTTGGTAAAAAATTTCTTTGCTATTATACTTTCATTGGAAATTTTAATAAATAAATTGATTTTTGTTTTAGAAAATATTGCTAAGATTGAATTTTTTTGCAAATGTTGTTGCAAATTTTAATTTTCATTGACCTGTCACTAGGATATTCTCCTTCTAGAGCCAGGATATTAATAACCTACTGACAAATCAATAACGATTTTAAGACCGAAATAAAAACAAACGAAAATAAAACAATTATAGTTTTCTATAAAATGTATTCAAAATTAAATTTTTGGAAAATTTTGACGAAAATAAATTTTTATTGAAATTATTCTGTCGAAATTGCATATTTCTTCGAAACTTAATTTTTCTAAATTTCTTTTTTCGACACTGCATTTCGTTTTGAAAATTGCATAGAACAGTTTGTCAAAATTTATTTTTTTTAGGAAATTTTACCAAATTGTTTTTTAATTTGATTCATAGAAATTGATATCGAATTTGCATAAAACATTTCATTTTGTCAAATATTTTTTTTGCAAATTTCATATAAATTTAATGTTTATTATAAATTTATTTTTTTTTTTAATGAAAAATGCATTGAAAATTTAAGCAAGTAATATAGAAAATTTGGTAAAAATGTATTTTTTTCGGAAATTTAGTCAAAATAATTTTTTATAAAGTTTAGTAGTATAGAAAATTATTTCGAAATTGAATTTCATTGAAAATTCTTAAAAATTGGCGGATTTTAATTTTTCTAAAAAATCTTTTAATTAATATATGCTTTTTCGCAAATTTAATAAACACCCAGCAAAAACTCTCGTTACCAGGTAACCTGGCGGGTAAGTGAAATTCAAAAGAAATAATAACTTACCATTTAGCCACCCTTCAGATTATTTTTACATGGGGATGATATTGGAGGAAAGTACTTCCATGCAAGCATACGAAGAGCTAACAAATAACTACTTACTCCCACGCTTACGAAGATCCAACATATAAGTAGTTATTATTGTCATTTTAATAAGGGGTTGAATAACATCTTACCAGTAAGGATTTTCATAACCATTTACTTATCATATATAATTAAATACGACGAGACATATTTTTTACTCGGAATATTCCCATCAAAAAAATTGTAAGTACATGTCATTGTACATTGCATTAGCATGTAAAACATGTCATTACCCTCTGTATTACATGAAGTCAAAAAATAACGACTTACTTATATTGTATTTGTAAGTTAATTTAAGCTGGGTATTGTAAAATATGCGACAACAATAGTTTTTATTAAAGAAAAGTTGATTTGATAAGAAATTTAGTAACATTCCGAATAAAAAATATATCTCGTTATATATAATAATATATATTATAAATATATATGGCTAATAAAATCAATTTTTATTAAAGAAACGTTAATTTGATTTACAAATTTAGTAACTCGCCTGTAGTAGCCTGATTATTTCACCACATATTAAAATGATAAGAAATTGAAAACATCGATTCTCTTCTAAAATGTACATATTTATCTTCGAAGAAGTCCAATTTCACAAAAACTTAAAATGTGATTTTCTCGAAACTACAAAAAAATTATACACTATTGTTTTATTGAGGGGACGATATATATTTAAATATGACGAGATGTTTTACTCGAAATGTTACTAGGTTTCTAAATCAAATCAATGTTTCTTCAATAAAAATTGGCGTTGTCGCATATTTTACAATACCCGACTTAAAATAACTTACAAATAAGTACATATTTATGTCAATATAAGTAAGTCATTATTTGTTGACTACATGTAATGCAGAGGGTAATGATATGTCATTACCTGGTAATGCAAGTGGTAATGACATGTACTTGCCAAGTTTTTGCTGGGCACTGCATCTTTATTGTACACATTTTTTGTAAAATATCAACACTGCATTTTTTAAAAAATATCGTTGAAGCGCATTTTCATTGAAAATTTGAACAGCATTTATTTTGTCAAAATTTAATTATTTAGGAAATTTTGTCACAATTATATAAAAATTTATGAACATTGCATTTTTGTAGAAAATGTATTTGCTATTACACTTTCATTGAAAAATTAAATAACACTTTTATAGAAAATTTTGCCAAAATAGGTTTTTTTAACAAAATATTGCCAAAATTTAATTTTTTTTTTTTTAAATTTAAATTTTCTTAAAAAATTTGCTGAAATCACATTTTTTTAGAAAATTTCGGGTTAACACCCATTTTTTATCCCGTCAGTGTCTTTATCACGTGGACATCGACCTTTACTCCCCTCATTGGACTTTAATCCGCCCAAATTTCGTCAAAATTGAATTTTTCTAGAAAAAAATTGTCAAAATAAAATTTTTGTATAAAGATTCTTCGAAATGCATTTCATAAGAAAATTTAACTGAAATTTTATTTCTCTGGAAAATTTTGTCAAAATTAACTTTTTTAAAAAATATTGAGATTTTTTTTTTAAATTGTTAAAAATTTATTTTTTCTACAAAAACTCGCTGAAATCTGATTTTTTAGAAAATTTCCGGATAACACCCATCTTTATTTCCCTCTTTATTTAGTGGTCGTTGACCGTTACTCCCGACATCAGATATTAATCTGACCAATTTCGTCAAAATTTAATTTTTTTAGAAAAATTTCTCAAGAAAATTTTTCTGAATTTTAATTTTTCTAGAAAATTTCATCGAAAATTCCATAAAAATGCATTCTTTATGAAATTTATTTATTTATATGAATTACAATACAAAATTAATGTATATTCTAATTTTACGGTCCAGAGAAAAGCCGGGTTACAAAGACAATGTGGAAAGCGAACCCACGACCCCCAAAATCATAGGCGGGCACGCTACGTACTCTCCTACTGCGGCGCTCTAAAAAACTAACTTTTGTAAACTAAATTTCCTTTAAACACTCGTTGATCTTTAATCCACTGTCATCTACCTTTACTCTGATCATCCACATTTCATCCGATCATCGACCCTTAATCCTATTTTTAATCCCGCCCATGGCACTTAATTCGGCCATCGGTCATAGACATATAATCGATAGATGGTCATAATCCGGTCATCAACCCTTAATCTAGTCAGTGGGCTTTAATCCGGTCAATGACCTTTAATTTAATCCGGTCATTGACCCTTAAGACACTAATTAACCGAAAAATATAAAAAAAAATCAATATAATTTTGTACAAAATATAAATATCCAAAAAAAATTATCTATATCTTTTCCCCAATGGTGATTTCAATTCTGAAAAAAAATGTTGCCCCTTCGAGGCGAAATTCTGAAAAAATATTTGCTCCTTTCAGGTGGAACTGATGTATTATCTCGAATTAATCTTAGTTCATATTCCAAAATGTGGTATAGTCAAAGTCAAGTTTTCGGGAAAATGACAAGGAAAGTGTTGCACTTTTTGGAGAAAAGAAAGGAGAAGAAGAAATGTTCGATGTATTCCATTTTTTTCAAAATTCCCTCACTGTGCAATATAGAGACAAAAGTTTAAAACAAAAAGTTTTCACGCCTCTCTAATGAAATTTTCTTCTCCAAGTCTTTGTATGACATTATCTGTCTAGTCACTTGTGTATAAACTTTTGGTCTCCCAGAGTTGTGGTGGGAGTGTCTTATTTACTTTAAAAGTCTTATGACACAATATTAAACACTGATTTTTTTGTTTTGTTTTATTTTGGTTGAATATTGTAAATATTTCATTCTAAATTACTCATATAAAAACTCACGCCCTGTGAGTTATCTGAAAAATAATGTCAACGTTAAATTAATCATAGACTTATATTGCCATAATAGAAATCTTTTTAATAGCTTTTCGTTGCAGGAACGAAAACCAAACGTTGGTCGACTTTTGCGCATACCTATATGTGTTTGAGTTCGTAACTTCCCCAGCTTGTGCATTTCCTTCGTTGTTTGGCAACCCTGGCGGGTTGAAGGAGTCGATGTTTCTGCTACGACTCTCCCGGGACGATATTCACATTGTACGGATGGTGAGAGGGCTTTTCAGCATCTGGTGCGCTTCTTCGACCATCTTGGGACCAGTGTTGCCACTACAATAATTTTTTTTCTACCAAAATCGTTGCAAATCTTCCATTTTTTATTTTACGAAAAACTTATCCATAAATTGTTTTTAGTTAATTTTTTTCTCGTTTGGTTCCTTTTAGTACTCATCAAAACACAAAAATTTGTGGTACAGGGTATAAAAGTTTGTTTTGGTCCAGAAGTTTGTAACAGATTAAAATTCTGGACCCAGAGCTAGATCCTCCTTAAAGTATACGGATCGACTCAGAATCCCCAGCTGATTCGATCTAGCAATGTCTGTCTGTCCGTCCGCTGTCCACGTAAACGGAGTAATCAATGCACAGGTCGAAATTCTGGACAAAATCCTGATTAATTTTGGCACGTACAACTTTTTTGCATTGAGGACGAACGGTGTTGAATTTTGAGAAAATCGGTTCAGATTTAACTATATATATTTATGCCCGTATATATGTAATTCAAGCGAGACAGAAGTAGTGTATAACATCTGATAATTACTAGATTTAACAAAAAGAGTTCATTGAACCAGGAATGAACATTGTCAATTTTGAAAAAATTGGTTCTGAAATAAATATAACCCTCACATATTCGTTCCTTCCGATTACCAATGTTCTATAGATACTTTATTTAACATTCGACCGTTATGAACTTGGCAGGGAGGAGTTTCTTTGACAGTAACGGATATTGTAAATTTTGAAGAAAATCGGTTCAGATTTAGATATACCCCCAAATATATATATATATAGGTATTGCATGAAAGTGCAATACAGAGAAGTTTCTTGAAACTACAGAAACGAACATTGACAAGTTTGAAGAAAATTGGTTCAGATTTGTATATAGCCGCCATATATACGTTCCATCCGATTCGGTATTAAAGTAATTAGAAGCTTTATTTTACATCTGTTTGTTATGAAATTACACTGAAAAAAAAATTTATCATAAAATTAAAGAAATGCTCCAAAGACGTCATTAGTTTTTAAAATAAGTACATTTTGAATATAGATAATTTCAATAATATTAAGTAATTTACCTAATTTTAAGTACATTTTCTTAATTTTAAGTACAAAATGTACTTATTTTGAATACTAAGGATGTCTTTGGAGCATTTCTTTAATTTTATGACAATTATTTTTTCAGTGTAGGTAGAGAACGTTGCGAGTTTAAGTTTAAGATTGAAAATCACAATATGTTTGTTATTCTCCTTGAACAAAGTGGTGTAGTCGGCTGCGCCCGACCTTAACCTTTCCTTACTTCTTAAATTATTTAGTTATTTAACATTTGTATTTTTATCTTACTTGTTCAATCTGTTTCGACGAGCCTTAAATCTACCAAATTTACATTGATTCTTCCATTCTACCAAATTAAAAAAAATTCTACAAATTTTGGTAGAAAAACCCAAAAACGGCAACACTGCTTGGGACGATGCTCGCACAGCACGGATCGTAGAGGGATTGATTAATCTCTCTACAACTCTCCCAAGACGATATTCGCATCGAGAGAGACGTAAGGAGAGACTTCCAGCGATGTATCTCTCTCCGACTCTCCCGAGACGAAATTCGCATAGTACGGATGTAGAGAGAGACTTCCCGCAAGCAGAGGTTGTTGCGAGGGTTTTTAAATTTCTTGTTTCCACCATTTTGCACAGTACGCTATCAATATGTATGGAATATACTCCCACAGATAACCATTTTGTCAAACGAATGGAAAATTAAAACCAAAATTACCTAAATTTTCCCACTTTTTATACCCTACACCACACTGTGGTACAGGGCAGGGACGTATTCAGGGGGAAATGTTTTAAACATAGGCAAAAACTTTTTAAAATTTTCAAAATTACTCAAAAAAAAAATAAAACACGAAAAATATTTGGAAACCAGTTAAAAAAAAGCAATATAAAAGCGTTAAAAATTTTAAAAGTAATAAGTCAAAATAATACCCTGTACCACAGTGTGGTGTAGGGTATAATAAGATATGAGCATGACTTTTTGATTGGTTCTAGCCAGACAATTTGGCGTTTTAGGAGTCCGAAAAACAGCAAAGTTAATGCTAAAAGCACTTACATGGTAGCACTGGCCTACGCTCTGTTGCTCAGTAAAATTTATTTTACTCTGGCTCTCTCTTGTCGTCACTGTTCTGATGATTCACTGGACTGACCAAACAGCCACACATTTCTGCTGAGAGTGAAATAATTGACATATTTCTTTCAAAAATTCGAAGATTACATTTTTAACTCTTACGTATTTTATTATAAAAAGTTTTAATGATCACGTACTAAAGTACATATTTATATTTAGGAATAAAATTCGAATAAAAAACTAAGGAACTTAACTTCCCTTACCTACACAATAAACGCAACTTTTTAATTGTTTATCTTTGTTATGAAAAAAGGTTGGGACCTCCCCCCCCCCGAACAAAAATCCTGGATACGTCCCTGGTACAGGGTATTATAACTTTGTGCATTTGTTTGTAACACCCAAAAGGAGAAGAAATAGACCCATTGTTTATTATACCGATCGACTTAGAATCACTTTCTGAGTTGATTTAGCTATGTCCGTCTGTCAGTCCGTCTGTGGTACAGGGTATTATAACTTTGTGCATTTGTTTATAACACCCAAAAGGAGAAGAAATAGACCCATTGTTTATTATACCGATCGACTTAGAATCACTTTCTGAGTTGATTTAGCTATGTCCGTCTGTCTGTGCATGTATTCTTGTAATCAAAGTACAGGTCGCAAATTTGGTCCGATCTCGATGAAACTTTACACATATATTTTATTTGGCCCAAGGACGATCCCTATTGAATTTGGTTAAAATCGGTTCAGATTTAGATATAGCCCCCATGTATATGTTACCCCAGATTTGACATGTAAGCGCTGTAAAAACTTTATTTTATATCCGATCAGTCTGAAATTCGGCAGAAAGAGGTTTCTTATTATATGAATGAACACTGTTAAATTTGGAAGAAATCGGTTCAGATTTAGATATAGCCCCCATATATACGTTACCCCCGATTTGAAGTGTAAGCGCTGTAAAGATGTTATTTTATATCCGATCAGTCAGAAATTCGGCAGAAAGAGGTTTCTTATTATATGAATGAACACTGTTAAATTTGGAAGAAATCGGTTCAGATTTAGATATAGCCCCCATATATACGTTACCCCCGATTTGACATGTAAGCACTGTAAAAATGTTATTTTATATCCGATCAGTGCGAACTTCGGCAAAAATAGGTTTCCTTCTACATGAAGAAATACTGCCAAATTCGGAGAAAATTGGTTCAGATTTAGATATAGCCCCAAAAAATATATATGTTACCCCCGATTTGACATGTAAGCGCTGTAGAGACTGTATTTTATATCCGATCAGTACGAAATTCGACAGAAAGATGTATTTTTACATGAATGAGTATTCAGGGAAAATCGGTTCAGATTTATATATAACATCCGTATATATGTTCCTCCTGATTTGGTATCAAAGCGCTATAGAAGTTGTACTTTACTTCCGATCATTAAAATTTTCCAGAAATATGTTTCCCAATTTTGGAACGAATATTGCTTAATTTAGCGATTATCGGTTCAGAATTAGATAATATGTTCCTACCCATTTACCAATTATTCCAAATTATTATCGCAATGACCCTTATCGCATTGTTAGGGAGGTGTAGGGTATTATATAGTCGGCCCCGCCCGACTTTCTGCCTTTCCTTACTGGTTTATAAATGAAACCATGAACACCAGTACCCCTTCATAATATGTACTATGTATATGTATTATTAACAGTTCTACACCACATACGTATTTCAACCATTCACTACCCTGCCGGGTAAGAATAAGGGATTGCATCTTAAGCTTGATTTCCTTTACCTTCCATTTACATCCCTCGTTTAGCCAGAAAATCCTCAATTGTTTAACTATAATAAACTTTCTTCACTTGAATTAGAAATGTTAGCTTGTTTGATGTTTGCAAGGCAAATTGTTTTTCGGGACTCAAGTGTTTTCAACATATTCGTTTATTGGTTCGTTCGCTCGTTCGTTGGCCCATTACGAAATTTTCCAATTTGTAACTGCAGCTCCCTATGTGCATTTATGCACTACATTTCCTCTACAACTTATTTGCTACAAAATGATTTTGTGTAGTTTTTCCGTTCAAATTTCCCCATTTCCACATGGCCCCGACCACGTTGTTGTTGTCGCCGCCGCCGCTATGGTCCTTTCGTCCCGTCGTGCTTTCTGGTCTACTCGTTACTTGGCTTCCCCATTTATTTTTTTGGTTCTCTTTTCAATTTTTTGTTTGACTACTTATCAACATAAGTTTATGCACGCTTGAGTGAGTGTCGGTCGTGTCGTCGTCGTCAGCCGTCAGTAGTCAACGTCCAAACTCAATGCAAACAACAGCAACGAAAACGAAAATGAGAATGAAAAACTAAAAATGCAATTGATTGCATTCGAATACCCAAACACACACACACGCACACATACTCGTATTCTATACCAATATATCCTTTTCTACTTTTTAGGTTAACATCAAACAAAAAATAATAATAAATGTTCAGTTGAGGGAGGACAACCACCCAGCACAATTTTTTATAAAAAAAATTGCAAATTAAATGTAGTGGAAATTTTGATGATACCAGAGGATGGCAAATTCGTCCACTTTTCTGGATATGATAACGACTTTGCAACTATCATTCCGTATACAAATGCAGAAGATTCGGACAATTAGTACAAAAGTTATTTGGGATGTAATATTTAACAACATGTTAACCCTTTGCGGAAAGGTACCACAAGTAGTTGGTCAATGTGACCCAATCATAAAAAGAAAATATCGCATTAAAAATGAAGTCCGATTAAAGTCACAAGCTAGACAGACGGGTGGACTAAGTTTAAACGACTTTAAATGTCCTGACAAATTACACTGTGCTCGAAATAGACACTTTAAAAATGTAACATAGAGGAGACCCTTTGGATATACCCTTTTCGACCTTGCTGAATCCAATGGAGCTCGCTATTTTTCTAGGTTAGCTCTTGTTTTCGCGATATTCGACCACAAAGTTTGCAAACAAATCAGAGAAGTTAGTTATTTCTGAGGTGAAATTGAAGTGGAAGACGTCCGAAAACGCGCTTCAAAATAACCAAAGAGATACGTCACCTCTCTGATTTCCCAACAATTTTTGTGGTCGAATATCGCGAAAACAAGAGCTAACTTAGAAAAACGGCTAATGCCACTGGATTCAGCATGGCCGACATAGGTCTATCCATAGGGTCTCCTTTCTGTTACATTTTTGGACTAGCACAGTGTTATTATCCCCTAGCAATATATAGTCTTAGATCACTTCTTCGGGGTGTTACACTTTCGTAGTAAATTATATATCTTCTGTATTAAACACCCTAGAGCACAAAACACGAACTGTTGTAATGAATTATATTTTAAATTTCATTAGCGACAACTTTAAATGGCTATAACTCCTCTAAAGTAGAAACGTGATTTCTATATAGGGTCTTCGGCCTTCCCCTTATCCCTAGATCAAGAAGGACTAACAAATGCGTTGAATTATATTTTAAATTTCATTAGCAAAAACTTTAAATGGCTATAACTCCTCTAGAGTAGAAACGTGAATTTTTAGGATAAAGTTTAATTTTTGTTACCTCCTAACAATATAGGGTCTTATGTCACTCCTTCGAGGTGTTACACTTTTGGTTCGTAGTTAATGATATATATTCTGATCACTGGCCGTAACTTCTGTAATAAACACCCTAGAGCACATGTTATGATTAATTATATTTTCAATTGCATTAGCAAAACTTTAAATGGTTATAACTCCTCTCCTTTGAGCATAAATGTGAATTTTTGTGATGAATTGTAATAATTGATATCCGCTTTAAATATAGGATATTAGGTCACTCCTTCGACGTGTTACACTTTTGGTTCGTAGTAAATAATATATCTTTTGTGTAAACACTCTAGAGCACAATGAACGAACTATTGTGTTGAATTATATTTTAAATTGCATTAGAAAAACTTTAAATGGCTATAACTCCTTTAGAGTATAAACGTGATTTTTTGTGATGATTTGTTTATGTTATCCCTTAACGTTATAGGGTCTGACGCCACACCTTCGAGGTGCTACACTTTTGGTTCGTTGCAAATGATATATGTTATCATCATTGCTCACAACATCTTAAATCCCTAGAGCACAAATGACGAACCGTCCAGATGATTTATATTTTAAATGACATTAGCAAAACTTAAAATGGCTATAACTTCTTTAGGGCAGAAACGCAAAGTTTTGTGTTGAATAATAATTTCCTTGGCAAAACTACAACTCCTGCTTCTCCGAGTTTACCTTTGAAGTTTGTATTTATATGTCTAAATGTCCGGAGCTACTGTAATAAATCTTCAATTTCTTAAGCACTTGAAGCGATTGTAATAAAACATCGAACATTCATAGAAGATTTTTTGGCGAAAACTTAAAGCGGCTATAACTAATTTAGAGAAGAACCGTGAAGTTTTGTGATGAATTGTACTTTCCTTGGCAAAACTTAAAACCTCTACAACTCCTTAAATTAAAAATGGCCACTTCCTCTGAACTTATCTTTAAACTTTGGACTTATATGCAGACAGAGCCGGATCTACGGAAATAAATTTATTATTTCTTAACCACTCAACCGATTGTAATAAAACTTCGAGCCTTCATAGAAGATATATGGTCGGAAACTGCTCATTTAGAGAATAAACGCGAAGTTTTGTAATAAATTGTAATTTCCTTGGCAAAACTTAATACGTCTACAACTTCTTAAATTAAAATGGCAGCTATTCCGAGTTTACATTTGAAGTTTGCACTCATATGCCATTTCTTAACCAATCATCTTCGAACATTCATGAAATAGATATTTCGGGTTGAAGTTGGAAAACTATACCTTCCAAACCATACAGGGACGGATCTACAGAGCCTCCTCGAGCAAGCAATATTTTTTAGATTGCATTTTTATATACCAGACCTACACAAATTATGAATTCATGAAAGGATGGTAATCGCGTAACAACCGTTGGTTCTCAGTGATTGTTCAGTTTGATCTTTAATTTGTCAATTTACGTTTTCTAACTAGCATATTCTGCAACGTTTTATCCAATTAATTTTATCCAGAAAATTCACACAAATAATTTTCTTTTTGAGCGCCCCAGTAGATGAGTAGGTAGCGTGCTCGCCTCTGAGTGGGGGCCGTGAGTTCGATTCCCACTAGAGGCTCTGATCTGTCGCTCAAAAATCTAGCCACATGGTCTTCGTAACCCGGCTTTTCCTTGGATCGTAAAATTAGAATATAAATTTACTTTGTATTGTAATTCATATAAATAAATAAATGTCTTTTTGGCGTCTTAGAAGTCATTTGCTACTTACTGTAAATAAAAAGTGACCGTAATAGGTCCATGTTTTGATCTACTCGACTTGATGTAGTAGATCTACAAACTTACTTGGAAAATAATCACAAACTAGGTAGCAAGTTTCGAGAACTTGTATATCTGCACCTAGAGGAGACAAGTTTCAAAGTTTATAAATGCGGGCCGTATCGTTTCAATCGGTTGACTGATTATGTTCATAGATAGACTGCCCAATAGTTGGCGGACGCTAACCTAACTGAAGTTTTCTGTCTCACCGAAGACATGTGGGCACAGGCTCGATATAGAATGTCGTGATTTGGCCCCAGTTTGAGCTATATTGTTTGTGACAATTTACTCCCAGAAGAGATTACAGGTCGCTGGTGGCATACCAACTTATTGCAGTTACCCTGCAGCGTTTAAGGTAATTCCTAGACTTACAAGTTCTGCTGCACTGCAGTTCCATAGAATGTTCATGTGGCTCGGTACCCATATCATGTAAATTTTGGACTGTTAAGCCATTTCGTTAAGATATCTGCGTCAGTTGAGGGATGTTTATGAATTCAACAATGCTAAATTCAAGGTATCTCAGCCATTCTGCGACATGCCTAATAACCAACATTTCAGTCTGGTAAATGCTGCAGTGATCAGGCAGCATGTGAGCTTTATATAGCTCTCATCAATGTCAATAAGTAAGAGGACTTGCGGTATTTGGAGACCATTGAGTTAGTTGGAGGGCGAAAGCGTAAAGCATGTGTCGAATGCTTTGGAAAGATCTAGTGCTGCCACTATAATTTGTTCACATGGACTCTGCTCATTCAAAGCCGTTGTGGCGCTTCCTTGAAGCCATGTTGGTTTGAGGCGAAAATTTTCTTTCCGGGATGGTAGCAATAGGGTTCTAAAACTTTTGCTACAGTTGAGAGAAGAGAGAGCAGGTGGTATTCTATTTGTAGCGAATTTTTCTGGATGCAGAATAGGAATTATTCCGGCCACTTTCCAGATATTAGTGATAAACATTTGTCGGATCGATAATTCCAGGATTTGGGTAAGAGAAGCGATACCTATTATACCAAGTTTCATCAACATCAGCATAGAAATGCCACCTGGACCAAGGGATTCGGATGGTTCGGTTTTGGAAATTATATTCTAAATACTGGTTTACTGACACGAACATAGTCGCGTTCTTGTGTCAAGCGTGTAGCCATGAATTAGTGTATATCAACAATTGGCAGTTGAACTTCAGTTTATTTCGGATTTACTCCAACTCTGTTTCCCTACGCTCATTTCGTAGTGATGCGGAAAGACTTTGGCTATCCAGGTTGTTGTGTTTGAAATTCAAGTGGCTATATATGAAAACACAAAGATATTTTGCACATTCAGTAAAAGGAATTTCGATTATACAGCTTATAAATATACGTCCTGTTGAAGATAACCAACTCAGTTTTTGTCTGATTTACCCCAAGTCCGTCTTCCACCTATACTTCCTAGTAAGGTGCATGGACCTATGAAGAATTTCAGTAAGTTACCTCAAACTGTTATTGGCACATAGTCTGCATATACGACAGCCTTCAAGCCAATATATTCACTGTTATTGCCACAGTTCTACTGTAGAGGGAAGTGGACATCTCACACAAGTGATATCATAAACATTTTAAGATACCTCTCTTAGTAAAAAGGCTTCAACAAACTTCTAATGTCATAATTTTCCTCACGATTTTTCATTAGTGTGTTTAGCTTTGACGTTGTTTAAGGTCCATATATATAAAGGAACGGTACGATTGTATATTCCTTTACTACAAGGGATCCTATAATAAAGCTCAAACTGGGTCAACATCAGTCCTAGGCTACTATTGGTCGTTGCTGATCAGTCGTAGTGAACGGACGAGTTTATCACAGAGCGGATAGTTAAAACTTATTACGCAGTACCTATTACGCAATCGCAAAAAAATCTGTACGAAGTCTGCAAGGCCTACATCGTAGTACCTATTACGGGCTAATACAGACAAAAAATAAATAAATTCGCTTGACGGGGATGCTTTCATGTTCAGAAGGAGCAGGATTTCCCAATCGTCCGACTGACCGTCCGTATGGAAATCGTGAGGGTAAATATCATGTTCGACCGTCAAAACGGAATCACTATGAGCACCGGATAGCATTCAGAGTTTTCACGAAGATGGAGGCTGTTGAGGTTTCGGCTTTTACCGAAAAACAAAAGGAGTCACTTACCTGGGCAAGGGCGTCATAGATGCTTCTAAAGCCAATGAGTCGGCTGAAAGGGTCACAAATTCAGCTGTGTTAACGGCTAATTAAGTCAAGAGAATCAGATCACCTGATGAGGCCCTGCCTTCAAAAAGGCAAGAGGCCCTAATGTCGCGATCAGCAGGACACTCATCAAGCCCTCCAATGATGTGGCGAAGCAAAGTCTAGCGATGGCTGTTATAGACAGAAGTAGTGAGGATGGATCCACCCTCAACGACAAATTGAGCCATGTCCGCAGAGAAATGCCGGCAAACCACCTATCTGCAACAATGAAGGATGGCATCATGGGAATGTAAAGCTCTTATATTTCGGTGATTCCAGATCAGTAGACATTGTCTGAGTCGAGCGGGTGAGGTGTGACCGGGCGCCCAGTTGAATGTTGTCGAAATAACAACATCTCTAGTCACCCTGGGTTACAGAAGAGCCCTCCGACTCGGCTGACATATTAGAGATAATAAAAGATTCCAATCTTGGTGTGCCGACCCATAATTGGAGAATTAGCAAGGTGGGTGAGGCGGATCCTTAACGCTGAATCCACCTCCCATATACAACGTGCAAGTGCAACCCTGCAATATGGTTTCGAGACTATAATCTTGAAGGTATACAAGCAGGACATAGCCCCCACTGCGGAAGGCGAGCCGTCCACCAGGAGGGCTGTAGGGTCGCCCTCTCTTCTCAAATCGTTCATTGAATATATATAGCAGTAGTTCGTCCAATACTGTTATACGGCATTGTGTTATGGTGGACGCCAACTGACAAACTAACTATCACCAACCAACTATCAAAGGTTCGGAGAACTGCCTGCCTATGCATAATCGGAGTCTTAAGGACTACAGCGACTGAGTCTCTACAAGCCCGGATGGTTCGAAGCTTGATGAAAAGCTTGGCTTCGGAGTACGCTGTGAAGAACTTAATTTGGATATAGCTCACAGACTACCAGATACCTTCAGTGTCTATCAAGCCGAAATAGTGGCAATATCGGAAGTGGTTGAGCCACAACATAGTGTTGTTTACTATGTTGTGCACAGCCAGGCTGCCATCAATTCTCTGGCGGCCACTAAATTTACTAACAGCCCTCGACTGCCTCAGATCTATTAACGAGATTGCAGACCAGTTAAATATAAACCTTAAACTGCAAAGCCGATGAACTTGCTAGGAAAGGGACGACATTACAAATTCTCGAAGAATTTGCATATATTGGTGCGCCACTATCCACGTGCAAGTTTTGGCTCAGGCAAGAGGCAATCAGACAGTACAACGAAAGATGGACAGAAATCGATACCTGTAGGGAAACTAGACAAATCTGGTATGACCTGAGAAGGTCAAAATATCTCCTCGCACTAGTGAGGAAAAGATTGTCTACGTTAGTATCAGTTCTGACTGATACACTGATCGGCGAACATGCCAGAAGATTGGGTATTGACTCCAATGACTTCTGCAGAAGCTGTGGAGATGAGGAAGAAGTGGAGAGCATTGAACACTTCCTATGCGACTATCCCGCTTTGAGTAAACGACGACTGGACATACTTGGGTCGGCCTTTCCAGGCAGCCTAACAGATCTTTCCGGTATCGATATTCTTTCCGGTACCGATATTCTTTCTGGTACCGATATTCTTTCCGGTACCGATATTTTCATTCTGAGATAACTGTCGATCAATATTTCCAAAGTCTTAGTTCCATATGAGAAGGCTTTTCTGATGTATTTCTAAAGACTGCCTTAGTCTCCCTCCACTTTGTGGGTATACATGAAAGGTAAATGATTGCCCTTTGAACCATAGAATTAACCTATCAACCACCGCATTTAATTCTGCCTGCGACACCATTTCTGGTCCGGGAGATTTTAATGCCTGATGGCTCCAGTTGATGACTCAATAATGGAATTACCAGAGAGCAACTCTATTTAATCCGCACTGAATGTAGTACATTTTACTTCAGAGTTTCGATGTATCGTAGCGTACATCAAGGGTAGAATTTTCCTTAGCCTAAAGGCTTCTGCTGTTTCTTTCACAGTACTGCATGCTCACTACAATCATATTTTTTCTGAGTACCGCTTTATAGTTGTCTCAGTCCTGTGGTGCTCTTGTAGATATTTCTCTGTTAATGCTTCCTACTGCATTTTCTTAGATTATATATAACCAGGAAAGACGATGTTTGCCTCTGGGTTCGATGTCTACAATCACCTACACATTTCGTTCAGGCTATCTTGTAATAAAGTTTTCGATGAGGGACAGCTAGTCCCGTATATCTGTGATTTGAAGAATTATGGTCATTCAAAAATGTCCAATCACTTATTATTGTCTAGGTTGCTGGGCCAAGGCTAATGTCAAGCTCCTCCCGTCTATTTGCAGTAACGAACGTTACTCCTTAACAAAGCGCTCTAGAGTAAAAAGAACGAAAAGTCTTTCGGTCAACATTTTTAATTTCCATAGCAGTACTTAAAACGGCTCTAAATCCTTAACCTCAGTTTCTCTATCTTAGTAATTGACACTCCACGATATTGGCGCCTTTATCTCAGATAGTTTAGTGCTTTAAAATTTTTAATATTTGTACTGCCATGATATCTTTAAATAATGTTCACTCATAATGTTTGCTGGGTATGTTTAATGCGTATGTCTGTATCAACGTTTGCCTACAATAGAACGAGTGTACTTGAATACATACAATTTGCTTGCAACAGAACAATGGGGTTGTCAAGTGTATATATATGCGTGTGTGTGAGAATGTGTAACTATTGAACATGTGTCCGTCCGTTCGTCCACCAGTTCGTCCATCCATCTATCCATCCATCCAGCCAATATTGAAAATGATGACCAATTGTTGAATTTGCGATATCGAGAATATACCGAATGCAAACGGACGGACGAACAGACAAACAAACTCACAGAAAGCGAATTTTTTCTATTGCTTGGAAGGACAAAGACGAAATGAAACGAAACGATGAAAGAATAAATAACTTGAGATAAACAACAACCGAAACTGAAAGAAATGAACACAGAAAACCCAATAAGTTTTATAGAAATAAGGACATTTCTGTTAACAATGTTTGAGATTTAACCCAAGGATATATGCCAAAGACTCTGTGGCAGGAGCGGGAGCAGGAGCAGAAACACTAAAGATATAAATATTGATAGCCCATCGAAAGAAGGTTACACACAGGACAGGAGATTAATCGGAAATGTATTGGGAACGAAAGTACATGCGTACAACCATATGGAAGTCGGTCGGTCGATCTGGGCTGCAAGACCGATGGCATCCGTTTCTGTTGCAGTTGAATGATGTTTCTTTTTCCTCTTCAGAAAAAGATTAAAGATATGAAACGTGACGTGACTGGAACAAGATGAAGGAGATTAAATAGCAGATGGGAATACCCAAATTTTATAATGATAAACTTTGGATTAATCCGTTTTGTAGTTTTGGTTTTTAAGTAAATCAATAGTTCAATAAAATTTTAATAAAAATGCTTCGATTTTTACATTCATATGTTTAGGAAATACGGAGCAGATAGCGCAGAAGCTGGCTACGATTTTTATTGTATACTCGTATGTAAGGAAGCTGGAACTTTCAGTATATGTTCCTGGACAAATAAGAATTGAGTTAACTTACAATATTTCAACAAGGCAAAATAATCCAGCAACTGGTCATAACTCCTTAAATGGACACCCTGGAAGAATTTATAAATTTCTTTGGCAAAACTTTAAATGGATGGAATTTTCCCGTGATTTAAAAAGAGCTCTAAAGCTGGGCTTCTCTACTGAGTAGCGAAGGCTCCATAGGAAGCCTTCAAGAAAATGGTCATAACTCCTTAAATGGACACCCTGGAAGAATTTATAAATTTCTTTGGCAAAACTTTAAATGGATGTAATTTTCCCATAATTTAAAAAGAGCTCTAAAGCTGGGCTTCTCTAATGGGAAACGAACGCTTTATAGGAAGCCTTGTAGCTGCTCCATTCTTATTACTCCTCAAAATAGTCATCAAGAACAAAAAAAAACAAAATATTGTCAATAACTTTTGGTTCAAATTGTGAAATGACCTTAAAAAACTTAAAATGGATATATCAGCTTAAATATGCGCCCTAGAGAGTAGTTTGTAAGTCAGGTTCACTAATACAATGTAGTGATTTCTTTGACCTATTAGAGATAGCGAGGAACAGACGCACAAGGTGTTCAATCGATTCCACCTTCACTGCGGTTCCTGCGAAAGTAATTTCTCAAGACTTTAAGTCTTTTGTGCCGTCCAATATGATATTGACACGATGTGTGAAATGTCAAATCACCAGAGGCAAGCGAATATTCCAATTTCTCTGCAGCCTGTAAGGTAGTTTCCTGTATAGCTAGTTCATCTGCTTTGTAGTTCCCCAAAGAAATGGGAGCCTACACACAGACTACAGTTTGGTTGCCTCAATCGAATTATTTGCCAACCGAATTTTTAGTAGTTCTGTCTTTTAGTACGCTTTTGCTTTCATGTTGACAACAATCATATTTGGTTGCGCCAACTACGAAAATGGTGGCTAAAATTATCTTTTGAATGTTGCCACAACCAACTGTTTTAAAAAATTGGTTGTTCTGATAATGTGTCCGTCATATACTACCGACAATTAATTAAAAACAGTTTTCATTAATTTTTATTTTATTTATTGAACAAAAAACCAAACAATTCATAATAAAACAAGTAAGAAAGTTTCAGTCGGGTAAACCGACTAAGGAATACCCTCACTTTGTGAGTAATGTAATATATAACATTACACTAATAAATCTGTCAATTTGTGTGGGAGGTACCGGAAGAGGTTTTTCCAAATACACCTATTTTTCGGTAAACAGTAGATTCTTAAATACATTGCATTGTGCCGAACTATAAGCGTTTATGTGCACTGGTATATTAAAGTTACGAGCTAAGTAATTTTGGTACGATTTGGTCATTTTGTGTGGGAGGTTAAAAAAGGGGCGGGGTGATAACGCCCACTTTTTACAGGACTATAGGCACTATAACAGCATTACACTGTACAAAATTTCAAGTATTTGTATGCACTGGTATTAAAGATACAAGCCGTTTACTTTTGGTACGAAACGGTCCATTTGTGTGGGAGGTACCAAAAGGGGCTGTACAATAATGTCCATTTTTTACCGGACTATAGGCGCTTAAAAAACATTATGCTGTAGAAAATTTGAAGCATTTTTTTGCACTGGTATTACAGTTATAACCAGTTAAATTTTGATGCAAAATGGTCCATTTGTGTGGGGGGTACCAAAAGGGGCTTGCCAACTTCACCCATTTTTTTCGAGGTAATTGCGACTAATATACTAATATTATGTGTAGAATTTCAGAAGATTCGAATAAGTAGTATAGAAGTTATTAAAGAATCAACATTTCACTAAATGGTAACCCTTTGTGTGGGAGGTACCATAAGGAGTAGACCAATATGGCCCATCTTCGAACTCATCCGGAGATAGATCAAAATATTACCGCATACCAAATTTGAAGTCAATCGGTTACTCCTTTCGAGAGTTATCGTGCGCACCAGCCAGCAGACAGACAGACAGACAGACAGACAGACGGACGGACATTGCTCATTCGACTTAAAATGGCCCAAAACGAATATCCGCCGAACATACTTGGGGTCTTAGGTCACTCCTTCGATGAGTTACACTTGTTTCCGTAGCAAATGATATATACCCTCGTATCACTAAAGTGAGGGTATAATTAAAAATCCCATATTACAAATTCATCACTATTATGAGATGTGGAAATATTTGACACAAATTTTAGTACACGAACAAAAACACAAAACTTGTATGCAAATATCGCTTAACCCTGTGCTTTCAATGTCATGACTGTTGCTCTCATTTTTATACCCTACACCACACTGTGGTACAGGGTATTATAAGTTTGTTTCACGGCAGATGTTTGTAACACCTGAAAATAACACGGCTAGACCCACCTTAAAGTATACCGATCGACTCAGAATCACTAGCTGAGTCGATCGATGTCCGTCCGTCCGTCTGTCCATGTAAAGTTGTTCGTCGACTACAGGTCGCAATTTCACTCCGATCATTCTGAAATTTTGCAGTTAAGAGTATTTCGCGGCTGTTAAGATCGCTATTGAATTTGGTTGAAATCGGTTCAGATTTAGATATAGTTCCCATATATATCTTTCGTCCGATTTGGCCCTTTAGTCTAGAAGCTGTATTTTACATCCAATCGTTTTGAAATTTAGAATGGTAGAGCTTCTTGATCCATGAACCAACATTGCCGACTTTGAAGAAAATCGGTTAAGATTTAGCTGTAGCTCCCATATATATGTTTCGTCCGATTTGGCCCTTTAGTCCTATAGAAGCTCTATTTTACAACCGATCGTTTTGAAATTTAGAATGGTAGAGTTTCTTGATCCATGAACCAACATTGCCGAATTTTAAGAAAATCGGTTAAGATTTAGCTATAGCTCCCATATATATGTTTCGTCCGATTTTGCTCTTTAGTCCTGTAGAAGCTGTATTTTACATCCAATCATTTTGAAATTTAGAATGGTAGAGTTTCATGATCCATGAACCAACACTACCGAATTTGAAGAAAATCGGTTAAGATTTAGCTATAGCTCACATATATATGTTTCGTTCGATTTGGCCCTTTAGTCCTATAAAAGCTGTATTTTACATCCAATCGCTTTGAAATTTAGAATGGTAGAGTTTCTTGATCCATGAACCAATATTGCCGAATTTGAAGAAAATCGGTTAAGATTTAGCTATAGCTCCCATATATATGTTTCGTCCGATTTTGCTCTTTAGTCCTGAAGAAGCTGTATTTTACATCCAATCATTTTGAAATTTAGAATGGTAGAGTTTCTTGATCCATGAACCAACACTACCGAATTTGAAGAAAATCGGTTAAGATTTAGCTATAGCTCCCATATATATGTTTCGTCTGATTTGGTCCTTTAGTCCTATAGAAGCTGTATTTTACATCCGATCGTTTTGAAATTTAGAATGGTAGAGTTTCTTGATCCATGAACCAACATTGCCGAATTTGAAGAAAATCGGTTAAGATTTAGCTATAGCTCCCATATATATGTTTCGTCCGATTTGGCCCTTTAGTTCTATAGAAGCTATATTTTACATCCAATCGTTTTGAAATTTAGAATGGTAGAGTTTCTTGATTCATGAACCAACATTGCCGAATTTGAAGAAAATCGGTAAAGATTTAGCTATAGCTCCCATATATATGTTTCATCCGATTTGGCTCTTTAGATCCAATCGTTTTTTATACCCTACACCACACTGTGGTACAGGGTATTATTTAAGTATAAATTGTCCCAAAAGTAAATTTATGTAAACAATTTATACATGAATTACAAAATTTATATATCAGAGTTATTCAATATTACGAGAGTGGTGTTGGGTATTATATAGTCGGCACCGCCCGACTTTAGCCTTTCCTTACTGGTTTATTTATGTAAAACATTTTGCACAACATATTCTGCATTCCAGACATTATTATCCACACGAGATTATTTTTGACTACCTATACCGCTCCTGAACAAAATGTTGAAGATTTATTTATGTCGTGTAATTTTATTTTTGGTTTGTCATGTATCAGCAAAAGAACAGCAACCAATCTTCCGTTTGTATTTACTGGGATAACCAAAGCACGATTATTTATTAATATTTTTTCTGTTGTAGTAACCAATTATTCGTTGCAATAATAATCTTTGGTCGATAGATACAATTTCTTCTGTCAAGAATAAAACATTGGTTGTCATAACCAAAAATCGATCATATGGTACTATAATGAAAGTTTAAAATTGGTTACCACAACTAACCGAGTGTCACTGAAAAAAACAATCTTAATTCGATTGATACAACCATCGATTTAGTTGCAAGCTTTTTTATTTGATCGTATCCATGTTATTATAGTTGTTTCAACTATCTATATATATAAAAATGAAACGGTCCATCTGTGTAATGGCATCACGTCAGAGAAGGAGAAGGTTGTTACGAAAGAAAATTTTGGGAAAACCCTCCGGAAAAGTCGGAAAATTGGGAAAATCGAAAATTGCTATTTCTTGCGAGATTCCTACTGTTCCTATCTACTGCTATTTCTTGCGAGATTCCTACTGTTCCTATCTACTGCTCTCTTTTTCAATCCAAATTTTTTTATTAATTTTCTATTAAACAAAAAAGTTTTCTATTAAACATATGTACGAGTATGTGCTATTTTTCTTGGTGCAATTCATTCGAGTTTTGCGTATTGTTACACTGATTTCGCGTATCACATCGGCAAACGGTACAAGCATTACGATCAATTAAAATTCACGATATTTATCAATTCGAACATATTTTCAGATAATAAGTTTGAGTATAAGAGGTAAGGTTATCTTATTGGATTGCGGGCATTGCAAAATCATAATTTCGGATGAATGCACGATGGCGCATAAACGAGCTCTGGAGGCAATTGGCCGAACGATGAAGGATTTACGACGTGATTTGAGACAATTTGGTGAGTCTGATATTGCTCTCCGGAGATTTTCGTCAAACGCTTCCCGTCATCCCGAAATCTACTGCCGATGAAATTAATGCATGCCTGAAATAGTGGTCTTTGTGGCTGCATGTCAAGAAATTATGTCAAGAAGTTGAAATTGACCACGAACATGAGAGTCGCGTTGCAGAACGACTCATCGGCTCTTGAATTCTCGAAACAACTGTTGGCGCTTGGCAATGGCCAAATTACTATTGATGTTTCCACTGCATTGATATTGTTCCCGGCAAATTTTTGAAGAAGTTGAAATTGACCACGAACATGAGAGTCGCGTTGCAGAACGACTCATCGGCTCTTGAATTCTCGAAACAACTGTTGGCGCTTGGCAATGGCCAAATTACTATTGATGTTTCCACTGCATTGATATTGTTCCCGGCAAATTTTTGAAGAAGTTGAAATTGACCACGAACATGAGAGTCGCGTTGCAGAACGACTCATCGGCTCTTGAATTCTCGAAACGCTTGATGTGCCAGGAGCTCCGCCGCATAATTTACAGCTGAAGGTGGAATCGATCATAATCATGTTGCGGAATCTGAATCATCCGAAATTGTTCATAGTTCGCGGTTGTCCATTATGAAACTGATGGACAATGTGATTCAGGCGACGACCATCAAGGGAAAATTCAAAGGAGAGGAAGTCCTTATCCCACGAATTCCGATTATTCCAACTGATCTTTCATTCCAATTCAAGCGGATTCAGTTCCCTGTACGATTGGCTTTTGCGATGACAATCAATAAATCTCAAAACCAATCGTAGGAAGTCTGTGGAATTAATCTCGAATTTCCCTGTTTTTCGCACGGTCATCTGTACGTTGCCTGTCTTCCGTTTTCGTTGTTTGTTGTTTATCACATCGCTCTCTACTGATTTCGATTCCTTTTAAACAAATCGCATTAAAATTTTAACTATCTGTGTTTTATTATCACTCTGGAGTTTATCTGAAGGCGTTAAATTGGGGCGAGGCGAAGTTCGCCGGGTCCGCTAGTTTATATATAAATACAACCGATACACGGTGTAGGCAACATACTTTTTGTTGCTAGTACTATTTGTTTATTGTTACAATCGAATTCCAACCAATTATTTTCCTGGGTGTAGGGTAGCCAGTCGCCTTGTAGAGAAAGCGGAGTACATACAAAGGTGTTATATTGATTCGTCCTCCTCTTCGTCTCTGTAGCTTCATCAAAAGTCATTTGCCAAGACCTTCAATCTTTCTGCGTGACGTCCAATAAGGCCCGTTGTTCCGTCGTGATAGATACGGTAAGTGAAGCATCACTTACTAGTGAACACCTATAATTCGTTGGCATTAGAACACTATCTCTCAAGAAGAGCTTATAGGTCGCTAGAGGCACGCCTATATATTCCAGTTCCTCTGGAGCATGTTATTTAGTTCCTAGTCTTGCAAGCTCATCTGCTTTACGGATCCCCAAATAAATGAGAGCCTACGGTAGGCGATCGTCTTGTAAAGAGAGCGTGGTACAGACAACGGGTTATAATCGAATCATCTTCTCTTCGTTTCCGCAGCTTAGCAAAACTCCTTTTGCAAGACCTTCGATCTCTCTTCGTGACTTCCAATAAGGTATTGATCTATCAAGACCGACACGGTAAGTGAAACATCCTTTCCCGATAACGACATCAGAGCGTTGTTGCGTTTGGAATTTAGGCAGGATCAACTTAACCTGGAATATATGCAGTTCCGTACTGGTAACCACCTGACATTTGTTGTCATAAGGACATCATATCTAATAACGATATGGTATCTAATCATCAATATCATATCTAGAGTGCTTACAGGTCACTAGAGGCATGTCCATATATTCCAGTTACTCTGGATCATGTATGTTAGTTCCTAGTTTTTTATGTTCATCTGCTTTGCAGTTCTCTGGTATGTTCCGTTGAACCGATACCCACATCAGGTAAATATTGAACTGTTCAGACATCGCGTTAATATATCTTCGACAGTAGAGAGTAGTTTCTGAATTCAGGAAGACAGTTCCCAAGGACTTTACAATAGCCTGACTAGCAAAGAAATTATAGATTCTCACTTTAGTGAGAACATCAATTCTCAGCCATTCTGCTATCCCTCTAATAGCTTCGAGTTCTACCTGGTAACCACTACAAAACAGACACCCATAGAGCAATAGATAGCCCCAGTTCCTTAGAAAAGGCAACAAAATTTGGAATTTAATGAATATGTCAGGGAATGTCAGGGCCTGACCCGGGAGGTCAGGCATTGTGTCTAGAATTACACTATGAAAATACGCTGAAACGTGTTTACTATAACGTATAAGGTGGATTTTGTAGCGCAGTTCACTAGATAACAATGGTATATATATACATATAGCACTATCAATCTAACTAGTATATATACAATAAACTTTACGCGGATACAGACACTATCGTTTCTTATTGTTCTTTTACAGGTACATAGCCTACAACAGTCTTTTTTCTCTTCATCTTGGATTTGAAATTTAACCTTCTGTCTAATAAAATATCTGAGTGTTCTGCACTTTCAGAGAAGGGAATTTAAATATCCGCCAAAGACAAAGGTAGAACAATTGTTACCCTATACCTCCTGCTGATACTTAAAAACTAGTTCTGGAATTCTGCCGGAAGTCAATCTTGCGATGGTACGAAGCCTGTTATAGAATGTTCCTAAGAGTACTGTAAACTTTCCTCTAACCACTATTATCAGTTCATCAGAATATGCAATAACCGCCTATCTTGTAAAGAGAAAGAAGAATACTCTTCATAGAGATTTTTCCATAATAGACGAGACGGAAGGCTACCTTGAGTCGTTCTTATACTGACAAATCTATAGAGGTCCGTTCACATAAAGCTTGCCGAAATGCGTCTTTTAACCAGAAGGTTACGAATTAGCCTTATTGTTATCAACCCCACGTTTGACCGAGGTGCAATTTTGAATTTGCTATTGTAGCCCATTTTATGTCTAAGAAAGCTACTATTTTATACTTAAGCCAGAGAGAACATTCAAAAAAGCTAACTGTTGAAGTCACAACAGCTGACTGTCGACGTCATCGCCACCTGCATAAGATTTGGAGCCGTTGATTTTAAACACACCGCCGCAAAACTCGTAAAGTGATAGCAACGCCGTCAGGGTTACACTTTATTAGTTCACAACTCGCCCGCTTATGGCACACTGCCAAACCGCCAGGCTCACGGCTTAATAAATAAAATAATTAAAAATAAAGAAAATATATATAGAAATGTTTGTGTTTTTTCTTTTTTTTTTAACTCCCGCCACTCTGGCGCGGAGTTGAGCACTAACGAAATCATACATGGCGGTTTCGGTGAATTTGCGCTTGCTGAAGATATGCAGTTGGTTGGACGCTAGCCTTTGTAAATGTTAATCCTCAAGGGCTTTAAGGAAAAAGGAGTAGGAAACCAGAATGAGACGGTTTTCCCGTAATGGGACTGACGACAAACATGGTTTCCCTTCATTATGCTTGGTATGTAGACCTGCTTGATACATGCCAGTATAGATCCCTCTTATTCAGGAAACGAGGGCATCGATCACGGTGATATATTATCTGGTACTGGCGAAATAAATAGTTCAAAGCTTTTCATAGTCCAAAATATTTCGAGATTACAATCTCGCTGGTAAACTGTGATGGCTGCACTTCAAGGGAATATTCAAATCATCTTCAGAGTTGCTCGGAAAATGTGTATCGCAAGGCTCGCTCAGCGAATTCCTCTTCAGATTTGGAAAATGTTCATCCCAAATCTCTCTTAGCTATTCCTTACTGGATTCCAATTTTCTTGAGGTAACCAATAGTGCAAGGGTTTGAGACTATAATTTTCAGTAGCCTTAAGGCTTCAGACGAGCTTCATACGCCTTTGCATAAGTCTATCTATGATTTATTTTGAGCCTTCCTAATCTCTTTTGTAATGCTTGAGTTCTAGTTTTTAGTTGACTCAGTCCTGTGGAGCTTTATTGGACAGGTGAATTCAATATTTGTTGATGTATAAATTTTCCAAGGACAGTGGCCAATGTTGCCATGTATTTTTAAGAAAATCTTGTGTCAACATCTTATTTTGGAATGTGAAATCATACTGTTGGTTGCAAGATGACTTTCACATAGAATGTTAAGATTCAATTTTAATAATTTTAAAAACAGACATTAAATACTTTTTTATAATTTGATAAAATCTAAACTTAAATACATATTACTCATTTTTAAAGCCTCAGTAAATGTGTAAAATTTTGTTGTTGTTTACATTCTATTTTTAAACTATCTAAATTGTTTTAAATTAGTACAAGAGAACGTGATTCTACTTCAATACAACTTCATACATTAGTACATGCTTTAAATAGACTGCAGAGAAACTATTTTAAATCGAAATCAATATAGTGTTCGCGGCACGAATATCAGTCTGACAAACTGCAGAATAAGAAGTGCAAATATAAATAACATTTACAAAAAAATATGTCGAATAAAATGTGCAAAAATAAACAACACTTACAGCAACAACAATATGAGTTTGAGTGATATATTGTTAGCATAATACGAGTACAAGTATTCTAAAACCATCACTCTGTGAATGAATTGATGTTGATGATAATTTCAAATGTTGTTATATTGTCCGGCCATTCGCAAATAAATATTTACATGCATAGACCTTAGGGCGGGTGAGATTTGCATTGAAGTAAAAATAAAGCGCGGGTTTTTGCATCTAAACATCGTCTCCAAAATTTTGAATTGTTCTTCCAAAACTTAAAATGGCTGTAAATCCTTAAGTAACTGACTGACTACACTCAGTCCGATCCACTAGATCTACAAGATATATCACACACTTATACCAGACAGGGTTGAATGAAAAGGTGATTTTCCGGCTGGTATGAGATGTGTGGACCTCTATAACGATGGCTCCGAAATAAATGGTAGTTTGCAAAATTTTGAATTGTTCTCCCAAAACTTAAAATGACTGTAAATCCTTAAGTAACTGACTGACTACACTCAATCCGATCCTCTACATCTACAAGATATATCACACCCTTATACCAGACAGGGTTGAATGAAAAGGTGGTTTTCCGGCTGTTATGAGAAGTGTGGACCTTTATACCGATGGCTCCGAACTAAATGGTAGAGTTTGTCTCGGGATCTAACCGGAAGACCTACAATATTTGCCAACTAAAAAGTTTTTCGCATCGTAAATTAAAAAATCATCTTGGCCAATATTTTGAAGTAAAAATAAAGTGCGGTTCTTATGCATCTAACCATCGTCTCCAAAATTTTTAATTGTTTTTCCAAAACTTAAAATGGCTGTAAATCCTTAAGTAACAGACTGACTTCACTCAGTTCGATCCACTACATCTACAAGATATATAACACACTTATACCAGACAGGGTTAAATGGAAAGTCGGTTTGAGAAGTGTGAACCTCTATACCGATGGCTCCAAGTAAATGGTAAAGTTGATCTCGGGATCTACTCGAAAGACCTAGGATATTTACCAGACTAAAGTTTTTTTCGCATCGTAAATAAAAAAATCATATTGGTCAACATTTTGAATTGCTCTTCCGAAACTTAAAATGGCTGTAAATCCTTAAATAACTGACTGACTACACTCAGTCCTCTCTTTGACAAGATCTATCACACACTTTTACCAGACAGGGTTGAATGAAAAGGTGGTTTTCCGGCTGTTATGAGATGTGTGGACCTCTCAACCGATGGCTCCTAACTAAATGGTAGAGTTTTTCTCGGGATCTACGCGAAAAACCTAGAATATTTGCCAGACTAAAATGTTTTTCGCATCTTAAATTAAAAAATCATATTGGTCAACATTTTGAATTGCTCTTCCGAAACTTAAAATGGCTGTAAATCCTTAAATAACTGACTGACTACACACAGTTCTAGCCCGGTTTTGCGGGTGATATAAGATGAGTTGATTTATATACTGATGGCTTCAAACCTAATGGTAGTATTGGCCTCGGGATATACTGGAAAGACCAAGGGTATTTATCACACTAAAATGTTAGCGACTAGGCTGAGATATAATGTTTCCGGATGAAGGTACCTCAATTTACAACTTTATAATATTTTTTTCGAATAAAACTCAAAAAAAAAAGAAACATCCTTTTCCAAAATTGCATTACAAAATTTAGTTTATCCAGGCATTAGGCAGCGGTTTCCCCTAACTCTGCGTAATAAACTCGAACATGACCCATATTAATGTACATTCGTATGAAGGCATGTGCTATGTTTTATTTATGGCTGTGTTATATTGTTTTAACGATTTTTGTGCTCTTTCACTTTTATTTCAGTTTTCGCCATTCATTCATCTGTTTATTTACATATAAAGAAATGTCCTTTTTTGACGACAAATTTTATTTGAATTTCAATTCGTTTGATGTGTTCTTTGAGCTTATGTGTGTACACGTACGTCTCACACAGTGGAGGAAAATCTACAAAAAAAACTGTGCATCTGACAAAGTTCATGCGTGAACATGTATAGTTTATGAGTTATTCTGATTTTAAAGATTTACCCGTATGGTAACAATTGGCAAGTGGTCACTAGTCAGGAACTGCATATATAGTCCAAGCTGATGTGGCCCTGCCTAAACTCTAAACGCTTCAACGTCCTGCTGCTTGTTATCGAGATCGGGCGACTTACTTATCGTTGCTATCATAGCGAGTTACTGCCTTATTGAACGTCATGCTTAAATAAATAGGAGAAGGAATAAAACATCTGTGCCTGTGCACCGCACTCTCTACAAAGCGGCAGGCTACCCTGGGCTCACATTTCTTAGGGGAGTTACCAAACTTGACAAATGTCAATATTCGCCAACTCTTGTAATAATTGGATTTGCAATGGGAAAAACGTTTTCCTCGGTGTTTCCATGAACTACATTGTCTAAGTGACCCTGACAGGAGTTTAGCATTCTAAACCAAACCAACATTTCCTTAAAAAAGAGCTCTGGAGCCAACAAGAACATAATTGTCTTATAATTTGTTTAATATGAGCTCTAGTGCAAAAAGGACAACATTTTGTGATCACCCATTTGAGGTTAAAACTTTTGTATATAAGCATAACTGAAAATGACTAGACTCGTACCTCCTTAAATGAAGAAAATCCTAGCTGTTTTCCAAATTAAGCAACCCACCTAATTGAAATGGATTTGAACAGGTTAATAATTTCACTTTTATCTCACTTCAAGGGTGAATTTGAGGCTGAGAACGACGAAATATACATTTGATATCAGAGAAAAAAGATCTTATGGTCAAATATTTTTGTTGGTGTGCCCGATTCGACAACATTTTGTGGTCACTCATTTGTATTGAAACCTTTTGTATATCCTAAGCATAACTTAAAATGACTATACCTCCTTAAATGTGTAAAATCAGTGGTTTAAAAACCTAGTTATGTTTTGCGAAGTAAGCGACCCAGCTATTTTAAATGGATTTCAACAGGTTAATTCACTTTCACCTTTATCTCACTTCAAGGCAGAATTTGAGACAGAAAACGACGAAATATACCTTTGATATCGGAGAAACGGGACTTATCGTCGATTTTTGGTTGGCGTACACAATTCGCTTACTCAGCGCTTTAAGCAGTTTTATTTAAAATCCTCTTTTTGCTATCGAATTACCCCACTGTGCGTTTGTGCACTTTCACGTATAGCGAAATATATAAATTTTAGGTTTGTTTAATTTAATGTTGACACTACTAGGCATTGTACAAAAAAAGTAGTAGTTGTAAATACATGGTATGGAACTTTTTGGGAAACTTTTTGTTTCACAAAAACAGTCGTACATATTTACATACACACAATGAGCTCCAAAAAAAGGTTTACTTTTTTATTACTTCACGTATGTCTTATTTAACAACAAAATTGTATTTATAAATTAAAAACTGATAAGGAACTTAGTATAAATATTCTTTTGACGATTACTATACATACCACTGGTCTGCTTTTAAGGGCAATAAAACATTATAAAAAGAAATAGAAATAAAATTAAATTGAACGGAACTTCAGTCAACAATTCTCCAGTGCAATTTGCGCGAAAAAGAGTAAATTTTCCGTGGGAGTTCCGGTCTCAAAATCTGTCCGTTATTTACCAGAAATATAAGTCTTTATATATAAAACTAGCTGGACCCGGTCCACTTCGTTGCCCCAGACTTCAGATTTCCGATCCCGTTAATTTTTGGACTAATTACGTAGACTGACACCAAATATCTGCACATAATTACATTGATCTCTCTAACAAATTGCTCAAGATATATCAAACACAAAATTTAATTGGCTTATATGGGCGGGGCCACTCCCATTTGTCCGACCCTGCCCATTTTTGGACCAAGCACGTAGACTGCCACCTAATATATATGCACAAAATTAGAGTAATCTCGCTAATAATTTGTGCGAGTTATGTCAAATTTGTGCGAGTTATGTCAATTTCAATTGGGTTTATATTGGCGGGGCCACGCCGATTGGTCCAATCCCGCCCATTTTTGCACCAACCAATAAGACTACCACCTAATACATATGCAAAAATTACAGCACTCTTGCTAACAAATTGTGCAAGATATGTCAATTTAAAATCTTTGTTTATATGGGCGGGGCCACGCTCATTCGTCCAATTCCGCCTATATTTGGACAAATCACGAAGACTACCACCAGATACATGGCACAAAATTACAGCACTCTCGCTAACAAATTGTGTAAGATATCTCAATTTCAAAATTTGGCTTATATGGGCGGTCCACGCCCATTGGCCGATCCCGCCCATTTTTGGACCAATTGAGTAGACCACCACCTAATACATATGCACTTACAGCACTCTCGCTAACAAATTGTGCAATATATATCAATTTAAAAATTTGGTTTATAAGGGCGGGGCCACGCCCATTGGTCCACTCCCGCCTATTTTTGGACCAATCACGAAGACTGCCACCAGATACATATGCACAAAATTACAGCTCTCTCGCTAACAAATTGTGCAAGATATCTCGATTTTAAAATTTGGCTTAAAGGGGCGGGGCAACGCCCAGTAGTCCGACCCCGCCTATTTTTGGACCAATCACGTAAGTCGCCAACAGATATATATAAACAAAATTACAGCTCTCTCGCTAACAAATTGTGCAAGATATCTCAAATTCAAAATTTGGCTTATATGGGCGGTGCCACGCCCGTTGGTCCGATCCCGCCCATTTTTGGACCAATCACGTAGACTACCACCAGATACATATGTACAAAATTGCAGCACTCTCGCTAACAAATTGTGCAAGATATCTCAATTTTAAAACTTGTCTTATGTGGGCGGGGCCACGCCCACTTCATATATCGAAAATTCAAGTACCCTATTTTCACCACGCCCCACACATGTACATTCTGTGAAAATTTCAAGAAGATCGGTTCAGTCGTTTAGACGTCTATACGGTACAAACAAACCAACAAACCAACAAACAAACAAACCAACAAACAAACAAACAAACAAACACACATTCTTCTTTATATATATAGATATACTAGCTGGACCCGGTCCACTTCGTTGCCCCAGACTTCAGATTTCCGATCCCGTTAATTTTTGGACTAATTACGTAGACTGACACCAAATATCTGCACATAATTACATTGATCTCTCTAACAAATTGCTCAAGATATATCAAACACAAAATTTAATTGGCTTATATGGGCGGGGCCACTCCCATTTGTCCGACCCTGCCCATTTTTGGACCAAGCACGTAGACTGCCACCTAATATATATGCACAAAATTAGAGTAATCTCGCTAATAATTTGTGCGAGTTATGTCAAATTTGTGCGAGTTATGTCAATTTCAATTGGGTTTATATTGGCGGGGCCACGCCGATTGGTCCAATCCCGCCCATTTTTGCACCAACCAATAAGACTACCACCTAATACATATGCAAAAATTACAGCACTCTTGCTAACAAATTGTGCAAGATATGTCAATTTAAAATCTTTGTTTATATGGGCGGGGCCACGCTCATTCGTCCAATTCCGCCTATATTTGGACAAATCACGAAGACTACCACCAGATACATGGCACAAAATTACAGCACTCTCGCTAACAAATTGTGTAAGATATCTCAATTTCAAAATTTGGCTTATATGGGCGGTCCACGCCCATTGGCCGATCCCGCCCATTTTTGGACCAATTGAGTAGACCACCACCTAATACATATGCACTTACAGCACTCTCGCTAACAAATTGTGCAATATATATCAATTTAAAAATTTGGTTTATAAGGGCGGGGCCGCGCCCATTGGTCCGATCCCGCCCATTTTTGGACCAATCACGTAAGTCGCCAGCAGATATATATACACAAAATTACAGCTCTCTTGCTAACAAATTGTGCAAGATATCTCGATTTCAAAATTTAGCTTAAAGGGGCGGGGCCACGCCCATTAGTCTGACCCCGCCCATTTTTGGACCAATCACGTAGACTGCCTCCAGATATATATATACAAAATTTCAGTTCTCTCGCTAACAATGTGTGCAAGATATCTCGATATCAAAATTTGGCTTAAAGGGGCGGGGCCACGCCCATTAGTCCAACCCCGGCTATTTTTGGACCAATCACGTAGGTCGCCAAAAGATATATATAAACAAAATTACAGTTCTCTCGCTAACAAATTGTGCAAGATATCTCGATTTCCAAATTTAGTTTAAAGGGGCGGGGCCACGCCCGTTGGTCCGATCCCGCCCATTTTTGGACCAATCACGTAGACTACCACCAGATACATATGTACAAAATTGCAGCACTCTCGCTAACAAATTGTGCAAGATATCTCAATTTTAAAACTTGTCTTATGTGGGCGGGGCCACGCCCACTTCATATATCGAAAATTCAAGTACCCTATTTTCACCACGCCCCACACATGTACATTCTGTGAAAATTTCAAGAAGATCGGTTCAGTCGTTTAGACGTCTATACGGTACAAACAAACCAACAAACCAACAAACAAACAAACCAACAAACAAACAAACAAACAAACACACATTCTTCTTTATATATATAGAAAAGGACACAAACGATCAAATATGATGCTCTCTTTTTGTTACGAGATAGGAATTTCTTTCGAAATTTTAGATTTTATACAGTATTATCTAAATCCTACATTTTGGATACAAATCAAATATTCAATAAATGTGAGACTCTTTCGACTGACTAAACAAAACACACAATTCTTGGCTGACACAATTAAAAATAGAGGGAATATGATAGAAAATTTTACCAATATTTATTAATTACACTATGCCACAAAATTTTTGTCCCAGGGATGTGGATAACAGTTTCCGGTGCAATTAGGTGTCATAAAAACGAAAAAATATTAAAAAAAAAATTTTATGGTAATTTTTTTTTAAATTTTTTTTTAATTCCAGCTTTCATGGAAAGTACATTCAGTATTTAGACCATAATCAAGTATAAGCCTGATTGAGCCGTGTTATGCCTCAAATTAAAGGGAATTATGAGGGCTACATATGCAGCAAATATCGATTTCACGTAGAATCTTTGGTTTAGTAACAGTCGTCAAAAATATGAGAAAAAAGTGATTTTTTTTAAAAAAAACACTTTTTCTTGGTACATAAAAAAGCCATAAAAAATAGAAAAAAAATCTAAAAAAAAAATTTTATCACATTTTTAAAAAGCCAGAAGCTAACGAAGAAAAAATCTATGGATAGATGTAAAAGTTATGGGCCATTTAGTAAACCTAGTAAATGTTAGGGAAATTAAAAAAAAAATCTTGTTTCATATTTTTTCGTTTTTAAATGATGTTTTTGCTTATATTGAATTCGCCATATGTGAGAGAGACATATAAGAGACATTGCACTTGCATTTTATTTTATGAGGATTGATGTCAGACATTATAAAATTATAGAGAGGACGAGGTTTTATGGCCGTTCGTAAACATGATATGCAATGTGAGAGCTATGTTGGATGCACTGAAAAAAAATTTGTCATAAAATTAAAGAAATGCTCCAAAGACGTCCTTAGTCTTCCAAATAAGTACATTTTGTACATAAAATGAAGAAAATTTACTTAAAATTAACTAAATTACTTAATATTATTGAAATTATCTATATTTTAAGTACAGAATGTACTTATTTTAAAAACTAATGACGTCTTTGGAGCATTTCTTTAATTTTATGACAAATTTTTTTTCAGTGTGAGATCCGCTCAGATAGAGGGTCATTCAACAATATTTGTGTTTTTTTATTTATGAGGTTTCCATTCAGTAACGCCTTTTAGGGGCATGGACATCCCAGTCGTATATACAGGTTGTAAAATTATATGTACGCAATACAAAGTAGTACGCGGCAGTCTTGAAAATATTGGGTGTCTACTTTATATGTCAGCAACAGGTACTGCAACTTATGAATCTTAAACCCGGAATTTATGAATGAAATTTCTTATTAATAAATTAGTGTAATTCAGCGCCTTAAAGAGATAAGTCGATTTTCTGAAAAATATTACAAAGTTATATTTCGAAGTATGAGTAAAAGGCAAAGAACTTTCCAATGTGTAAATGATCCCGACAATTTCTGCTACATCTGCGGAAAATATGTAATTAAAAAAATCGACGTGCGTTTAGTTAAATAAAAGAAGAAATATATGTGTAATATTTTGGTATACGAGTTAAAAATATGAACGAACCGTGGACACCTAGTATTTTGTGTAATTCTTGCCATGTAAATCTTACTCGATGAACTGGTGGAAGAATGCGGTAAGTACTTTAAAATTAATGTATTACAATGTTTCATTCACGACACGGACTGCTATTTTTGTCTAAGTTAATAGATTGGAGTAGGAAGTGTCCAAGTATAGCTAACAGCCTAATAACGGAAACATCATCAAGTTCAAATGAGTACTCAACTCTGAGCGATTCAAGTTGGGGTCAGAAGTCATCGCTTTTAACTCAGTTTCAACTCATTGATCTAGTAAGAAACTTGGAACTGACCAAAGATAAGGCAGAACTACTTACATCTGGGATGAAACAGTACAATATTTTGGCCCCAGATGTTAACATATCATATTATAGAGTCCCAGATGTTAACATATCATATTATAGAGTCCGTGATATACCTAACAAACAATTTTATACAACTGTGGATAACAGATGCTTTTGCAAGGACATTCCCGGATTGTTCGACGAACTTAATCAAACATACAATTCAAAGCAATGGCGGTTACTTATTGACAGCAGTAAAGAAAGTTTGATAGCAGTACTTTTACACAACGGAAATCAGAAACCGTCGATTCCCATTGCTCATGCTGTCAACACTAAGGAATCATACGAAACAATGGCTAAATTGATAAAATACATAAAATATGAACATGACTGGAAAATTTGTTGCGATTTAAAAGTAGTTGGTATGTTATGCCTCTGGGATAGCCGATATTTTGCCACCACTGCATATTAAGCTGGGGCTCTTTACAAATTTTGTAAAAGCCTTTTTAAATATGAGATTCACTCTCATATTTAAAAAGTTTATTTAAAAGTCTTTTTTATTTCAAAAAATCGAAGAAGGGGTTTTTGATGAGCCGGATGAAATTGCAGCATGGGGGTCGTTTAAGCTTGTAGTTTTAAATTTCCTTGGATCCAATAAAAGCCCGCAATGTGAAACAATGATTAATGATTTGTTAAAAAATTATGAAGAAATTGGTTAGAAATATATTTTTTTATATTTATGTATATAACTCATATGTATGTATTCTTCCAACTTATTTTTCGCTTTATGTATTCCAACAGGTGTAAATAGGTCTCATTTAAACTTTTTCCCCGAGAATCTTGGCGACGTAAGTGACGAACATGGCGAAAAGTTTCACCAAGAATTGAAGTCCGTCGAGCGGCGTTACCAAGGGCACTGGGATGAAAGAATGATGGAAGATTATATTTGGTTCCTCATTAGAGAAACCGATTCCGAAATCTACAAACGTCAACAAAGAACTCACAATTACTTCTAATGAAACTTGTTCATGTAAATATACTCAAATGTACATAATATAAATAAAAGTAATAAATAAAATCGCTATTAAAACAGAAATTAAAAAAAGATTCTAGAGCACACGTACGGGAACGTGGCGTAGCAGAAACAAAGCATTGCAGGAACAGAGCATGGAACCAAACGTAACAGGACCAGAAGACAATATGAACAGAGAGTTTCAGGAACAGAGGAATTCATGCACAGAACATGGCTTAGCAGAAGGAGCACAACGTAGCAGGACCACATCACTGCGGGAACATATCGTTGCAGGAACGGGTATAGAAAGGAATAGAGCACAGCAGGAACAGAGTGTTTCAGGAGCAGAGCATGACAGAGTATGGCAGAAACAGAACGAAGTAGGAGCACAGCTGGACCAGATCATTGTAGTAACAGATATTGGCAGGAACATACATACACGGAGGAAAATCGTCATTTTTGATATGTTTGAATTGAAAGAAAATATATTTGGCAACGATTTTTTTAAATATTATGTATTTGTTACCAAATACATTTTATTTGAAAATCAAGAAATTCATTTTGGAACGCATATATTAATATATTAGAACAAAATATATTTGCGAACTGACTTTCAGAAATAAAATATGTGTTTACATACAAACAAAGTTTTTGTTTAAGGAGTTTTTCAAATATATTTTATTTAAAAAGATTTTTAAAACTTTGCTGACTTATTCGAATTTTAGTTAGTTTTTCCTAGTTTTCTTGTTAATCTTTATAGCTAAGAATGGCTTAATTTATAAATATTCCAATTCATCACCTTTTGTCAATCCACCAATGCAATTTATATTTACAAACATATACATAAATTTTACAAACATATAAAATTTATAAAAAAAATTGCTCTTTGAACATCTGAAAAACAGAAAAATTGGCTTTAAGTTAAGTCATTCATACATTGCCAAAAAAAAAAATAACAAATTAATCTTTGTTTCGGAAATACTAGTTCCATATAAAAAAATATTTGAATGGGAGCATATTTTTGTTTAAAACATTATCCTCCCAAACATATAATATTTGTGTGTGTCAAATATTATATATCTGGAGTGTACCCTAAACATATGTATATTTCAAGCCGAATATGTTTGGGGCAATATACTACAGAAGCGATTTTTTTTCAGCGTGTAGCAGGAACTGAGCGTATCATGAACCGAATATAGCAGGAAACAGGACGTAGCAGGAAACGGAACTGAACTGGCAACCGTGCATTAAAATAATGCGAGATAACGTGCGACCAGAACAAAACAAGAATAATAGTTTACGGAGTTAAAATAAAATTAATGATTAGACTCAAGGACTACGTCTTTTATCGTTGAAATCGAGCCGGCAAGACGAGATAAAGTTTTTGCGAAGTGAGTTAACATGATTGAATAGTTCATAATTATAATTACAAAAATATATTATTAACGGAATAAAATTATGAGTGGAACGAGTTGGAATTTAAAGTGTAGTTCGTGAAATTATTTCTTTCAAGTAATTAATTTAACTATAAACACAATACCTAATATAAACCATCTTTTCTCAGGCAATTTCAATCAATCAATTTCAGGCGATTGAAGTAAGGTGGTAAAATAATAAGGTCACACCATCCGAGACCACGTAAGGCAAAAAGTAGGAATTGTTTTTGTACGGATTCAAGACTATCAATGTAAATGTTATAATGAGGAGACCATAAAACAGAAGTATATTCAAGAACAAGAGATGTATCACGATGTTTAGTCAAATATGAGTCATTACATTCATTAGATCAGTTTGATAAATCTTAATAAAGTCATAGTTTTCGCCACACCCGATTTAAACCTTATTCATAAAAAGTTAAAGAAGGTTTGAGGAACGTTTTAGCAGTTTTAAAACGTTCTTCAAACCTTAATGTGTAAGGTAAATTGACCGTTAGTCCATGACCGTTAATCCATGGTCAATGTCCTTCAATACTTGTCATTCAATTTTATTCCGGGGTTATTGACCTTTAATCAGGGTCATTGACCTTTTCTCGGGGACATTGATCATTCCCTCGAGGATCATTGACCTTTAATCGGGGTCGTTGACATTTAACACTGGTCTTTGACCTTTAATCCAAAGTTAATGTCATTTAATCATGTTCATTGACCTTTAATCCAAAGTTATTGTCATTTAATCCTTGTCATTGACTTTTAATCGGGGTTAATAACCTTAGGCCTTAGGTCTTAGGTTTTAGGTCTTAGGTCTTAGGTCTTAGGTCTTAGGTCTTAGGTCTTAGGTCTTAGGTCTTAGGTCTTAGGTCTTAGGTCTTAGGTCTTAGGTCTTAGGTCTTAGGTCTTAGGTCTTAGGTCTTAGGTCTTAGGTCTTAGGTCTTAGGTCTTAGGTCTTAGGTCTTAGGTCTTAGGTCTTAGGTCTTAGGTCTTAGGTCTTAGGTCTTAGGTCTTAGGTCTTAGGTCTTAGGTCTTAGGTCTTAGGTCTTAGGTCTTAGGTCTTAGGTCTTAGGTCTTAGGTCTTAGGTCTTAGGTCTTAGGTCTTAGGTCTTAGGTCTTAGGTCTTAGGTCTTAGGTCTTAGGTCTTAGGTCTTAGGTCTTAGGTCTTAGGTCTTAGGTCTTAGGTCTTAGGTCTTAGGTCTTAGGTCTTAGGTCTTAGGTCTTAGGTCTTAGGTCTTAGGTCTTAGGTCTTAGGTCTTAGGTCTTAGGTCTTAGGTCTTAGGTCTTAGGTCTTAGGTCTTAGGTCTTAGGTCTTAGGTCTTAGGTCTTAGGTCTTAGGTCTTAGGTCTTAGGTCTTAGGTCTTAGGTCTTAGGTCTTAGGTCTTAGGTCTTAGGTCTTAGGTCTTAGGTCTTAGGTCTTAGGTCTTAGGTCTTAGGTCTTAGGTCTTAGGTCTTAGGTCTTAGGTCTTAGGTCTTAGGTCTTAGGTCTTAGGTCTTAGGTCTTAGGTCTTAGGTCTTAGGTCTTAGGTCTTAGGTCTTAGGTCTTAGGTCTTAGGTCTTAGGTCTTAGGTCTTAGGTCTTAGGTCTTAGGTCTTAGGTCTTAGGTCTTAGGTCTTAGGTCTTAGGTCTTAGGTCTTAGGTCTTAGGTCTTAGGTCTTAGGTCTTAGGTCTTAGGTCTTAGGTCTTAGGTCTTAGGTCTTAGGTCTTAGGTCTTAGGTCTTAGGTCTTAGGTCTTAGGTCTTAGGTCTTAGGTCTTAGGTCTTAGGTCTTAGGTCTTAGGTCTTAGGTCTTAGGTCTTAGGTCTTAGGTCTTAGGTCTTAGGTCTTAGATCTTAGGTCTTAGGTCTTAGGTCTTAGGTCTTAGGTCATAGGTCATAGGTCTTAGGTCTTAGGTCTTAGGTCTTAGGTCTTAGGTCTTAGGTCTTAGGTCTTAGGTCTTAGGTCTTAGGTCTTAGGTCTTAGGTCTTAGGTCTTAGGTCTTAGGTCTTAGGTCTTAGGTCTTAGGTCTTAGGTCTTAGGTCTTAGGTCTTAGGTCTTAGGTCTTAGGTCTTAGGTCTTAGGTCTTAGGTCTTAGGTCTTAGGTCTTAGGTCTTAGGTCTTAGGTCTTAGGTCTTAGGTCTTAGGTCTTAGGTCTTAGGTCTTAGGTCTTAGGTCTTAGGTCTTAGGTCTTAGGTCTTAGGTCTTAGGTCTTAGGTCTTAGGTCTTAGGTCTTAGGTCTTAGGTCTTAGGTCTTAGGTCTTAGGTCTTAGGTCTTAGGTCTTAGGTCTTAGGTCTTAGGTCTTAGGTCTTAGGTCTTAGGTCTTAGGTCTTAGGTCTTAGGTCTTAGGTCTTAGGTCTTAGGTCTTAGGTCTTAGGTCTTAGTCTTAGGTCTTAGGTCTTAGGTCTTAGGTCTTAGGTCTTAGGTCTTAGGTCTTAGGTCTTAGGTCTTAGGTCTTAGGTCTTAGGTCTTAGGTCTTAGGTCTTAGGTCTTAGGTCTTAGGTCTTAGGTCTTAGGTCTTAGGTCTTAGGTCTTAGGTCTTAGGTCTTAGGTCTTAGGTCTTAGGTCTTAGGTCTTAGGTCTTAGGTCTTAGGTCTTAGGTCTTAGGTCTTAGGTCTTAGGTCTTAGGTCTTAGGTCTTAGGTCTTAGGTCTTAGGTCTTAGGTCTTAGGTCTTAGGTCTTAGGTCTTAGGTCTTAGGTCTTAGGTCTTAGGTCTTAGGTCTTAGGTCTTAGGTCTTAGGTCTTAGGTCTTAGGTCTTAGGTCTTAGGTCTTAGGTCTTAGGTCTTAGGTCTTAGGTCTTAGGTCTTAGGTCTTAGGTCTTAGGTCTTAGGTCTTAGGTCTTAGGTCTTAGGTCTTAGGTCTTAGGTCTTAGGTCTTAGGTCTTAGGTCTTAGGTCTTAGGTCTTAGGTCTTAGGTCTTAGGTCTTAGGTCTTAGGTCTTAGGTCTTAGGTCTTAGGTCTTAGGTCTTAGGTCTTAGGTCTTAGGTCTTAGGTCTTAGGTCTTAGGTCTTAGGTCTTAGGTCTTAGGTCTTAGGTCTTAGGTCTTAGGTCTTAGGTCTTAGGTCTTAGGTCTTAGGTCTTAGGTCTTAGGTCTTAGGTCTTAGGTCTTAGGTCTTAGGTCTTAGGTCTTAGATCTTAGGTCTTAGGTCTTAGGTCTTAGGTCTTATGTCTTAGGTCTTAGGTCTTAGGTCTTAGGTCTTAGGTCTTAGGTCTTAGGTCTTAGGTCTTAGGTCTTAGGTCTTAGGGCTTAGGTCTTAAGGTCTTAGGTCTTAGGTCTTAGGTCTTAGGGCTTAGGTCTTAGGTCTTAGGTCTTAGGTCTTAGGTCTTAGGTCTTAGGTCTTAGGTCTTAGGTCTTAGGTCTTAGGTCTTAGGTCTTAGGTCTTAGGTCTTAGGTCTTAGGTCTTAGGTCTTAGGTCTTAGGTCTTAGGTCTTAGGTCTTAGGTCTTAGGTCTTAGGTCTTAGGTCTTAGGTCTTAGGTCTTAGGTCTTAGGTCTTAGGTCTTAGGTCTTAGGTCTTAGGTCTTAGGTCTTAGGTCTTAGGTCTTAGGTCTTAGGTCTTAGGTCTTAGGTCTTAGGTCTTAGGTCTTAGGTCTTAGGTCTTAGGTCTTAGGTCTTAGGTCTTAGGTCTTAGGTCTTAGGTCTTAGGTCTTAGGTCTTAGGTCTTAGGTCTTAGGTCTTAGGTCTTAGGTCTTAGGTCTTAGGTCTTAGGTCTTAGGTCTTAGGTCTTAGGTCTTAGGTCTTAGGTCTTAGGTCTTAGGTCTTAGGTCTTAGGTCTTAGGTCTTAGGTCTTAGGTCTTAGGTCTTAAGTCTTAGGTCTTAGGTCTTAGGTCTTAGGTCTTAGGTCTTAGGTCTTAGGTCTTAGGTCTTAGGTCTTAGGTCTTAGGTCTTAGGTCTTAGGTCTTAGGTCTTAGGTCTTAGGTCTTAGGTCTTAGGTCTTAGGTCTTAGGTCTTAGGTCTTAGGTCTTAGGTCTTAGGTCTTAGGTCTTAGGTCTTAGGTCTTAGGTCTTAGGTCTTAGGTCTTAGGTCTTAGGTCTTAGGTCTTAGGTCTTAGGTCTTAGGTCTTAGGTCTTAGGTCTTAGGTCTTAGGTCTTAGGTCTTAGGTCTTAGGTCTTAGGTCTTAGGTCTTAGGTCTTAGGTCTTAGGTCTTAGGTCTTAGGTCTTAGGTCTTAGGTCTTAGGTCTTAGGTCTTAGGTCTTAGGTCTTAGGTCTTAGGTCTTAGGTCTTAGGTCTTAGGTCTTAGGTCTTAGGTCTTAGGTCTTAGGTCTTAGGTCTTAGGTCTTAGGTCGTAGGTCTTAGGTCTTAGGTCTTAGGTCTTAGGTTTTAGGTCTTATGTCTTAGGTCTTAGGTCTTAGGTCTTAGGTCTTAGGTCTTAGGTCTTAGGTCTTAGGTCTTAGGTCTTAGGTCTTAGGTCTTAGGTCTTAGGTCTTAGGTCTTAGGTCTTAGGTCTTAGGTCTTAGGTCTTAGGTCTTAGGTCTTAGGTCTTAGGTCTTAGGTCTTAGGTCTTAGGTCTTAGGTCTTAGGTCTTAGGTCTTAGGTCTTAGGTCTTAGGTCTTAGGTCTTAGGTCTTAGGTCTTAGGTCTTAGGTCTTAGGTCTTAGGTCTTAGGTCTTAGGTCTTAGGTCTTAGGTCTTAGGTCTTAGGTCTTAGGTCTTAGGTCTTAGGTCTTAGGTCTTAGGTCTTAGGTCTTAGGTCTTAGGTCTTAGGTCTTAGGTCTTAGGTCTTAGGTCTTAGGTCTTAGGTCTTAAGTCTTAAGTCTTAAGTCTTAAGTCTTAGGTCTCAGGTCGTAGCAAATTATTTTTGATAGATAGTGCCATGATGACAACAAACCGCAGCTTGCCAGTATTCAGAAACAGTGTACATTTCAAGATGACTCTTGTGCTTTCTGATCACTGCAGCATTTACCAAACTGTAATGTTGGTTATAAGGGAGGTAAAAGAATTCAGGAACAGCCCTCAACTGCCGCAGATCTCTTATCGACTTATAACTGAGTAGATCATAAACCAGCTGATATGGGTGTTGGGTTACCGAGACATTCCAGGAAATTTTAGTGCATTCCAAGCTGATGTAGCCCTGCTTAAACTAGACAAGCAGAAGCGTTATGTTCGGTCATGCCGAATCTTATATACCCTTCACCATTGACCGCACGTGATTGTTTACGTGTACTAATAAACTCATTATGTATACCAATTAGGGTGTCCAAAAAACCGGTTATTTCGAAAAAGCGGGTTCCGGTTTAACCGAAATACTACTTTTTTTAAAAAACGGTTTTTGGTTATAATTTTTTGTCGAAACCGGTTAACCGGTTTTAAGGCCGGTTTTTAAATAGTATGCGAAATTGATTAAAATTTCATTAAATGTTTATTGTAACACAAAAAACAACTTACAATCATTTGTAGTAAAAATTAGTAAACAAAATAGATTATTATTTCGTTTATTACAGGTTTAATTTTTTGTTTACTTTAAATAGAAAGTTTTATATTTCTGAAATTTCCTTAAAAAAATTGTAAATCATTTAGAATGTTTTTTTATAATAATATTGTTAACGCCACTGTCGTTTATGAAGTTATCGATTTATTTATTTGTGTCGTATTTATCGATTAGTTGTATTTTTTTGTTTTTCGTCAAGTAACGTAATGTCAAAAGATAAAAGTAAACTCAAGCGAATGCAAGCGCCTTTTCTGCAGAAATAAGAAAAGTTGATTTGTGGTTACTTGTGGCACTTTGTTTCAACAAAATCATATAAATATCTTGTAATTTTAATTTCGAATATTTAAAGAATTTGCGCTTTGTTTTCATTAAAAAAAGGTTGTATAAGTATAATAAGACATTGTGTATTCCTTTATAAACGTATAATTTCTTTGCCTTTTAATAGGAATCTTAATACTTAAATATAGAAACTTTGCTTCGAAATCTTGAGTTTTGTATTTGGTGTTAAAGATTCCGTGGAAACTTTGCGCTCGGGCAATTCCCGTAACAAATATCTTAAAAATAGAATACAATTTAAATGATTATTTTTAAATGATTTTTCTTTTAATTTTTTATGTAACGTTGAAAAAGCTCACAAAAGTTGATGTAGTCAATATTAGTCCGATAGTCATTAAAACATTTTATAAGTAACACAGATTCTCCGTTTTCTTCTTAAACTTTTCAAAAAAAGCAAAGTCATCATACAATGTTGCTTGCATTTCGTTTTCCGATTCTGTGTGTGGCATAAATCCAAATTTAAATTATTGGACTCATCAATATAACAACTTATATATCAAACCGAATCAGAGGTATCTGGCTGTTCTGTCGGGATTTAACATCGCAAAAAAGTCGAAGCTATTTGTCTTTCCGTTCTTGAACGTATGCTTGAAGTGTTCTGTGCTTCATGGACGACTTATTAAATGCTTTGCTGTACTTCCTGACTTTATTTATTACATCATGATATCTGGAATAAAGCCAAAATCATTTTCAAGATCAGTGAATTCATATTCACTTTCAAAATATTTAGAACAACTGTCAGAATTATCGACCTCATCGTTGTTATTTGTTGCATCTTGTATAAATTTTATCTACAACAAGTAGAAAAAATATATCAATAACCGACATGGAAAAACCGGCTTTCTCGGTTAACCGAAAATGAAATTTTTTAAGAAACCGGTTACGGGTTTGGGTTGCAAAACCGGATAACCGGTCCCGGTTTTGGACACCCTAATACCAATTGTCAGCCCAATTCGTTGAAATTTGAGGTTTTTGCGGCGTTAAGAAGTCAAATCTAGAAGCACCTTTGAATGGGGGATATAGCAAAATATGGAACGATGACTACCGTTGCTCGTGTGAAGGATAGCGGGTATAAATAAACCCCAGTTACCAACGTTCAGCCCGATCAGTTGACATTTGTGGTCTCTATGACGTTAAGAAGTCAAATCAGGGAGATGCCATATATGGGGGCTATATCCAAAATTAGACCGATATTGCCCATTTTCAATCCCAACATACCTACAAATATAAGAAGTATATGTACCAAATTTCAGCCACCTAGCTTAAGTATTATAGATTGTAGCGTGATTACAACAGACGGACATGGCTAAGAATTTTAAGACGATTAATAATATGGGGTCTCAGATCCTAAGGTTGAGGGTATAAAAATTACAGTAGTAGTACATCAGTTACCGTGTCTGCCATGGCGGTCTTATTGAACGGCACGCAGAGAGATTGAATGTCTTGAGAAATTACTTTTGCAGAAGTTGCGGAGTGTTGACTTCTCACCTAAGGGTGGTGGCTTCTCAAAAATAGCACATCTAAAGTCTTTTTGGAACCTGTTGATTGAATATTTAAAATATAGGAGTATTTTTCCCCTTTCACGACACTGTACCATCAGAATAAGGGGTTTGCTACTACATCTTCGTCCTACACACATAAACTCATGTATTGCAGCGAAATATCGAGAAACGAATATAACATAAAGTAAAACATCATATTTCCAGTCACGTACTCAACATAAATGTTGAAAATTTTTCAATTTCTCACAAATGTCTTGCAAATATCCGCATCGACACAGCAGAGCAACAAATTCGTTAAGTTCTACGATACAGATACATATCGTGTATTATCGTATATCGCCAGTGAGTATTTGTGTATGGGTGCACACACAGTTGTCGTAAGTAAATATCCCTCTATTCACACACACACAAAACTCTATTTGTTGTGCCTTTTCTTTCCGTTTCCGGAACGAAATCGTTTTATGAAAATTTGTTTTGTCACAACTTTGATCCAAAGTAGTTTGTTTAAGTCTTGTTCGTCCGCTCCATTTCACTGAACTTTTAATTCCATTTGACACTTAGTTAAAAGTTTTTTCATGTTTGCATTTTTTGTTATTGTAAAATATTGAAGAATAAATTTGTATTCTTATTACAGAGGATTTGCTATTTAACCTCGTAAAATGGGATGTATTATATATCAAAGAAAAATCTGACAAACAATTTTTGGAAATTCTGACGCTTTTTTCTTCGTATAGATCTTATTTTCTTCAGGATATAAATATAACGGGTTTTCCAACAAGAGGTGTTATTTTGAATCACCCGGTATTTCGGTAGCTGTCACGTTTGAAGCTTTTATTCTTTGACATTTGACAAGTAGAAACTACTAGAGTTGGGTCGTTCCGGAACGAACACGTTCAATTGAACGATTCCCTTGAAGGAACGATTGGAACTGGTTCCTGCTATGGTGTTCTTTTAGTTCCATCGTTCACTTCGGATCTTTTGTTGTTATTCATTTTTCGTTCATTCGCTCGTTCATTTTACCATTCTTTTCTTTTGAGCAGCTGTTTAATTGTTGCCAAATTTACCGAACAATGATTTCACTAGTCCTTGCCTGGCAAAATTGTTTTTATCACGTTCATAAAAGAAGACTGAACGAGTAAACAAACAGCTGTTGTGATGTTTGACTGAATGAATGTCATTTGAACGAAGGAGCCAAAATGAACGATGGAACGAAAAGACTGAACGAGTTCCTTTACCGGAACGGAACGAAAAGGACCGGTCCGTTCAGTGAACGATAATGCCCAACACTAGAAACTACGCCATTACTAAAAATGGACGATACACGATTTAACAGCGCATTGAACTTATTAAAATTCGAGAAATCTCGGTGTCTCTCGGTGGCTACGTCAACAAGCAAACTTGTCGCATCTGGGGCTCGGAAAACCCAAGATTTATTGTTGAAAAGCCTCTCCATCCTCAACATGTGACAGTTTGGTGCGGTTTATGGTCCGGCGGGGTCATTGGATCTTACTTTTTCGAAAATGAGGTTGCATAAACAGTTACGGTGAATGGATTGCTATCGAGAGATGATTAATGATTTTTTATGGTCGGAGTTGGATGGTATTGATCTGGACAACGTTTACTTTCAACAAGACGGCGCTACGTGCCACACAAGCAACGAAACCATTGCTTTGTTACGGGAAAAGTTTCCGGACCGTGTTATCTCTCGAAGAGGTGATTACAATTGGCCACCGAGATCTTGTGATTTAACACCTTGCGACTTCTTTATTTGGGGCCACGTGAAAGATAAGGTCTACGCCAACAGCCCAGCGTCGATTCAAGACCTCAAAGATAGAATTCGTGAGGCTATCGTGGGCATAGGCCAGCCACTTTGCGATTTGGTTATGGAAAATTTCATGAAAAGGGATATGGTCCTGTAAGCGTGGTCTTGGTGGCCATTTGGCTGATGTTGTTTTTCATTATTAACGGCATACCTTCCTCTTTATTATGAAATAAACATCCGATCATTTATCTCAAAAAATGGTTGGAAAACGCTTTATATAGAGAATGGAATATAGAGCTCCTTGAGCCAGTCTAGTACTTCCACCGACGAGACATTGTCTGGTCCTGGCTACTTAAAAGGTTTAAAGCTTTTTATAGTTCAAAAATTTTAGGTTCGGTTATAATCTCGTTGGTCACCTCTAGTGGTTGCTGTTCAGCGCTATATCCTTTGAATACCAAAATAACACCTCTTGTTGGAAAGTCCTTTATAAGCACATGTCGAGCGCTACAGAGCCATGATAATGGACCTTCTGTTACCTGAAATAGAAGCCCGTGATGATGAGGCGAAACCACGGCTTTATTAAGAAATCATTTTAGGGAATGATTTCCAGACCTGTCAACTGGCCGCCAAGATCATGTGATATCACACCCCTGGACGTTTTGCCTTTGAGGTTGCGAGAAGTCGAAAAACTTCGTCGATAAGACAGCTACGATACCAGTAATTCGCAAGATACCGGTAGCGATGCTGGATCGAAAATTTGACCTTCCGAATGGATCACCTACAGCGTAGTCGTGGTCAACGTTTGAATGGAATTATATTTAAAAAGTAAATGCCTAAGATTTTTCTTTTGGGTTACAATAAAGATTCCGACATTCAATTCTATTTTAAGTGTTTAATACTAATTTGTAACGATCTTTCGAATTATTCGTACGAATTATGACTGATAAACACATGATGCATGCCTAAACTTGTTACCACCATTTGGTCGGAGGAAAGCATGCCCGCTGATTGGAAACTCAGTGTGCTTTACCCAGTCCATAAAAAGGCAATAAGTATCTCATATAAAGGAATAAGTCTCCTTCCCATCGCATAGACAATTTTATAGAACGCGTTGTGTGCAATATTGAAACCTAAGGTCAAAGAAATAATGACCTAGGTTAGGTTAGAGTGGCAGCCGTAGTTAGCAGCTCACATAGACCAACTGAGGTCCATAGTGCTACCACGGGCTCAGTTGCCATTTATTGGAACCAATCTGTTTAATATATTCGTTATTAAGAATACGAATATCTGTAAAACTCTCTAGAAAAGTCAATCCCTGTATATTCATACATCGTTTAATCAATTCGGAATAGAATATTCAATCAAGCTCCTAGCGTGTTCGCCGATCAAGCAGTACCCCGTCAGAGCTGACACTATCGTAGACAGTTTTTTTCATGTCCAGTTCGAAGAGATTTTTTTACTTCAGATCGTACCGTTGCCAGAGTTGTCTTGTTACCCTACATGTCAATTGCACAACAACAGTGTACTCCGAAGCCAACCTTTTCATCCAGCTTCGAACCATCCGTATAGAAGTGGAGATGGTTTTTATTACATGGCATTCTGTCAACCCATTAATCTCTGGCTGGTATCATAGTGATGTAGTTTCTCTCGAAGGTGTACACCATTGGTATACATATAATTCACTCGGTCGGTTACCATAGCACTACACTTTGATATCCTCAGTTGACCTAGTTCTTGTACCTCCACATTGATAGGCAGTTTAATCTTCGTGCCGCTCTGGCTGCAACTTCTCTCGCCGTCAGTTGCTGTCCACCATACCTCAATGTCGTACAACAGTCTTGTACGAACTACTGCTATATATATCAAATGGGCGATTTTAGGAGAGAGGCCCCCACCCACCCCACTTCTGGCCCCAAACTCTCCCTGAACGTTTTGAGTTATTCGTGCAAGTTCAAAAGAGAATTTGATGATAAGCTGCTGAAAAAACTTGCCTAGTGTAAATTCGGACTTACTTCATTCAAAAATTCAGATATTCCGAGTTTCAGTAAAAACCAGTAAGGAAAGGCAGAAAGTCGGGCGGGGCCGACTATATAATACCCTACACCTCCCTAACAATGCGATAAAGGTCATTGCGATATTAATTTGGAATAATTGGTAAGTAGGCAGGAACATATTATCTAATTCTGAGCCGATAATCGCTAAATTAAGCAATATTCGTTCCTAAATTGAGAAACATCTTTGCGGAAAATATTAATGATCGTAAGTAAAGTACAACTTCTATAGCGCGTTGAGACCAAATCAGGAGGAACATATATGTGGAGGTTATATATAAATCTGGATCGATTTTCCCTGAATACTCATTCATGTAAAAAGACCTCTTTCTGTAGAATTTTGTACTGATCGGATATACAATATAGGCTCTACAGCGCTTACATGGCAAATCGGTGGTAACATATATATGGGGTATATATGGGGGCTATATCTAAATCTGAACCGATTTTCTCCGAATTTGGCAGTATTCCTTCGAGTAATAAGAAAACTCTTTTTGCCGAATTTCGCACTGATCGGATATAAAATACAGTTTCTACAGCGCTTATATGTCAAATCGGGAGTTACATATATATGGGGGCTATATCCAAATCTGAACCGATTTTCTCCGAATTTGGCAGTATTCCTTCATGTAATAAGAAACCTCTTTCTGCCGAATTTCATCGGTTATAAAATAAATTTTTTAAGGCGCTTACATGTGAAATCGGGGGTAACGTATATATGGGGGCTATATCTAAATCTGAACCGATTTCTTTCAAATTTAACAGTATTCATTCATATAATAAGAGACCTCTTTCTGCTGAATTTCATACTGATCGGTTATAAAATAAATTTTTTAAGGCGCTTACATGTGAAATCGGGGGTAACGTACATATGGGGGCTATATCTAAATCTGAACCGATTTCTTTCAAATTTAACAGTATTCATTCATATAATAAGAGACCTCTTTCTGCTGAATTTCATACTGATCGGATATAAAATAAAGTTTTTACAGCGCTTACATGTCAAATCGGGGGTAGCATATATATGGGGGCTATATCCAAATCTGAACCGATTTTAACCAAATTAAATAGGGATCGTCCTTGGGCCAAAAAAAAAGATATGTGTAAAGTTTCGTCAAGATCGGGCCATAATTGCGACCTGTACTTTGATTACAAGAATACATCTACAGACAGACAGACGGACAGACAGACAGACAGACGGACATAGCTAAATCGACTCAGAAAATGATTACAAGTCGATCGGTATAATAAACAATGGATCTATCTCTTCTCCTTTTGGGTGTTACAAACAAATGCACAAAGTCATAATACCCTGTACCACAGCACCACCCACCAGGTGGAATCATGTATTTGATGGTGACTCCTGCTTGGGTGTCACCGTCAAAGCCATCCCATTCACCACCTAGTGGACAGTCTTCCCCCACCCAGGCCCGTCAGGAAAGATCTTCATGATCTAGAGAGAGAGTTCCAACGATACAAGAGAGAGCCCGCAGAACATCTGCCCTGCATGCGGAACAGGCCCGCATGACACGCTGCACCTCATCAACTACCCAGCCAACACATTCAGGTTGCGGCCTTTATGGATCTGGATTTGGAAGCTGAACCAGATTAGACAGAACGGAACGAGCGCAGCATATATATAGCTGCAACTAAATGATTCCTCTGACGCTAAAATATCTCGCATAACGTTTCCATCAAATAGCTCTAAACGATATATAGTCTGTGCATTAGCCCAAGCGCATAATATAACGATTAGAAAACCTGTTATTACGAAATTTAAAATTCTTTCCTATACATTTCCGAATTACTCCCCTCTCAAATATTTCCATTTGTTTCATTATAGTAGGAGATATGGAGAACCATATGGGAAAAGCATATAAAAGAAGAGGTCTTATGCTTACTTTGTACAAAAGTAAATTGGTTTCAACGGGAAGATATTTATTCCCAAACAAGCAAGAGAAAGCTCCTTTCATACCATTGGCCTTCTGTAAACTATACCGAGCATGGTTATTAAATTTTAATAATTTGTCGAAATGAATTCCAAGATATTTAAAATTATTTTAAAATTTTATCTCACTTCCATCTAAAGACAACTTCAAATTTTTACTTTGTGGAACTACGAAACGTTGCATTTTCCGGAGGCGTTTCGCAAACATAAGGCTTTGCTCTTTGACGTGTTAATTTTTATACCCCATTTTGAATAAAATGTTTTAACATGACGAAGATGAGATGAGACAGTCCGAAGAGCTGCTACTGGAGATTCATCGTGGGCATATAGCAGAGAGTCATCAGCATAGAGGATACCTTTCGATTCACCAAATTGGTGAGGAAAATCATAGGTAAAAATGTTATATAAATGAGGTGCCAAAATTGATCCTTGAGGAACACCACATGTAATATCCCCTAGTGAAGATGTACAACCATCAAGTGATACACAAAATTTTCTGTTGTTAAAAAAACTTCGGGAGTAGCCTAACTAGTGAGGGTGCGAATCCAATACATATCAATTTAAACAATATCCCATCGTGATATGCTTTGTCAAAAGCCTTTTCTACATCCAGCGATATAGCGACAGTGCACTTACGGTTTCTCAAATTCTGTACTACGTCCGTATGGAGTTTCGAAAGCGCGTGAACAGTGGAATTTGTCTTTTTAAATCCAAATTGACAGTCCGGAATGTAATTCTCAGGAAAGCTACTGTCAATTTTCCCTTTAATAATTCTCTCGAACAACTTTCCTAAGTTCGGGAGTAGCGCAATAGGCCTAATGGCGAATTCTTTTCTACAAAAAAGTGCAACATTTTCATTGCCCTTTTTCCGAAAACGGCACTTTTGTGATACTTTTTTGAAATTTTGTAATTAAGTTACTCGAATTTAGCACAACTAGAATTTCAAAAAAGCGATATTATAGGGCAGTTTTCGGAAAAGGGCAATGCAAATGTTGCACTTTTTTGCAGAAAAGAATTCGCCATAAGAAAATGTATATCATTGTTTCCCTTTTGTTTCTGGATGGGAACAATCTTGGCAATTTTCCAGGAATTCGAAAATAACCATTATTTAAACATTTGTTAAAGATTATAGCAAGGTATTTAAAGGCATCCAAAGGCATTTTTCTGATCAGGAAGTTAGAAAATTTATCAATTCCTCCCGATTTTTTATTATTGAGGGATTTTACCACCTCCTTAATGTCACTGCAAGAAGTAAATGTCGGGTCATTCATGTTGTTAGAAGAGTTCATTATATCATTGAATGATAAAATAGTACCAGGAATCTGTGACGTATTTCTATGTATAGCCACCTGTACGTCACTGGTATCCCTATCAGGAGGAGAACCTGTGTATACTCACTCAAAGTGTAATCGAAGATGTTCCAACTGGTCAGTTCCTTGGATCTCAATGCCGTTCACTGATAATTCCTTCAATGATGAGTTATTTCTACGACCAATGATTCTAAAAATTTCCTTATAAGCTGTTGTACCCGGTTTAATCCCTCTCAGTTTGTCATTAACCAATTTTGCTTGGTCTATCTCAATCTGTTCCTTAATAATAATCTTCAGTAAATTTATTTGCTTCGAAATAAGCAGGTAATCCGGATGCCTGCGAAGTAGGCCTATCCTGCAATTTGTCACATTTTTACAGATTTATAGGAAAAGCGCACCGAATTTGGTTGCATTGTTTGGCAAAATTCAAATTATACAAACAAATTTGATGTGGCAACAACCTCCAATGGCCGCGCTACATTTGAACACATGATCTCTTTTCTCTCAGACTCTCTCTTGCAGTAATGTTGACAACTGCATGTAAACAAAAGCAACAAGATACATACAACAAAGGAAAGATCAAGAATTTGCAAGACGAAATTAATGTTTGCAAAGAAAGTTAAAACTCCAAAAACTTAAAACATGAAATTAATTTCCTCCAAAAGAGCTGTACATGTGGAAGTGTGTGTAAAATTGCTACCGGGGTAAGAATAGACGTTGAGAGCATCCAGGACAACTCCAAAATACATATGTTTCTGAACATTTACAGGAATAGATTGGAGCAGCTGCAAACTGTGATTGACGGGCCTTTGCGGGAATTGCTAAGCAAAAAACAATTGCCTTTCAATGAAACCATTAAATTGCAGCCGGAGGAAATGGAAGATGAGACTTTAAGGTGTGTGGAAAGCCTTTTATTGGAGTGTGAAACTAAAAAGGAAGGGGAGGTACGATATTCAGTTCAATTTCTTTAATATTATATGCACTTTTTTAATAATTGTGTGGTTCATTTGAATAGGTTTCTTCTCCCAGTGATGCGGAATACTTTGTATTCCATTACTATTGGCCGCAAATTAGAGAAATGGAAGAGGAAATGTTTGAGGCAGATACGGAATCCGATTCCATACCCTCTTCCAGCCACTGGCTATTGCCATCACACTCTTTTGTGGGCCTATGGGAACATTTGATTTACGATGAAGGTTCCAAGGAGAAATTGTTGAAATTTGCTTTGTCGGCTCTCTTTTTTTCGAAACATAATGTTAATCCGAACATAATTTCATGCAATCGTTTGATTTTACTGCATGGTCCACCAGGTCCGTAAGATTACTTTATTTCTTGTCATTGGAAAAAACTTAGTATAGCATTTTCGTATTAAATAGGCACCGGCAAGACCAGCTTGTGCAAAGCTTTGGCCCAAAAATTAGCCATCAGATGCCGGCCAATATTTCGCTACACTCACTTAATTGAAATCAACTCGCATTCTTTGTTCTCCAAATGGTTTTCGGAGAGTGGAAAACTGGTAATGCGACTCTTTAGTAAAATCAAGGAAATCATAGCCGATCCCCATAGTTTGGTGTGCGTTTTAATCGATGAAGTCGAGTCGTTGGCCTATGCCCGTGATTGTATGTCTGGACAGGAGCCGAAAGATGCTATGCGTGTGGTGAATGCTCTGCTTACTCAGCTGGATAATATAAAGGAGCATCCAAATGTTCTAATATTGGCTACTTCCAATCTGGCCGACACAATTGATATGGCATTTTTGGACAGAGCCGACATCAAACAATACATAGGCCTCCCAAATGAAATGGCCATAAGAAAAATTTACGACTCTATGCTCATGGAACTGATTAGGGTTGGCATGATTGATTGCAATTCACAATCGATGCAAACAGATGATAAACATGAAGGTCTACTCAAAGAGATCTCAAAGCGCAGCCAAGGCTTAAGTGGACGTACTCTAAGGAAACTTCCGTTTTTGGCTCATGCTGCACATGCTTATAATATGGAGTTTGATTGTACAACTAAAATTAATTTGGCCGATTTTTTGGATGCAATGCTGGAAGCATTGGACAAACATCAATTGGATCAGAGCTTAATGAAATTAAATAAATGATTCCATTTGGTAAACAAAAGATTTTCCTCCGTCTGATTTAATGATTGTGGGAGATCAAAACAGTTGCATTTTTTGGAAGTTGAGGTGTGTTTGTGTTTGTGATTGAAATTTTAGTGTGTTGAGTTCTATGGCATTGTAAATACATATGTATGTACATACATATACGGATATATCCGTGCTTATCGGGTCTGTTCTGTAGCAAGGTGATTTGAAATCACGGTGATTTTAAAATCACCGGCGACTTACAATCACTGTTGGAGTTGAAATCGCCCGGTTTATTATTCGTAGCCTCCCAAGAAAGATTGTGCGAAATATGTTCGGGTGATTTCGAACTCCAAAAGTGATGTTAAGTCGCCGGTAATTTTAAAATCACCGTGATATCAAATCGCCGTGATTACAGAACAGACCCGTATATAAGCATTGTTCAGAGCTTAATGAAATTGAATAAATGATTCCATTTGGTCTCATTTAATAGTTGTGAGATAGTTGAGTTGATCAAGTCAGTACAAATTTTGGAAGTTAGGTTGTGTTTAGGATTGAAAATTTTCGCTAACCCGAACAAAATAATATAATGTTGTTTAGTGTGTTGAGTTCTATGATCGTATAATCTATATATTTCACTGATAATGACAAAAAACAATTTGAAACTTGCAGCAGCGAATATTTTTTTCACCAGTTGCCGACAAATCAAACTAAACAACATTAATTCACAATAGAAAGAATGTCAAAACATTGTTGAGCATGAGGGTGCACCTTAAATGAAAGAGCTGCAGTACGAAATACGTCAAAAGCGCACACACGCGCCTTAACTCGAGATTCACACAAGACAATTTTTTCCATGCAAGTGTCAAAGTTTGTTGGAGAGGCAGGCGGAAACAGCTCTCTCTCCTATGAAATTTTAGCACTTGGAAAAATTACCTCGAGTGTAGCACGACTAACAAAATATGTACGTTCTGGCGTGAGGGAACAAATGACTAAAGATTTTCTTCTCTAGGGAACGCCCAATGACGACAACGCGGACCAAAGTGTGTCCCTCACATTGGCGCCATCAAGAGGTAGCCTGATCGCTCTTGTAATGTACGGGACAGCACGATATATGGACCCAAAACCGTTTTTCAAGAAAATATAAGGGAATCCCTGGATGGGTTTTGATTTCTCAACCATATTTGCAATCTAATTGACAGTTTCCTTTAATTTGAGTTTAAAATTGTCCATGTTTGAACCATGTCCATTTTTAGGGTCCTGAGCGTCTCTGAGATGCGTTGCCCAAAGCCGTTACTTTTTCATCTCATTTCATTTATTCTCCTTAACTTGTAATAAAAACCCATCAGGCCAATTAAAGATAAATTACAATTAAAAATTAAAAAAAAACTTTAACATGATTTAAAACTACTCCGCAAAGAAATAGGCCAAAAGAATTGACCAAAAGAGATAGGAAAGACCACACTTTAAAATGTGGGTCGTCCCTCATAGGCACTTGCGCAAGTTTGATCGACGTCGTTCGGCATCGCACTGATTTAAGGCGCACCTTTGTGATTCGACAGGCAAACAGTACTATCGATCTTTCTATTGTGAATAAATGCTGTTTTGTTAAATTTGTGTGGAACGCCAGCAAAAAATATTCGTGAGTGGAAGTTTCGAATTGTTTTTGTCGTTAGTCCCCATTTACATGGTACTTTTTTTTAAAGTAACTTATCGACTTATTCTCTTTTGTAAAAGTATTTACGTTCACACACGTACTTTTTTTTCAATACTTATACTTATTTTCATTTGGTTTGTTTCGGCTTTTCCTGTGTGAATTGTTGTTGTTTCCAAGTGCGAATGAAAAACACAAAACGATGAGTACGATAAGTACGAGTACGGCATACTTTTTTTCCCCCCGTTTCCGACAGCCTCTCACGCCCAGAAAACGCCGATAAGTATACTTAATACTTAAAAAAAAGTATCATGTAAATGCAGACTTATTAGTGAAATGTATTTCTTGCCATAGAACTCAATGCCAGAGACCTTAAATTATACAGATGTGCTATCAGCGAGAAACGTCAAAATCTATCAGTTACGAACGAATAGGAATGAAATGTCACACGCGAAAAAACAGTTTTCCGCGAAGGTAATTTCAACTTTTTTTGCACTAATCGATTGATATTAATTTTTTAATTGTGACAATTACAAAAAATTCGGGAAAATCGGTCCGAAATCCGCGGAAAAACTCATTCTTTGAACACCTACTCGTTGAAATTTCTATTCGTTCGTACCTGATAACTTACTCGCTCCGGGATGACGTATCTTATTATTCATTATTTTTGCTCAATGCACCAAAAGCCCATTATTTTGTTCAGGTGAGTGAAAAAGTTTAATTTTCAAACACTGCACATCTTAAAAAATGTCAAGTGGCTTGATCTTTCAGAACCATGAACATTTAAATGAGAGAGGCAAATATTTTGGATAAGTACCAAGTGGAATCATTTTACACCTGGAATCTCCTGTTGATGAGCATCCAATGTTTTCAGCGTTGCATCCAAAAAATCGACCAAATACATTTTTGTTGTACAGGGTGAAGCGCGGTAATTTGCTTAGTCCAGCTTTACACTAGGCAAGTTTTTTCAGCAGCTTATCATCAAATTCTCTTTTGAACTTACACGAAGAACTCAAAACGTTCAGGGAGAGTTTTTCCTCCCTCTTGCCGACTGCCCCTCTCTCCAACAAAACGCTGATAATCTGCTGAACATTCAGCCAGTGTAAATCCGGACTTATTTGGGAATGAAATAAAAGAGTTAGGGCCTGTTCTTGTAACTTATTTTTTGTCACTTCGCACGTCTATTGGCAAGCGAATGAAATTTTTGGTTTCTGCACATTTTGTTTTGATTGTAAACAAAGAAGCTTTCAATTATCGCCAACATTTAGGTTCTTATAAGACAACAACGAACGAAATGAAATGTCAAATTAGACGATCAGAAAAATTCATTCGTGTCGGTTATGTTTACCGCCCTTTTGAATGATAAAGTCAAAATTGTTGGATAAATGAATAAAAAATGGATAAATGAACCAAACAACATAAACATGTATCTTTTGCTGAAGTATCCACCAAAATTTCAAAAAATGTCTTTTTATTAGTTTGTATAAAATGTTTTGAAATCTCACAACCACACTGTTGCTTTTTGCATTTTTTCGTAATACCTTAAATTAGGTGACCCAAACAATTGTTTATTATACCTATCGACCTAGAATATCTTTCTGAATAGGTTTGGTTTTGTCCGTCCGTCTGTTTATAAATGTATCCTTGTTACCGAGTACAGGTCACAATTATGCTATCAAACAAACAATTGTGTTTGTTTTCGGTTTTTTAATTATTTCTCATCGTCTAGAAACAGCTGTTGCAACTTTTACAGCTGTTAGATAGGGTTGCCCCCGTTCTGATATTTTCGTGTGGAAAAAGCTTTAAGAAATGTCAATAACAACATGAAGGTAATATTGGTCTTTGACAGGAAGACGATGAAAAAAAGAGCTTTCTTACCCAAACGATAAGTGACAATGAACCAAATTAAAAACATGATCGCTTGGGTGAGAATAATAAGAAGAAAATTATTGCTTGGGTAGTTATCGCACGTCTGCGTTTTGGTACATTTAGCTGAACAGGCTGTTAAGCTGAGTATAGACGATTGCCAGATCGGCAAACGTTATCAACCCTGTTAAAGTGCTGCACATATACGGACAATGACAGATTGTTAGGCAAAGGTGAATTGACAGTTCAGACGATTGCAAGAAAACATTACAATTTCATATATTTACAATATAGTTTGTAAATATTTATATGCAGGATTGCCAATAAAAATACATTATAGACAGTGTTGCAAATAAAATGATTTTCTGGCAATGGCGCCGTTGTCACATGCGTAAACTTCGCACATAAAACAATCTGCAAATTATCTCGCAATGACTTTTCTGCTAACGTTGCAAAACAAAAATTGTTTGTTCACACGGTTGTAAATTCACAGGGTTGCATTTTTCCGCCATTTTCTGGCAATGTTGTCCGATCTGCAAATCGTGTGTACTTACCTTTACGAACCCTAGAAAAATTTATTTTATATTTTAATTACATTGAACAGTAAGGGAATTTATAAATTACGTGGTTTTAAATAGTGTATCTGGCAAATGTCGACCTTCGCTATCCACACACTGCTGCATACGTTTTCTGAAGACTTCATGAAGTCTAACAAGCAAATCGACTGGTACTCTGCCTATTTCAGCCTCAATATAATTAGGGTTTCCAAGGTGTTGGTACGGTTGATATACAGTATATGTAGTCGAAGGTGTTAAAAATAGTTAAAAATGTCGTAAGCAACATTTTCTTTTGTTTTACAGCACTAATTTTTAATTTATAAATAGTCCAATTGTCAATCCATCAATGCTATTTTTCGTTACCAAAGATTATACGATTTAAATTTTAATAGAATTTTACAAACATATAAAATTTAAAAAAAAATTGAACCTTTAATTTCTAAAAAAAATAAATTAAGGCAACTAAACATTGCCAAAATATTTAAATACAAATTAATCATTGTTTCGAAAATATTATTTCCATATAAAAATATATAAGGATGAAAACATAATTTTGTTTAGAACAACATCCTCCCAAACATATAATATTTGTGAGTGTCAAATATTATATATTTGGACTGTACCCTAAACATATGTATGTTTCCAGCAGAATATGTTTGGAACAATATACTACAGAAGCGATTTTTTTTCAGCGTGTAGAGATAGTTTCCGAAAGACTGAATAGGCTATCTTATAATTTCAACTCCAGATGTGCAGATTCTGAGTACATACATATTAGTGAGCTGGTCTCATCCTAAAATGACTACTACAGTCATTGCTAGATTAGGTTATTTATAAGTACACGCTGAAAAAAAAATCGCTTCTGTAGTATATTGTCCCAAACAAATTCTGCTTGAAATATATATGGGTATTTCCAGGATGCCGAACGCGACATTCGTACGCCTTTAAAGTGAAACAAAATAAAGAAATCGAACAATTTTTTTTTTATTGTATACATTTTTCGATAGCATTTTAGTAGCACTATATTTAGGGCAAAAGGTAGGTTTGGTCGATTAGTTGCTTTCTGGTATATTGGCAAAAAACATGGGATTCCGAACGCGACAAAAAATAGAACTCGTTTTCGACTGCATCTAGAAATATTCAAAAATCTGCGAATTGAAACAGAATTTTGTAATGCATTTTTTTTTAAACTAAAATAGACTAATGTAGTTTTTAATTAGAGGTTGTCATGTTAAAATATATATGTATATCGGATTTTTTTGCCGCTCTTAGTGTAAATTCCGCACGCGACATTCCTAACGCGACATTATTTCTCTCACGTAATAATTGTATTTAGAAAAACAAAAGTATAACTTCTACACTTACAAATGTAAGAATAATAATAATAATAAGGAACACATGTTTGTTAATTTTTTTTATTTTAAATTTAATTTTTGTAAATTTAATTTAATTTAATTTTTTTAATTTAATTTCTTTCTGTTTTAATGTTTTCTAAATGTCGTCGTGATGCTTCTTTATTATTATTTTTACTCATCCGCACAAAAAGTAAGCAAAAATGAAAAAAAAAAATGTATTCTAATATGTCCAACTAAGATGGCGAACGCGACAAACTTTTGCTTAAAATTAAAGCTTTCTTAGAAGCAACAGCAAACAATTTTTGTTTTTTATTAATTAAGCACAATTAACTTTGTTTGAATATAAATTTTCAATTACTTGCTTCGACTGGATGAGCAGTTCTGATACAAAACTGCGTTTTGTTATCGCGAACGTGACACCAAAATAGCAGGTGAAAGAAACTTACAAATTTACCGTTAGTTGATGCTTGCTTTATCTCTGTTTCTATTTTCCTAATAGTTTGTTGTTGGTACAAAGATCTTTAACGAAGATTGCAACCATAAAACGAATATATAACAAATAACAGTAAAATGCAAAACCAGCAATTAAAGGGACCAACAATGAAAAAAAAAATATTTGTGACTTTCTGTTCAAATATTTCACAACAAAAACAAAAATATGCTGTAAACTCATTATATTCTTTAAATTCAAATATTTCTTTAACAATATAAAAGAAAAAAACATTAGTCTATCAACTTTTATTTTTCTCATCGTGGTGGACCTTTCTCTGGAAATGCCCATATATGTTTAGAATACACTCCAAATATTTAATATTTGACACACACAAAAATTATATGTTTTCATTTAAATTTTTTTTATTTGGAACTAATATTACCGAAACAAAGATTAATTTGTATTTCAGTATTTTGGCAATTTATTAATGCTAAGTTTTTGGTTTTCAGTGGATTTAAAAAAAAAAATATGTTTGTACAATTCGAATAAAATTTAAATCGTATAATCGTATAAATTGAATTGACGAATTGACAAAAAGTAATGTGTTTTAATATTTATAAATTAACAAATAATGCTGTAAAACATAAATGAATGCTGCTTATGACATTTTATCTATAAAGCATAACACAAAATCTAGGAAAAAAAAATAAAACTAAAATTCGACAGTCTTAAACTTTTTTTAAATATAATATATTTGAAGAAATTTCCAATCAATAATCTGACTTGTATACAAACACATATATTATTTGAGAAAATTAGTTTGCAAATATATTTAGTTGTAATATATTAATATATGAGTTACAAATACATTTTGTTGATTTTCAAATATAATTTAGTTGCTCAGAAATATATAATATTTAAAAATTTGTGTTCCAAATATATTTTCTTTCGATTCAAACATATCAAAAAAGGCGATTTTGCCCCGTGTATAGATAAATGTAAGTTCATATAGGTTTTTGAAAATGTTTTCCTTCTGTAAAATTTTATCAATATTGTAAACTATGAAATTCACAACACTATATTAATATTTAAGAAGAAAAAGATTTAATCTTAAACTTGTTGTATTGTATATAATAAGAAATTATCTGTAATATTATACTAAATAAAGATAAATTGAAATTGAATCATGCGAATAGGGTGGCCACGGCGGATATCAAACGCATCGTTATGGAGGTCGGAAAAGCATAACATTAATAAAGATATTTTGAAAATAAAATACGGATGGACCAGACATACACTAAGGAAGGATCCTGAAGAAATAGCACACACTGCTCTATGGTGGAATTCCCAAGGAAGACGAGCTCCTGGACTCCTGAAAACAACATGGCGGAAGACAATAACGAAGGAAACTGTTATAGGTATAAGACCAGTGTTCACATAGACCCACAGACTTCCACCTTCTCGATATATGGCTTAGGCCGAGGCAAATGTCACATTTTCCCCAATTACCAACAAATCCTCATCCGTAAATAATATGTATGTATGTAGGTACATACTAATTACCATCACAATTTTCCAGGGAAGAACGTATGTAAGCAGCAAATCAGTAACAACAATCGCTGAATAACAAACCTATTTAAGTAAAGATTGCCAACTTCTTACATTGTCCTCTATCAAGAAATCTGCGAATATTACTTTTAAATGTCCCACGCGTTGCAGAAACATTCCTTTCAAGAAAAATCTCATATTTATCAAGGTCTTAAGAATTCAATTACTTTCAAAAACCTGTGTTGCTCGTTCTTTCTCTCCAGTGTGCACAGTGACATGAATTCCAAGATTTCAACAAACAAACAGCAGTTGACAGTAAAAACAAGAATGAAATAAATCCAATTCCAAACTGTTGTTTGTCGTTTTCAAATAGTCACGTGCTAATGAATTAAATTAAAGGAATTTCTGTTTCCCCAGACATTTGCTCGTTCTGTGTGTGTGTGTGTCCTACTCGTACCTATTTACAACTGAGAGCTGTCATTGATGCTGGCTGGATGGCGGTGCTTCCGATGCTACTTTTATAGTTATCCCACAAATAAAAATGACCGCCCTATCGATTTGGGACACACAGCGATTCTTGTGCTCGACATGAACAGACAGGATAGCCCAGATTCACACGCACACACACACATCCACCACACTCCGATAGCAGATCCCATTGGCAATGGCAAGCGTCATTTCCGGTTGCTGTCTTTAGACAACTAATTGGCTTTGTGCCTGTGTTTACTTACAACTTTTTTCCACTCTGGGATATGCTTCATCCACATATATGTATGTATATAGGTAAGAAAGAAATACTCCCATCCATTCACAAATACATACATACATAGATATGTATACCGGGGTATTGATAAATCGGTCAGTGAGCTTTGAACGTTTTGGGAGTGAAATGATGAACGATGCCAACCTATAGCAAAAACATGCTATCGTTAGCAAAGTGTTTGCGTTATATAGTATATATTTCCTGTTGCTGCGGTGGTAAATATAAATAGCAATACTCGCACCAGGTTGAAAAACAGATCAAATACGGTGGACAGATTTGCGTGTTACTTCCAAAGGGTTCTTGAAAAATTACCAAGCTTACGGTCCGAATCGACATTGGTTAACGCAGGATTACCCTAAATAAGATAAACCATTCCTAAGAAAAGTCGATCGGGCGAGCGAGAACAGCACTTTCAGGAAGGGTAACAATAAACCTTTGAAGGTGAAATGTGGAATAAATGGAGACATGAGTCACTATTAGTAGCTGAATTGTCCGATTTTAGATTAGGAATAATCCGGGCATCTTTCTAAATATCAGGAATCTCCAGATTAAAAGTTGATGGACCAATTTCCTCAAAGAACGGTGAGACTACTGAACCCTAAACGCTTCTGGAGATATCTTAATACTTCGACATTGTAGATTCTACAAAATCATTTCGCAAGGCATTCCGCCTCTCTACGCGCCGCACAGTGGTTCAGAATCGTTTTTTACTGGCCAAAACTCTGTAACTTTGTAACCGATAGAGATATTTTAGTAATATTTCGTTCGACAGGTAACTCCTTAAGCTTTTCGCCAGTTTTTATTTCATTAAAATCGGGTCAACAGTTATTGAGGAATTCAAGGTCAAAAAGAACTTAGATTTTTTTAATATTTAGCATGGAAATGTGGGATTTTGTTTTGTTTTCATCTTCTTTACTTATTAAAAAAATGTCATACGTTGATGAATAAACTATTTTAATAGTAAATTTTGTAAAACTATAAACATTTTCTTTTTCGACAAGCAACCTTTTTTTATTTTGTATTTGAACAACATTAAGGGAAAGCATTTATTTCTTTCTTATATGTATATGTAACAAAAAACAGTAAATTATAATTTTTATTCGTTCGGTTGAAAAATGCATCTTCATCTAAGTCCCGATTTTCGAATGCTGGAGATGAGGGTATCTGACGTTGCCAACAAAATATTAAATAGATCTTCGTATTTTTTTCCGGTTATTCTTATTTTTTCCTGAGCTTCCTCTGATAGATCTCCGATTGGTACCAAATGATGCTTAATGACATCTCCTCCATGATAAAGAATTTTGTAAACTGTTGCAGACATATTTCTCCATGATATTTGGTATTATATGTATATTCGTGCAGTTTCCTTGATATATTCATTAATTTTTTTATCATCAATTTGTTTATGGCACGCAAGTACATCGATAATTGTTTTAAAACTTGATGATTAAATTTCAGATGATTTTTCGGGATCAGAAAAGAACCTTCTTGCTGTATTCCCATCATTGGTATTGCCTGATCCTTGTTTTGGTCTATAATCAACCCACATTTGCGAAATTCATCCTGAACATGTTTCTTTTTTATATTTCATAAATCCTTGTTGTTGTCGTTGTTTCTTATTGATCCTGTAGGTCCAAAATCCAAATCATAACTGATTTTAAGTATGTGTTCCATAAATCGTATTCTTGTATGTACACTGAAAGACAAATGTACTGAAAATCATTGAAATTTTATTAACTTTTAAGATTTTTTCTTTGATTTGGCTCCATAGACAAAGACTTTTAAAATAAGTACATCTTGTACGACAATTAAAGTCATTAATCATCTTTAAGTTTGGACATCAAACATCTTTGAGAGAATTAGGCCGTTTACTTCGATGAAAGACATCACATTTTTAAATTTATTACGGCTTGTGCTTACATTAAATACATTAAATACATAAAATTACTTTAAATTAAGTACCTTCTTTAATTAAACCAAACACATTCTGAACTTCCCACAACTGTACACTAAGTTTCATAAAATATGTAATTATTTGTTTAAACATTCGTGGTAATTTTCATTATTTTCTTTATTAAATTATTATTTTTTGAAACATTTGATTTCGATAAACACTTTATTCAGTAGCCATTGTGTTTGGTCTAGTTTTCTTCATATTAGAGGGAATATGAGGATTTATTCTAATTAAATGATATTTTGCAAAACTTTTCTTTAAACGAATAGTTCTCTTTGTATGAGCTGCGGTAGCAAATACATAACTTGACGAGATTATTTTTGAGTTGAACTACAAGAGGTAAGGAATACTTCTTATTCGTTTGGGAGAAGCTAGGCCTCTTAGAGCTCGTGTTTTAAACCTGAACCTGAATTATTGGTTTAGCAACCACAAACTCGCAATACAAGGAGCCAGGGACGTATCTAGGATTTTGGTTCGGGGGGGCCCAACCTTTTTTTCCATACACGCTGAAAAAAAAATCGCTCCTCTAGTACATTGTCCCAAACATATTCGGCATGAAACATATATATGTTTAGGGTACAGTCTAAACATATAATATTTGGTTCCCACAAAAATTATATATTTGGGAAGATGTTGTTCTAAACAAGTCTTTGTTTACATTCCAATATGTTTTTAGTTTGAAACTACTATCTCCAAAACAAATATTTATTTGCATTTAAGTATTCAGAAAATACCTAAATTGGGTTAAATTTTTCAGTTATTCAAAGTTAACTTTTTAGAAATTTTTAATGTTCGTAAAAATAATAATTGAAATCGTATAATCTTGGATCAAAATAAATTACTTTGAGAATTGACAACTAATTATTGCATGGAATGCTCAGAAATTTGAAATAATTCAGGGTTGTTGTGGAATCCGATTGCTGTCGGAATCGGAATTGAAATCGAGAAAAAAATAACTTTCTGTGACACAAAATTTATTTTTGTTCTAGTCGTGGAATTCGACTGTTGTTCGAATCGGAATTGAAATCGAAAAAAATAACCTTTTGTGACACCAAAGTTATTTTCTTTCTCGGTTTCAATTCCGATTCCGCGAACAATCGGATTCCACAACAACCCTGATTGATTTAAAACAGAAGTTAATGCTGCATTTGGTATCATAACTGAGAGGTAAAAGTAGAATTCGAAACCAAGGAAAATTTAAATAAAATATATTTAGAGAAATTCTTAACAATAATTTTAGTTGTATTTAAACACATATTTTATTTGAGAAATTTAGTTTGTAAATATATTTTGTTGTAACATATTAATATATATTCCAAATATAATTTATTGATTTTCAAATAAAATGTATTTGCTTATAAATATATAATATTTAAAAATTTGTGTTCCAAATATATTTTCTTTCGATTCAAATATATCAAAAAAGCGATTTTTCTCCGTGTAACAAAGATAAACAATTAAAAATTGCGTTTATTGTGTAGGTAAGGTAAGTTAATTTCCTTAGTTTTTTATTCGAATTTTATTCCTAAATATAAATATGTACTTTAGTACGAGATCATTAAAACTTTTAATAATAAAATACGTTAAGGTTAAAAATATAATCTTCGATTTTTTGAAAGAAATATATCAATTATTTCATCGATTTGGACTTCATCTTTGTATATAGACATCAAAGCCAGATAAGATAGCCTTTCTTCCTCCAATCTGTTCCGGAAATAAGTTTTTATTCTTCTTAACGTCGAGAACAAAAACTAAAATAGCATCTAATGCATTTGATGGCTTATCATTCTTCTGCTTCCAATAATCAATCCATATACATATTTAAGCTAATCCATATACTTATTTCAGCTAATTTCTGGCTAGCACCAATCAAAAAATCGTGAAACACGCACTTTTCTTATTTTTAGTTGTAATTACTTTTACTGTTAACATTTTTTACGCTTTTGTATTGTTTTTTTTTTTTTTGAACTGCCTTCCAAATATTTTTCGTGTTTTATTTTTTTTGTGATTTTGAAAATTGTAAATAGTTTATGCCAATGTTTAAAACATTTTTCACAATTTTGACGTAATTCGAATATTTTTTATATTTGATAAATACGTCAAATTTCTGAAAATTGCAATATTTGAAAACGATTACCAGTTATTTCAAATGAACAACAGAATTTAAAAAACAATCTTAGTGTATAGAATTTACCAAAAGGAATATTAATAAAATGTACACATGTTCAACAAAAGGATAACAACTCAAAACAACTCACAATTTGTAATCTACCTAGATACGTCCCTGCAAGGAGCTGAACTGTCAAGTAATTGTATTTTCCATACCTTTTTGTAAAAATTTTGAATTCTACAATATTATAGAGACAAAGATATTCTTATGCTGGATAATATCCTAGTTACAAATAAATAACGATTTAAAGACCAAAATAAAACAAACGAAAGTACAATATGTGATGTTTTATTCATAAGAGTTACAAAAATTAAGATACATATATTTACATTACAATAACTTTACTTAGACATAAAATCCAATGACATCCTCGTTCGAATATTTTTGCGGAGGATAATTTTAATTGCTCCAATTTGCATAAACACATTCCATCGGGACCGGTTACAAAGAAATTTAAAAATATATTAATATCTAAATATAATATTTAAATTCGAAATTTAACATTTACTTAGTCCTCGATCTTTTTAAATCGATACAGGAGTTTGAATGATTTAAAATCTGCAGCCTTTAAGAAGCCTTTTTCACAATTTTGACGTAATTCGAACATTTTTTATATTTGATAAATACGTCAAATTTCTGAAAATTGCAATATTTGAAAACGATTACCAGTTATTTCAAATGAACAACAGAATTTAAAAAACAATCTTAGTGTATAGAATTTACCAAAAGGAATATTAATAAAATGTACATATCCCACATGTTCAACAAAAGGATAACAACTCAAAACAACTCACAATTTGTAATCTAACCCTTTTTGTCTAAACGTCGTATGAGCCAATCGATGTTCCCAGACAACTCGCGCAAGCGCACACAACTAGGGATCTATAAATCGAGTTTCGACTAATCGATTAATCGACTTTTGATTGGAAAAAGTCGAAATCGATTTTCACCAAGCAAAAAGTTGAAAAATCGATTTATCATTTCGACATTTTTCGATTTTTATCCGACGGCGGAATATCAACCGAAATCGATTACCATTTCGACTTTTGTCGAGTTTGGCCTTACTTAAATAGACGGCGGCTTTGAACTTCTCCAACCAGTTCAAACGCTGTTTGGGAAAGAGTCGGAAAGAGCTCCCTCCAACAAACTTTGACACTTGCTTGGAAAAAATTGCCGAGTATAAATAAATATTTAAGTTGTCTGATCGGAAAATATTGCCAGAAAAATGGTGGAGAAATGCGACCCTGTGAACGTACAAGGGTGTGAACATACAATTTTGGTCTTGCAGCGTTAGCAGAACAAGTCATTGTGAGATAATTTGCAGATTGTTAGACAGCAACTGAAAAAATCGACTTTTCACTAAATCGTGAAAGTCGAAAAATCGACTTTTTGTCTCAACTATAGATCCCTACACACAACCTTTATCTACCACCGCTCAACAAGAACTGATTCCAAAAAATGTCAAACAAACTTCATTGTAACTCTCAGTCTAAATTGTCCTCTCGCAGATTAATTTAAAAGATAACTAATCGTTAATTCAAAAATACCAAAAAATTAACAGAAAATTAAGGGTATATTGTCTTTAAAAACATGACATGAGAATTTCTACAATTTAAGGAACAAATCTTACAAATTATTAGAAGATCTTACAAACTATTAAAATTTATACTTGAGTTAATGACAGTTCTACTACAATCAATTATTATTTCTTTAATTTTATGACGTAACGTTAAAGTCAACATGACATAGTGTTATGGACATCTTATCATAGAAGTAAGGAATTTTACTTTAAACGAATAAAAATTTCTTTGAAATCAAGTAAAATTTCTTGAATTTAAAGAAATTTGTTATTCAAACAAAGACAGATTATATTTATGATTTAAAGGCAAACTTGTTTTTAATTTCAATTCAAATTTTTTTTCAGTGTAGTGGCGATAATTGTAATTGTAGCACTAATTTTAGTTAACTTCAATTGTCTGGCCTTCAATTTCTACTTCAAATGGCTGCAGTCTTGTAATTTGGGTTCTTAGGTTATGGGTCGAAGGTTCCGAATCTTCCAAATTCTTTATCAATCGCAATGGCACAAATGACACCATGAACATATCTGCGTCTGAAGTATTTTTACATATAAATTGCTTGTATTGTTTTTGTTCAGAAGAACCATCACATCCCCATTTGCAAAAGAGAGTTAACTTGCAGTTCCCATATTTCCTCAAATCATGTCCTTTAAATGATTGTAGCAAGCGTTGAGCTGTATGATTAAGTAGGTCTTGAAGTTTTACCTCTGCCGAACTCGAGGTGATTTTAGTAGTGTCCGTTGGTGGCAAACAGTCCTTTTTAGGAAGGAAGTATGTGATGATATGATGGATACAGATTTGAGCGTTTTTCAATCGCACGCAACCTGAGCTGTGTATATTGGTGTTTTGTTAACTTCAAATCCAAAAATAATGCTAATGCCTCTTCATTTGAAAACTGTTTTGCATCGCTTGGAGTTGGAATACTCTCAATATTCCGTTTTGTTCTCAGAGGACTAGCGTTTAAAACTTTTTCAACAATTTCGGCATTTGTGCGTTGTTTTTGTGATCGCAATTGATGTAACAAGCTTTCTGCAATAGTTTCACATCCGATTTCTCCTTTTCGCCTTTTAGATCTATCGCTACAGTTGCCGAGTGATTTTGGTGGTCTACCACAATTGTTTTGATTTTTACTTTCTGAAGATACTTGGACACTAAGTTCGCCCTCTAACCATATTGCAAAGATCTTATAAAATGTATGTTTATTCCATCCAACTTGTTCGTAGCGCTTAGTTAAGTTGTTGATGAAAATATTTACTTTATTTTGCAGTTCAAATTGTATTTCGATGCTTGAGGAATTTACTTTGCTTTGAACGTAGCTTAAAACGTCTTCCTTCTTTTTGTTTCTAAAATACTCTTCGGATAATTCTTTATAGCTGAAGTTCTCCATTTTTTAATATTCTAAAATTTGATTGTTTCTGCTTGGATATAATTTTGCAACTGAGTTTGTATTCGAATACCACTGGATTTTATCTTTTTCATACATGTTTAGTGTCATACTCTGTTCTCTTTAAAAACCGCCTATCGGTTTTCGGTTTTTCTGCATTTTCGAATAACTCGAACCGTCGGTTTTTTCAACTCGGTTTATTCGACTTTTCGGTTTTTTGAAACCATTATGAAATGATAATGAAAATATTATTTTTGAAACAGGAACCTACCTAAAATTTTGAAAACATCAATATAAAAACCGTTGACATCATTTGTGCATATCTATCGATTTCAAAATGCAGTTTTGTATGCATTTATACTGTTTACATTGCTAACTTCCCTATAGACTTCATCTGCATATTTTATCAAGGGTCTAGGTGATTATTGCCGTATAGAAATTAATTAACAATCCTTTCTAATTGAAATGTAGGTATATATAAAAATACATATGTCCAGTTTCACATTTCTACAAGTTTTCATCTCTATAGTATGCTCAAGTCAGAATCCGCTACTACTGATAATATATGTATATAATCGGTTTGCCATTTGAGCCATTCATATGATGGTAAAAGTGAAGATTTTGCTGATCTTTACTATTAGTCAAGTTTTATAAAAATCATAATCAATTTTTTTTAAAGAAATCTTTTTAAAAATTAAACATATATATTATAAATATTGCATAGATTATAATATTATGTCATAAATGAAATCGGAACAATTACATATCTATCTATATATATAAAAATGAAACGGTCCATCTGTGTAATGGCATCACGTCAGAACGGCTGGAGCGATTTGGATGATTTTTTTTTATTCGATTCTAAATTTTCACGAGATGGTTTATATAGAAAAAAAAATTAATTGGACAAAGGGGCGTGGTACCTCCCATACAAATCGCAGGTTAAAAATCCGATATTTCTGCTCCTATTATAGGTATGGTGCTGAAATTTTGTTTGTATGCATTTAATGGCAGATTATGTGAATTTTCCAAAAATGGGCGGAATCGGCCCAATGGGCGTGGCCCCGCCCATATAAGCCAAATTTTGAAATTGAGATATTTTGCACAATTTGTTAGCGAGAGTGCTGGAATTTTGTGTATATGTAAACGGTGGCAGTCTACGTGATTGGTCCAAAAATGGGCGGGATCGGACCAATGGGCGTGGCCCCGCCCACATAGACAAAATTTTGATATTTTGCACAATTTGCTAGCGGGAGTGCTGCAATGTTGCGTATATGTATCTGGTGGCATTCTACGTAATTGGTGAAAAAATGGGCGGGACCGGACCAATGGGCGTGGCCCCGCCCATATAAGCCAAATTTTGAAATTGAGATATTTTGCACAATTTGTTAGCGAGAGTGCTGGAATTTTGTGTATATGTAAACGGTGGCAGTCTACGTGATTGATCCAAAAACGGGCGGGATCGAACCAATGGGCGTGGCACCGCCCATATAAGCCAAATTTAAAAAATGTGATATCTTGCACAATTTGTTAGCGAGAGACCTGGAATTTTGTGTATATATATCCGTTGGCGATCTACGTGATTGGTCCAAAAATGGGCGGGTTCGGACCAATAGGCGTGGCCCCGCCCACAATGACCAAATTTTGAAATTTTTATATCTTGCACAATTTGCTATCGGGAGTGCTGCAATGTTGTGTATATGTATCTGGTGGCATTCTACGTAATTGGTCAGAAAATGGGCGGGATCGGACCAATGGGCGTGGCCCCGCCCTTATAAGCCAAATTTTGAAATTGATATAACTTGCACAATTTTTTATCTAGAGTGCTGTCATGTTGTAGATATGTATCTGGTGACAGTCCACGTGATTGGTCCAAAAATTGGCGGGATCTGACCAATGGGCGTGGCCCCGCCCTTATAAGCCAAATTTTGAAATTGATATAACTTGCACAATTTTTTATCTAGAGTGCTGTCATGTTGTAGATATGTATCTGGTGACAGTCCACGTGATTGGCGGTGGCCCGCCCATATAAGCCAAATTTTGAAATTGAATTATCTTGCTCATTTTGTTAGCGAGAGTGTTGAAATTTTGCGTATATGTATCTGGTAGCAGTCTACGTGATTGGCTTTCAAATGGGCGGAATAGGACCAGTGGGCGTGGCCCAGCCCATATTTTGATATATCTTGCAAGTATTGTATAGGAAATACATGAACAAAAATGCTCGGTATGCGATAATTACAGCTGCTCACTCCAATACAATCGCAATATGATAATGTGATGCAATATCAATGAAACAAGAATTTGGAAATTTTATAAGTATACATTTCTATTTTCTGGACTTTCCACTGAATTCGGTATTTTTTCATTCAGTGAATTTATTACTAATACCAGTAAGGAAAGGCAGAAAGTCGGGCGGGGCCGACTATATAATACCCTACACCTCCCTAACAATGCGATAAGGGTCATTGCGATAATAATTTGGAATAATTGGTAAATGTATTTTGAACCGATAATCGCAAAATTAAGCAATATTCGTTCCTAAATTGAGAAAAATCTTTCTGAAGAACTTTGTAATGATCGGAAGTAAAGTACAACTTCTATAGCGCTTTGTAACCAAATCTGGAGGAACATATATATGGAGGTTATATATAAATCTGAATCGATTTTCCTAGAATACTCATTCATGTAAAATAGAAACCTGTTTCTGTCGAATTTCGTACTGATCGGATATAAAACACAGTCTCTACAGCGCTTACATGTCAAATCGGTGGTAACATATATATGGGGACTATATCTAAATCTGAACCGATTTTCTCCGAATTTGGCAGTATTCCTTCATGTAATAACAAACCTCTTTCTGCCGAATTTCGTACTGATCGGATATAAAATACAGTTTCTACAGCGCGAATTTTGACATGGGCAGCGAAGCGCACCGGGCTCAGCTAGTTATAAATAAAAATATAAAAATAAATCTTAATTTAATTGGAATATGGTTGCGAATTGAATTTGCACTACGCTTATTTTACGTCATCTAACAGAATTTTAAGCATTATTTATGCATTTTTATTAAAAAATAAAAAACCGAAAACAACCGGTTCACCGGTTTTTTATTTTCGGTTAAACCGAAAACCGGTTTTAGAGTTACCTTAATTTTCGAAGAAACCGAAAACCGTATTTTCAAAATAACCGGTTTTTTGATCACCCTAGTTAAGATGTAATAAATATGGTAAATATGTCATAAAACACACAACATGGATTGCTGTACCTACGAGGGTTGCTATATATATTTCTGGCCTAGGCAATACTAAGTGTTGCCTGGCGCCATCTGACATTTCCATTGGAAAGTTTGACATTTTTTAGCATAAACGCACTCAGAACGTTTTGACGTACGATCATCATTTGTGTTGTTTACAGTGACTTGAAAAAATCAATTTGGCAAAAAAATGGAATTAACTCTAACATTTTCGTGCGATCATTTTTCTCAACTTTCGACGTGGATTATCACGACAAGAGTGCATCGATGAACTTAAATCTTTGTATGGCGACGAAGCACCATCCTATTGCACTGTGAAAAACTGGTTTAATGAATTCAATCGTGGCGCCCGCTCAAAGACGAAGGTCGTCCAAAAACGGCCGTTGTGCCAGAGAACATTGATGCCGTGTGTAAACTAAACCTCTGCATCAAGACATTCATTTCTTCGTCTACAGTAGTGTACACTACTTCACTGCACACTGAAATATTGTATTTTTTACTCGATTGACACCACCATAGAATGATCGGAAAAAAACAACAAACACTTCACACTGTTTGATGTTTACAATCTAGTCGTGTACTCTGCTCGTTCGGTTGTTGTATTCTTTATACTCGTTTCAATTCGTCAAACGATGAGTATAATGAAGCGAGTACAGTGCTGTTTTCTATTTCTTCAGTATGTACACTAGTGTATTTACCCCTCAAAACCAATAAATTTCTAAGGTGGTCCGTCGCTCTTTGTTGTTGCGTCTCTCTTTGCAATGACAATGAGTACAGTAGTGCAGTGTACACTGAAATCGAGTATTTTTGTTTTTGTGTACAGTACTTGAATGAGTGTACTTCTCCATTGTCTTGTTACTTATTTGTTTTGAAACTTGTTTGGCGGTTACTGTTCTCTTCACTCATTCATTTGTTTTGTCAAAATAGAGTGAGTGGCAGTAAGTATTTGATAAACAACTGAATGTCTTGAAAGGCCATTCAAGACATTCATTGCAGAGGTTTAGTGTAAACTGATAATGCAAGATCGTCATGTGACATACCGTGAGATAGAGGCATCGTTGGGCATTTCTTCCACCAGCATACATTCGATATTGCTTGAACACCTTGCCGTAAAAAAAGTTTGTTCTCGTTGGATCCCGCACAATTTGACAATCGCTCAAAAAAATGCTCGTGTCGATTGGTGCAAGGAAATTTTGAAAAAATGCGATCGCGGTCCTTCAAAAGACGTTTATAAGATCGTCACAGGTGACGAATGTTGGATCTATGCGTATGAGCCCGAAACAAAACAGCAATCGACCGTGTGGGTCTTCGAAGACGAGCCAAATCAAACGAAAGTTGTTCGTGGAAGAAGCACTTCGAAGCAAATGGTCGCCTGTTTCTTCGGCAAAACTGGTCATGTGGCGACTGCTCCCCTTGAGCAACGTAGGACGGTCAATTCTGAGTGGTACACCACAATTTGTTTGCCTGAAGTCAACTCGTTAATAGCTCTGCTACAATCGAGGACTGTTCTTGAATTCAAGAAGACAGCTTCCAGGAACTGTACAAACCAGAAATCATTCCCCTATCCTAATATGTTTAGAGTTGGTGCCTAACGTAGTGTTTTATTGAACTTGTCGAGTCAATGTTTCCGCGGACTCTATTATACACAAATAAATCAATTGGCTGCATTCTCATTATAATCTCTAGTCAGATAACTAGGTGCAACTTTATTTTTCTTACTCAATGACTTGACATGTGTGTCGTGCGGCACAATAACAGTAGGTCTAGATCGGCCTTACCACGGCTGAGTACAACCATCTAAAACCTATGAACTTTTTGCATGAGTGCAGGGTCGCGAAAGCTTTCTTTATTCGGGCTTCTTCGCTTTCGATCCTATTAACCCAACTTACGGTCTACAATTACTCATAATATTGCAGAGTCTGACTGTTTGATGTTAGTACCTTTTAACATTGGCAATCTAAATTCAATAACGACAGCAGGACTTTGGTGTGTTTGGGGTGTTTGGGGTTTTCGCAGGGCAACATGGGCATAGGGTATCCGGGGAACTGCAAAGCTGATGAACTTGCAAGAAAGTGGACGACATTACAGATTCTCGAAGAATTTGCATATATTGATGCGTTACTGTCCATTTGAAAGATGGGCAGATGTCAGCACCTATAGGGTAGCTAGACAAATCTGGCCAAGATACGAAGATCAAAATATCTCCTCGCACTAGAAAGGAAAAAACTGTCTACGTTAGTGTCAGTTCTGACGCGACACTGCCTGATCGGCGAACACGCCAGAATGTTTAGTATTGAGTCCAATGACTTCTTAAGTCTGACAGATCTTTCCGGAACCGATATTCGTACTATTGATTTATCTTTGTTTATCAAATTTGTTGGTTTCGATAAGACTCCGTGGTATGACTAGGGACTTACATTGGTCTATGTGAGCTGACAAGCTGGCTGCCACCCTAACTTTAAACTAAACATATTCGTGTCTATTCTCGGAAGTGCAACAAAACGATTTTTTTTAGTTCGAAAGCATCGTTATAGGAGACAACAGAACAGCTTCGCCACCATGTTGCAAACACGAGGATTATTTTATAAACGATATCCCATTTCGAATTTTGCCCAAGTATTTTACTCCACTTCCCCACTGTAGGCGACCTAACATTCTCCCAAATCGAAATCAATACAAATAACAGCGACCGCCTTTCTAACGATACGCCACCGAATGACAACCATTTCCGCTACTTTACGTTTTGGGACAGAATATTTTTTCTTTGCATTCGCACAAAAATTCCCTTACGAAGAGACATTCAAAAATACATAAACGTATTTCTGTCGTTTGTTTCCTGTTTTCCCCATTTTTCTCGCACTCTAACTCTTGCGACAAACGATAAGTATTTTTATGGCCAAAACACAGGAGTAGTAGAATTTACAAACGATATCCTTTTTGTTTTGCTAGGAGCGAGGACGGGCAAAAGTGAGATGAAATAGAATTGAATCTCTGAAGAAAAACAAATAAAAAATTATTGCTTATAGCATATAAGTCCTAGCCATTTGGCGGTGGGTATTTGAGGATTTCACCGAATGTCCTCTTGTTTTGTGGGGCCAATGGAAACATCCTTAGCAGAAGACATTTGCCGATTTGAAATTTGTTTGCTTATTGGCGGTGTACTCGGGTGTTTCTATTTTATGACATTGTTGTGTGTTTGGTAGGCGGAAAAGCAAATTGATGGAGAGGTTTACATGTTTGCCAATAGTTCCTGTTCCTTGGCAGTGTTGATTGCAGAAGCTGTCGTCTGTATTGAAATCATGTTATGTTATTTGTTCATCGACAAATTTCACCATAAAAATCACACATTATATCTACTCGTCATTCACACATTATGTATATCTATCTAAGTATAAACTCGTCCCTGTTGGCAAATGGTGCCAATAATACCGAATATTAAATATTTGTATCTATAAATAGGAAATGTTTTGAAATTTTTTCAAATAATGAAACGGAAATAGATTTTTCCACTCACATCGGAAATTTATTTTTAAATTCAAAATGTTTAATTATTCTGAGCAATGTTCATAGAGATGAATTTATAAATATTTTACCAGGCAGTTGTATCAAGGAGTTATCTCACTCTTTTTGGGGTGGCCGGTGTCCAGTATTGTGTGGAACAAAAACTGCTAGTACTTTAATCAGCGAATTCTGAACGGAAACTTTAATATAATAGAATGTGTGATCAGGAGTTAGAAATTTTACAATCAGGTTCAGGTAAAAAAGTCTTAAGTTTCTTTGGTACTGGCTAGTGAACTATAGTCGGTATGTTCCATTCTCCCTGATTGTAACCTTTTCAGGATCCAGTATGTGCACCAATCTGCTCCGCCCAGACCTCGGTCAGTATTCGAGGAATAGGTGTTGTCTTCCGGCTATTCGAGTAAAAGTTAAGATTGACCTGTTATGTCGGATGTTTCAGGATCAGGATCCAGTAGCAGCACCCCTCTTCTAAGCTCCGCTGACGAGTTCTGATTATATACTACGCAATCTTAAATTAGGTTATCTATAGATGAAAAGCTTGTTGCTGGAAAATATTCCAGTCCCGTGTTTCATGAAACAAACACGGATAGTACTTTCATCTTCAAGGTTCGACCGGAGACTTTAATATGCTGTCGCGAGTGATCATTAATAATCCCGGATGTAACTCAGGTTAAGAACATGGTTATAGCCTGATTATTGGGAACGGTCCTTCGGGCAGTTACGTAGCTGGCTTCAAGTGGATTTATTTAACAACCTGGTACGAAGACCCTAAGAGTAGAGGAGGTTTTAGATAGTCCTCAACCTTATAACAAGTGGTACCCTATTTTTGGATGGTTTTCCGATTTCATGTAGACAACTACCACTGAATAAAGGATTTTCCTGATAACCCTAATGGGTTCATGACCCATATGCCTTTTCGATCTGGATTTCTGACCCTTATAACAGTAGACTAGTTCTTCATCCTTACAACGAAATCTTCAATTGGAATACATAGAATGAATGATGCATCTGCTGAATCCAGTTGGGCTGTTGATCCTCCGAAAGGAGTATAATTGTCCTGTTGATCAGGAAGTTGGATAGTGCCTCTAGTTTCTTTGCTACTGAGGAATCACCACGGATGAATTATGGTCTCAGAGAACGCTTGGTTTAATTCGACAGGCGTCATCCTCAGTCAACCTAACCTAACCTTCTGTCCTACTGACAAGTATGTCATAATCGTTCTGTTCCAATCTCTCTTGCTGGTATCGTCGTCAGGATCCAGCTGAAGCAACACTCTTCACCTTTATAGCCCTCGGGCACTATTCGAGTAATAAGGATCGACATCCGGTGAAACCGAAAAATTGAGATTTAATTGTCAGGTGTTTCTTTCACAAAATATAACCAAAAGCTTAGAACAATATTATTCGCAGCTTTGACTAAACGACTATAAATTTAGGTTCTCTATAGATAGCATAGCTTGTTACTGGAAGAGATTCCAGTCCGCTGCTGCATAGAACAAAAACTCATTATAGTTTCATCCACGAGGTCCGAACGGAGACTTAATATGCTGCCCCGGGTGAACACAAGTCCCACAAATATCGAATGTAACTCCTGTTATGAACATGGTTAGGGAACTCATTGGGAAAGGACCTTCGTGGAGTTACATGGTGTGTGTTCACACATAATTTGCGGGTAGGGCGCCTCAGGTAGATAATTACTCCTCCGAAAGTCTTTTTGATGGCCACCAGTTAGAAGAATTGCAATCAGGTGCAGATAGGTACGTGCCTTCAGTTTCTTTTCTACTGGCAAGTGGACCATAATCGGCCTGCCCCATTCTCCTTACTGGTATCTGTGTCAGGATCCAGTAGCAGCACCCCTCTTCTAGGCTCCGCTGACGAGTTCTGATTATATACTATGCAATCTTAAATTGGAATCAAATGTATTATGCATCTCCTGAATACTGGTGGGCTGTTGACTTTCGTATTTCACCGTCTCATGAGCTGTGACACACGGTAGTTAAATTACCTCAGCCTTTTTTGATAGCCACCAGTTGGAACATTTGCCATAATCGGCCTTCCCCATTCTTCTTACAGGCAGCTCTGTCAGGATCCAGTACCGGCACACCTCTTCCAGGCTCCGGGCACTATTCGAGTAATAAGGGCCGACTTCCGGTGGAACTGAGATTGACCTATTTTTTCAGATGTTTCTCGCCCAAAGTATAACCAAAAGCGTTGACAAATATTATTAGGAATAAATGGGTTATCTATAGAACACAGCTTGTTGCTGGAAGAGATGTCAGTCCTGTACTGCATGAAAGAAAAACTGGTATACGAGGTCCGACCGAAGACTTCAATACGCTGACAATAGCTCCGGCTATGAACATCGTTATAGCTGGATCATTGGGAACGGACCCTCGAGGAGTTTCGCGGTTGTGTGGTTTACACCCAAATCGCGAGTAGAGCACTTGCTTTACATAGATTTAACCAACAATCGGGTACAATGACCCTAAGCCTGACGGCAGAGTTCAGATGCCAATATACTGCTTCTATTGTCTTAAGTGATCGCTCGAAACAAGTAGGAGTGAGAGCAAATCTAGAACCGACAGAGCGGGTTATGAAATGGTTTTTACCATGTACTGCACCGCTTATAGTGTGAACTCTGCCGTCAGCCTAAGAGTAGCGGAGGTTTTAGATAGTCCTCAGCCCCTTAACAAGAGATGAAGTAGACATCTAAAATTCGAAATATTCATTGCGGGATAGATCTCGGATTCGTTACCACTCTCTAAGGGATCACCAGTGATAATCTTAATGATGATCACTGGTGCTTCAGTAGCATCTGATGCAAAAAAAAACAGTCTAGGTAAGCAGTCTGCCGCATCCGTGGTACGTGAGGAAACTAATGTAATGGTCTGGAAATGACTACATAGTGTTATCATTTTTGTTTTTCTTTCGAAGATTCTTAGGGAATCTTCCTCAGAATTTGTCATGGACCAAACTTCTGATCAATAAGTGTCATATATTCTTAGCTTGCAGATTCTTGATACAAGTTTTGATTTACATATTTTATATGTGCCAAATAGGATTTGTTTTTCGATATTATATACAGGGTTTTCCAACAAGAGGTGTTATTTTGAATCACCCGGTATTTCGGTAGCTGTCACTTTTGAAGCTTTCATTCTTTGACATTTGACAAGTAGAAACTACGTCATTACTAAAAATGGAACGATACACGATTCAACAAAGCATTGAAATTATTAAAATTCGAAATCATCTTGACTGATGAGGCCCATTTCCACCTCGGTGGCTACGTCAACAAGCAAATTTGTCGCATCTGGTGCTCGGAAAACCCAAGAGTTATTGTTGAGAAGCCTCTCCATCCTCAACGTGTGACTGTTTGCTGCGGTTTATGGTCCGGCGGGGTCATTGGACCTTACTTTTTCGAAAATGAGGTTGGATCAAAAGTTACAGTTATGATTTTTTATAGTCGGAGTTGGATGGTATTGATCTGAACAACGTTTACTTTCAACAAGACGGCGCTACGTGCCACACAAGCAACGAAACCTCTGCTACGGGAAAAGTTTCGGGACCGTGTTAGCTATCGAAGAGGTGGTCACAATTGGCCACCGAGATGATTTAAAGATAAGGTCTACGCCAACAGCCCAGCGTCGATTCAAGACCTCAAAGATAGAATTCGTGAGGCTATCGAGGACATAGGGCAACCACTTTGCGATTTGGTTATGGAAAATTTCATGAAAAGTATATGGTCCTGTAAGCGTGGTCGTGGTGGCAATTTGGCTGATGTTGTTTTTCATTATTAACGGCATGCCTTCCTCTTTATTATGAAATACACATCCGATCATTTATCTCAAAAAAATGCATTTTTCTTTGAATACCAAAATAACACCTCTTGTTCCAAGCTGGTGTAGCTCTGCCACTGCTTTAAAGCAATCATGTTACTTCAACAGGAGAGACTGGAAAAATGTCTCACTTGTCCTTTAATACCTGTGGTCTAGTCTAATATAACCTTTAATTTAAAAGTATGTACATATCTTACGAGTATAAAATATTCTTTATATATTTCCTGTCTATCAAAGTCTTCTTAAAAATCTATTCAGTTCTATGATTTGGAGCACGATTGATTGTCTATTTCATTGTTGTTGATGAGACATAATATTTGTTGCGTGTTGGTTGACATAACCACAACCAAGACATAAATAAACATGGAACAGTGATGCGATTCCAATTTGTTGGACTCGCGTTCATTTCTAAATAGGTCTCTTACTGAAAGGCACTGTGGCTAAATTTCTCATAAGAAAAACTAATCTCATATGTGACCGAATGTTTATATGACTTTGCGAGGACATACTCGTAAAGAGAATACGAGTAGAATAAGTAGAACAACAACAGAAATACGAGGCAATATCATCTAAATGAATTAAATTATGTAGCCAAGAGCCTCATATTTATACTATAACCGCATAAAATAGACTAAATCAAAAGACGTATTTGTTGAAGTGAAAATAAGCTATGATGACGGATAGCGCACTTTATTTAATGTGGAATGTGTAAGAAAATTCAATTGTTGTATTCGACATACAAACATTTAGGGAATTATGACAAGTTTAAGTTGGTTGGTCAAAAGAAAGGAGACGTTTTAACGTCTCATGTCTATGTACATACACTTAAGCCACTAGATCGTCTTTTTGTGCTCTCTTAATTTCTGATCTTTTGAACCACTCAAGAAGTCAAGACTCAGGGTAGGACATTACTCTTCACTCTTATCTAACAAAACAGAAATACAAGGAGATCTGTGTAATTGTGAATACCATACTGATAGAGATGATATTTCAACAATCCCATCCGAAATAATTGAAGCCATCAACTTGACGATGCAGTTGACATCTGTTTCCTAGCACACAGCCAAGAATATATGCAGCATAAATTAAACGATGTATAAGTACAATAAGACGCATCCAAAGCTAATCTGAAGGTAAACATCGCCAATACAAAGATCATGCGAATCAACACAACAAACACTAATAGCCTGCACATCAACAACCAACATTTGGAAGACGTTGCATCATTCTCCTACCTCGGAAGTATCTTAACTTCATTGGGTGGTTCAAGCACAGACATAAAAAAGATAACAAATGCTGGAAATCAATCTTTTGGCCGACTAAATTCCGTATGGAGATCTTCACACATCTTCATGTGGATACCAATCATGGAACGATGACATGAGTGCAGTACAGACTTTTACGAATCGTTGTTTGCGAAGAATACTATGGATCTTTTGGATCCTAATAGAATCCAAAGAAAATAATAATAACAATTAGAGAAAATTAGCACTTGACATGAATATCCTCAGAATCATTCTCTCAGATCCCCTGAGATGAGTCAGATCTGGTAATGTGCCCAACCTGAAGTATGTGCGAAAGCTTAGCATTAACTTATAAAATGTTCCATCGTTTCGTTGTCTTCCCTGCATTCATCGTTATCTGCTCGTCCTATGCGGTGCAGAAGCGCTTACAAGCATGAGTGGCCTGTTAGAACACTAATCATCTTAGTCCCTATTTACATTGGCTGAATGTTCAGCAGATTATCGGCGTTTTGTAGGAGAGAGAGGCAGTCGGCAAGAGGGGGGAAAAAACTGTCCCGTACTCGGGCTTATCGGTCTGAACGTTTTGTGTTTTTCACTCGGCCTTTGAAACAACAACAATTCACACAGAAATATCCGAAACAAAATTATGTGTCTAAACGCAGAGGCAAGTTTAAAAGAGAATTAGCGGATAAGCTGCTGAAAAAAATATACTAGTGTAAATCCGGACTTACTATTCTCGATCGTGTTTACTTTCCGTAAACTACATGTTTTCTTATCATTCGCGTTACGAATTTTACAAGTTTACTACTTGAAGTTCTCTGCAGTTTCTCCAACTGTTTCGCCATCCCACACTATTCTGTGTGTTGGAGTTATTTGTCCTTTCAAGTAAAATCATTCATTTTCAATCACACTGCAGTGTCCTGGCAAACAAAAGATACGCAGTTGGGTAATCGTTAATTGTAATGTTACAACCCGTGTTTTGAGTTCGAGATTTTACCTTTGGGAACATCCTTGCATTAATCGTCATTTGATAATCTCCTCTTGTAAGACCGTATTAGTGTCTAGGAGGCGGCAATTAAGTTCGGGTCTGGTTCTTGAGTAAAAAGGTCCCAGTCTCGTTTTTCCAAGGTTTGAAGACATCCATGCGAGAGTTCCCAGGGACACATGCAAGGATCGAGGCTCGTAGAATTGCGCGATCTTCCTTTTCCTTGTAAATAAAGATATCTATGTTTTGTCTAGGTTTACATTTATTCCTCCCTGTTGTGTCCAGTCATATGCTCCTCAGTTGTTTTACATAATTGGTTTGGATCCCTACCCCTAAGAAGAACTACAACGTCGCCTGCATAAGAGATTGTTGTGATTCATTGTTAAAGGTTCATAAGAGACTGTGTGAGGCTCGAAGCTAGGGGAGAAAGAGGCTGGGGCTTTCCTCGAAGAACCGGAAACCTAATTTTTATTCCGCCAAATATTCTCCGCAGAATCGATTGTCGAATTCTTCGTTGTGAATTCAGATCCCTTTTTGTTGGGTTCTACGCTTGGCATGCGTACAATATGTAGTACAGACATCACACATCTATTGTGCGTATGGAGATGTGGCTTGATTTCCATATGGATTACAGTTGACCGAATGCCCTCTCAGATTTATTAATTCTACTATGTATGTCTACGTGAGATCCGCCATCTTTTGTAATTATGCTTCCGAGGTAACAGAAGGGATTCACTTCGTCGATGTTATGCTGTTGTATTGTTGGTGGTTGGGCATTTACCTTTAGGCCGTATTTAGCGACCACAGACCATAGACCCCATGTTACACCTCTGTGCTCGATGGCTGTATTCATTTGCTTGCGTTTTCATACAAAGCATGGAGAAGAGATATAATTTTCCTTGAAATGATTTTGCATCTCAGTGCGTCTCACATCATAGTGTGGTTTATAGTAACAAATGCCTTCTCGAAATCGATAAATGTTAAATATAAAGGAGATCGCCATTCGCATGATTGCTCCGTTGTAATCCTTAAGCTTTAAATATAGTCAATACAGGCTTTGCTGGGTCGAACCCTGCTTGTTCGTTGCGTATATCATTTTGGAGGGAATCTGATAACCTTTTATTGAGAATGTTGCTTATTATTTTGTTAACCATGGGCATTGCAGAAGTTTTTCGAAACCGATTTTGATTTTACGACGGCGTCCTTAAGTTTCAAGGTACCTTTTGTATACTTTTCTGGGCGTATAGTATCCCTCCTATAACTAGTTTGTTGGACATACACATTTGCGCCAAATAGTTGGCCGTTTTCCGTCATTCTTCCTACTGCGTGCCGATCTCATTGCGCTCGTTATCTGGTCCTAGTTCTGCATTAAATTCGCCCATTATGATCATTATGTTCCCTCGGTTGATGGATGACGTAGCCCTGGATAAGGTACTATAGAAATCATATTTTGGGGTGGTTCTGATGTTTCCGTGGGAGCATAACACTATATGCACGTGATATTTCTTTGCTCTGGTTCTAAATCTAGCGATAATTATTCTATCGGAGTAGGGTTTCCAGTCAATGAGGACATTTAAGCATTACGGAGAGTAGGAATCCAACACCACTTGATCTGGGCTGATATTCGGTTTTACCGGAGCACAGCAGTGTGTAACCGGCTATTGTCTTAAATTGTAGTTATTCATTTCGGCAATTTTTCCCAAGCAAGTGTTAAGGTTTGTAGCAGAGAGCTCTTACCGCCTCGCCTGCCTCTCTCTCCTACAAACTTTGGCATTTGCTTGGAAAAAATAGCCGATTGCGAATCAGGACTATGTCTAGAACTTTGGCATTAAGATCGTGCCCGGTAAGGTCTTAATTATTGCATACTGGAACCACCTAAATATGTTCAAACCCTTGGCAGTATTCAGTCGACTATGACAGTATTCTGTCACACATGACCTCCCATACCGTTCCGCATGTGTTCTAAGCATACCATCAGTTTCTATACATCAGAAACATGTGGCTGTATCTTTTATTTCATTCCCGGGTTTTTGGTCGAAGATAAACAAAGGTATCGCTCTTCTTATATCTGTGGGTTTTTCAGTTATCTGATAACTGATATTAGCCCTACAGTTCCAAATACGATTAGTTATCATATACTTATGTATATGAAATTGGATCCTGCGGCTCTTCTTTCATTCTGGTATCGACTTTTTTATTCCCTACCGATTGCTTTTTCATGTAGTGTGGCAGTGCTCATGCTAATGAGAAATTTTTTGTCCCTTCAGTTGAAAATGTAACTAATAAGTAAAAAAATTTTCTTCTTAAAATTGCATGAGTCTTTCCTCCATTTCCCCGAGCCTATCCCTTGTCTATTACCGAGAGAAGGATTTGAATCATCAAATTACTTGTGCGACAATGTATGTCATTAACTTAAGTTGTGGTTTTATTCTCCAGACATTGTTTATGGCAAACAAAATAAAAATAAACTAAGAAAATAGAAAATAATAACAAAGAGAAATTTAACACGCTTTCTAATTTTTGGCTAGAAACTCCATACACTCGCATTCAGAAGAAAAGTTAGTAGTGATTTTGGTGAAAAATGCTTTGCTTGCAGTTTATATTAAAAAGTTGTGCTTATCTTATGGTAGCCCCATGGTTATCCTAGAGCAGAGAATGTTCGTTTAAAAAGCATAAGAAGTCGAAACCGATGCACCACAGCAACCGAAATCACAAAGAAACGACTTATAAAGAAACCACAAAAGGACTTTATAACATTGTTGTTGGTGCTGTTGTTGTTGCTGGCGTTGTTCTTTTTTGACTTTTACTTTAAACTAAAACTAAATCAAGCTATTGCAAAAGTAGGATAAAAAATGAGAACAAAGAATAAATAAACAAACATTCAAACTCATATACAGAGAGAGTCAAAAGTGTATCAGAAATTGTTCCTAAAAAATAAAAATATAATTTGAAAAAGTAATAAAATGTAGAACCTTAGTGATTACTAAATAGAATTTTCTTCTTTCTTTAACTTATGTGAGTAAACCTTTATTCGACGTTTACTATACATCCCGCAGAGTGAAGATTATATTGGTAGAGGCGACAACATGGACAAACGGATGTTGCACAAGAGATGAAAGTAATGAAGATGATGACGACGGTGGCAATGATGTCGGTTTTTATTTTAGACATCTACTGCGACGACGAGTACGCTGGACCGTCGTAGACAAAATGACGGCCAAGCAATTTCAAAGTAGTTTTTTCTTATAATGTAAAATACACAAAATAACAGACAGATTCCATCAAAAAAAATAAGAAACAGGAAAGGAAGGCGACAACGGCCACACAGAAGAATCAACTCAGCCACAGGACACAGTAAGTGTTTTTTTTTGAAGTGAACAAAATACGGGTAGTGAAATTGTAGAAGAGGAATGCAACGACAATCTAAAGCTCCCTAAAATCTTGCAGTATATCTAAGAAATGTACATAAATGTCGCCAATATCATATCATAAAAATCTTAAAGAAATCAGCATTATACGGGGACCTAGCAAGGTAGGAAGGACACTTTAGATTTAATCCTAGTCTGTAGTTATGTAGGGTGGTAGAGTTTGCGACGTCCATCTGTACTGACGAAGACAAAATATTATCATTTATTTTTGGACCAGGTTACTATGAATGTTACAAAAAGGGTCACATATTTCAGAATAGCGAGAATCAAGGAGTTGTACAGATTTCCGATAGCGGAAACAAAGTCAGTAACTCTATGCTCCAGCGTTTCATAAACCCGAGTGTCTTATTAAGGGCAATATGCGCGAGGACATTTATGGCGATTTCTTTTCTGCAGTAAAGTGCAGCATTTCCGTTGCCCTTTTCCCGAAATCTGGAGTTTTATACCATATTTTGGACTTTTGAAATAGGAGCTAAGTTTATTTCGAGGGACTGCATATGTTTCACCCAAAAAGGGCAAATATTTTTTAGAATTTCGAATCGACGGGGAAACATTTATTTCAGAATCCAAATCACCATTAGCCTCCTGCGCACACTATACATAAATCCGTCATTAAATCTAAATATTCTTTCAGGACCTTCCAATAAAGAGACACTGGTATTTCTGTTAGCTTAACGTCATCTGACCTCCACAAAACCAACTGAGCCACTAAATAGTATACTACCTTTAATACCCAATCTAAATATCTCAAAGGGGCCCCTAATTTTCGCGGAGATTTATTTATATTATTATATTGAAGTTAGGAAAGGTACCTGACTGACTTGATCCCAACAGCAAAGCTTTATGTGGATGTGTATGGAACAGCTGCCCTGCTGTCCCCTCTACTGAAAAAAATTTGGCAGACTGAAGAAATTCCATGCTAGTAGACTGCATCTACCAAAGTAAAACTTCAGAAAAATAATATCTGAAGAACATAGACAACTGGAGAGGCATATTCATTCTCACCGCTATCACAAAACTTTCAACCAGGTAATTCTAGGTAGAATATCTGCAATGGTTTAATCCTTAAAAGTCAAGCTGGATCTAGACTCAATAAGAGCTTTACAAATAACATTAACTTCATTCGAATACACCTGAAACAATCTGCTGAATTCAATGATACTCTGTATCTGTATTTCATAGACTCCGAGAAAGCTTTCGACTCCCTGTAAAGAGAATATAAGTATATCTAGCTCGTCCTCGAAGCAAAAAAACAGCTATAAAAATGAGGTTTCCTGGGTGTCACAGTCCATCTTTCATAGACTTCGAGAAAACTTTCGATTCGCTGAGGAAAAGAATATATCTAGGTCACTCTCGAAGTAAAAGGAATACCGCAGAAGATCATATCCATCATTTAAAACAGCTGGGTATGGTGGGGTTTCCAGGGTGTCACACGAGGTAGCATTTTCAATCCCTTTCCTATGTATAGCGAAGTGGAACAAGGCAGCGCACTTTCTCCACTACTCTTCATTACAATTCTAAACTGGTCTTTCAAGCTGTCAACAATGTAATAGGGATTAATTGGAAACTGAATGGAAAAGCTCTCTTATTCCGATGACATCGTCTTGATTGCCAATAGACAGCAGGACACACCAAATTGAAGGGCAACCCTTGCAAAGGAAGTCAAGAACACAGGTTCAAATGTAAACTAGAGGTTTATAGTTCAACACTTGCAATCAATGATATGGATATTGAAAACGTGAAAACCGGAGAACAAAAAGCAGAGATCCGACTTTGCCAAGAAAGAGCGTTCCTCATCGATCGCCACTTGGCAATCTCATTGGGATACATCTGCAAAGGGAAGATGGACGCATCTCCTTATACCTACCATAAGTGTATGGTTGACCAGACCACACGGTGATACGAACCACTACCTCACTCAGTTCTTAACAGATCACGGTGCCTTCAGGAAGTATCTGCACAGATTTGGATACGATAGCTCGCCTATGTGCCCAAACTGTGTGGAAACTGAAGAAGACGCAAATCACGTCATATTCCTCTGTCCAAGGTCCAACAGAGAAGGCGTCCCTACAATCGAACATTCGAACGTGATTGAATATATGTTACAAAGCGATGATACATGCCGAAATATTTCCGAATTAGTGACAAATACAATCCTGGAGATACATAGAGTAGACAATATGTGGAGAAACGCAGAAATCAATACGATTTAGAGTGTAGTAGATAGCCTAAGGGCTAACCATCCTTCACGAAATAATACTTCACAGCAGTTCCGTGAAGGAGTGATGGTGGAAGATACATCTACATGAACAAAAAAAAATTTTGAAAACGTGAACGATTTCGAATACTTGGGTTGCTAAATCAACAATGATGCCAGAACAATCGCAGATGTAGACAATCGGCTCCAAAAAGCCAGGACAGCATTCGCATCAGTTCACCGGGTATGCAAATCAAATAAGCTTCTCCAGTTTACAAAAATACGACTGTTTGAAGCATGCGTCAAATCCATCCTGTTGTACGTCTGTGAAACCTGGTACGCAACGAAAGCAACAACACTAATGCTACAAACATTCGGGAATAGATGCCATTCTACGAATTTGGCGACTCCGAACAATATATGCAACGGTAGACTATGGTAAATTATGGATCAAAGCGTATTGATATACAAATACGGAGACGAAAATATCGATGGGTAGGACATATCCTGCGAAAGAAAATAGATTATGTTAATCATGCTGGTAGGACATATCCTGCGAAAGAAAATAGATTATGTTAATCATGCTGCGCTCATGTGGAATCCCCAGGGAGGGAGAAAGAGATTGAGACCAATGACAACGTGGCGCAGATCCATAACCAATGAAACGAAGAAATCTATAAGTGAACTTAGAACTATTGCCCGTGATAGATCACAGTGGAAAATATATACATATAATCTTTGTGAATTATGCTAAGTTTAAATACTATTGTATATAAACATGCCATAATGATATTTTATACTTCTACCCATTGTAGCTACGCAACATATCGGAGCTACTACTTATTAGACTAAGGAATGTAACTCTGGTATGGAAATGGTTACGGACATAGTAAAATTCAAAACGTAATAACTGACCTTTCAGGCATTGTTGACTACAATACCAGTCTTTGAGCATAGCATCTCACTCTTATACCTGACAGTTCAAAATGCACAGTTCCCAGGACTAGAAATTTGTAAACATCTACATATCGATATCTCCATTCTAAACAATGCTGAGTGCAAAAAAGTAGTTTTTCAGGAGAGACGATCAAAGTTCGATGAGTTTTTTAAATTTGTGTGGAATTCCTCAATTCGAATGACCTGTATGTTTTGTGAATAACTTTTGATTGGGTTGACAGATAAACACCCAATTTCGACTGAATATAATTTTGAATATTTTGAAATTAAAAATGTAATCTCCCTAAAAACATGCTAGTATCGATATATAACTTTTACATATATAACCTTGATTTTTTCCAAGGAACTATGAAGGTAAGTACACACGATTTGCAGATCGGACAATACTGCCAGAAAAATGGCGGAAAAATGCAACCCTGTGAATTTACAACCGTGTGAACACACAATTTTTCTTTTGCAACGTTAGCAGAAAAGTCATTGCGAGATAATTTGCAGATTGTTATATGTGCGAAGTTTATGCATGTGACAACTGCGCCATTGCCAGAAAAACATTTTATTGGCAATCCTGCATATAAATATTTACAAAATATATTGTAAATATGTACATATATGAAATTGTAATGTTTTCTTGCAATCGTCTGAACTGTCAATTCACCTTTGCCTAACAATCTGGCATTGTCGGTACATTTTGCAGCACTTTAACAGAGTTGATAACGTTTGCCGATCTGGAAATCGTCTATACTAAGCTTGACTATCCATTGTAAAAGGACAGCCTGATCACTGTTGTTTTTACCAGACAGAAATTTTAGCTATTAACGAGGTAGCAGAGTGGCTGAGGATTTATGTTCTGATAAAAGTCGGTATTAACATTTACTCTGATAATCAGGCTGCTATAAATTCCTTGGACACCAAAAGGTGAGGTGTGAGTCTTCGTACTTGGAAAAATTCTGAAGGTAATATTCTGATTAATACAACGTCTGAGAGAGACCATATAAAATAAATTTCCAGGCCAGAGTAATAAACTTATTCTCCTCAAACTGGCGAATATTCTGACTTCATCCATAGGATAGGTAGGTCAACGGATCTCCTTTGATCGATTCCAGGCTGGTGGAGTCGTTTTTAAGGGCCGAAGAGGTCAATTTCTACCATCCTAGTGAGAGGTTAACTGACCCTCCAAACTTGGAAAGACGTGAGATTTCGGATCGGACGAAATGTCGAAAATCTGCAAGTATAGACTGTTTCACTGGAGAAATGGTGAAAGTCATCTGGAAGTTGATGCCAGAATACTTGGAGTCTATTTATAGGAATTGCTTATTGTTGTGATCCGGAAGTCTCCCGAAAAGGTGAGGAGTGATCCACAACCTTATCGGGGCATCTGTCTTCTATCCGTACTTAGGAAACTACTGAAGAGAATATTGGTGTCACAACTGAGGGAATACACCAATGAGAGTCAACAGTTTGGCCAGAAAAGTCTACTGAGGATACTTTACTGCATGTAAGTCGTGGCACAAGCGAGTCGACCAAAATATTTGGGGGGCATTTTTAGAGATTTTAATGGCATTAGACAAGTGGAAATCAAGAGGAGATGTTTTCGCAATAAATATTTTTCAATGATTTTGCCTTTATTGAAATGCCTCAACATTCCGGTTAATGATGGAACACTACTTCATTCAAATGCCTGTCGCGGCTGGCCTTGCAGTACCCCATTCTGTGTCGACCCAATTTTTCAACACATTTTCGATTTGTAAATATTTATATAATCAGGTGCCATGACCCCTTAGAATGGTAAGAGTTTTTGTTAGGCTCCGCTCTTACCCAAAGGGGAGGACATGTCCAAATACATGAAGTCGAATTGGTGCTCTTATATGTACGTTATATATGAGTTCGTTGGTCGACATATTGTATTCATCTGTCATAATCAGACACCATTGTTCCAATAGAAACGCCCTTGGATCGATTCCTATAAAATCTATAATTTCGATTGAAGGCTGTTGGTTCTGATATCTCAGAAGTTAATGTTGCAGAACAAAAGGCACTCGGTCGGTAGAATTCAATTTTTTCAACAAAATCTAAACATATCAAAACTTTAATAACGACATGGCTAAACGCTATGGCAAGCTGTTGATTCAAAGCCCTGGCTTTGTTTGGTGTGAAGTGGATAATTACTGTCCTTTAAAAATTCAATCAAATTCCAGTCAATACGTGGTGTCACAAATGAGATGACAAATCTATGATGGACCCTAATATGTTCTTTAGAGAAGTTACAAAAGCAACACCGACAGACATGAAAGGAAGGTGCATCGTTTGTTCTTCAGTGATGACCTGGAAAATGATGAAACCTTCATTCAACGACGTAGAAAATTGTGTAATGTTGTTGATGATTTCTTATCTTCGTCCTACTTCAACTAGAAGTTTTTCTTATTCCTTTCAACTCTCGAAAGGGATAAGGGATGCTTTCAACATCACAGACTAGTTATGAGTCCGGATAGAGATGATACTGACAATGATGATTGTGTAGCGGAGGAAGTTCTAGGCTACGGCTTTGGGAATTAATGTCGTGTTGTTGTCGGATGATGATGATGTGCACTGTCTTGTAAACAGTGTAAATTAAGGAAATTCAATTCGACGCTCTGTCTTCTTTGGCAGTACCATTTGGCTGAGTACTGTCTTATAGATATGTTCAGTTTTTCCTGTTTACCCAAGATTGTCTATCTTCCGGAGTAGTCAACTCCTTTTGGCAAAGTAGTTGTGGTTAGCTGTCATTTAATCATTTTTGGGGTGAATGGATGGATATTTGTATGTATATATTCGTATGATAATGTTGCGTTGATGTAATTTTTAAATTTATTAAATTCACTTTTCATCAATAGCAAATAAACTAGGCAACGACGCAACAATCAAAACAGTTACGTATGTAGATAATTATAAAATAGGCATGTTTTCGTTACAAGCTAGCAATTTTAGTTTAGCACTTTGCAACGAAAACAACGGACTTCCACTAACTGGCGCATAAGCGGTAGGTGGCGGATTTCCACTATCTGGTAACAATGATGTCACGAGTTGCGAAGAAAGAACAGTGCGAAACAGACAAAAAATTCGTGAAATGTATTTATAAAACATAAATTTACTATTCTATGTTCAATTGTTTACACCCTTTTTGCAAATATTGAAATAATTTTCCATTTCTGTTCTTCTTATTCCCGTTAATTCAGAATAATTGACAACATTCTCTCTAAAAATGAGATGCCATACTGCGAAATATAGGATGCCCAATCTGGCAACGCAATACTCGATTAAGACAGGAACACAAGCACCGATCTTCATCGGGAACTAATAATGCTTAAAAGTGCTTAGCTCCCCATACAAATTAAGCACCTATGGTGTAACGAAAGCACGCCTATTGAAGGGAAGATTGCATTTATTACAAATATTTCCAATCTGTCGGCCACAACATATAAGAACTTATTATTAGATAAGGGGATCTACAGAGATGGAAGGAAAAATATGATTTCTTCCTGTCACTCTCTATTAACCAATCCGATTGCTTTGAAAGGTCCAAGAATTGGCGGAAGTTATCATCAGCCAAGTTTGTCAATTCACAAAAAAAGCTCGTAGTCTAGGTTAGCCTGTCGCCTTTCTAAGTAAGCGGGCACAAATACCAGGAGTGTTCCACTGATTTCCCCTCTTCATAAAGCAGCTCCTGCAGAAGCCATTTCTGAAGACTAAGTTTCTCTGCGTGACCCGTCATCACAGACACGATAACTGAGATGATAAAAACAGTAGGGCTTTGGTGCGCTTTGAGTTTTGGACAGGTTTTCATGAGCAAGCAATTTACACAGTTTCCGAATAGTTACCACCTATCATTAGCTGGCATAAGGACACTATCTCTCAAGAGGAGCTTCCAGGTCGTTTTAGGTAGTTCCTATCCACGTAAGCGTATTTGTATTGTAGTGTCCCAGAATGTCACTGTATCCCGGCATCCGTATCATGTGGAATTTGAACTGCTCAGACAACTCGTTAATAGATCGGGTTTTCTTAAATTCCGGAATGCAGAAGTCCAGGGATTTAATGGCTATAGGAGAATATTATTATTCCAAACACTGCCATAATGTTAGGGTTGTGGCCGTTTTTACCAGCTCACATAGACCATTTTAGGTCCCTAGTGTTATCACTGACTGAAATGCCCCTCATCGAAACCAACCTGTTTGATATACAAAGTTATCTATAGTACGAACATCATTCTATAGTAGAAAGTCCGACCGCAGTATATTCAGGTGCGTCGTTCTTACCCAATTCATACCCAACGTTCCGGCGTATTCGCCGATCAGGCAGTCTTTTCCACTCGGAAAACTTTCCTAGCAAGTTCATCGGCTTCGCATTTCCCTGGGATATTTTATGTCCAGGCACCCATATGAGGTATACCTTGAACTGCGCAGCCATCTCGTTAAGATATCTGCGGCAGTCTGTTTGTGAAATAAAGGACGTGGCCTCCAGAGAATTGATGTCAACCTAGCTATACAGTGTTGGTTACCAAGTTGCGAAGCCAACCTTCTCATCGAGCTTCGAAACAAATCTATAGAAATTAAGATTTTTCTCCTACTCTGATTGTATCTTCTCTAGCCACAATATCATTTGGCAGTAGATGGAGTAGGCCTTTTAGAGAATCTGTCGCTGTAGCCCTTAAAACTTCACTTATGTTTAGGCAGGCAAATCTCTGAATCTTCATTAATTGTTCGGCTACATCATGCTTGTTTACTTTCAGAACCAGGGCTGTGGAGTCGGAGTCTGGGAAATTTGCCCGGAGTTGGAGTCCGGAGTCGAAAAATTATGGTCGACTCCGAGATGTGTTGTGCAAAATGTACCAATTATGAGATAGCACTTTTGCACTCAAAACATTTTGGGAAAACAAATTGGTAAAAAAAGAAGGATAAAATATTCGAAGCTTTTAACCAAATATTTAAGTATGCCAAAACTATATAAAATTAACCAAACTAACGATTTATGTAAAATGTATTTAGCTAACAAAATAAGTATTTTTGCAAAACTATACACTATTCCTAAGTTCTTGGCTAAATAAATTCTACCCTACTAAATTAAAACAAGTAAAAGCGTTAAGTTCGGCCATGCCGAATCGTATATACCCCCCATCATGGATTGCATTCAATTTTATTACTGGAAAAACCTTTGGATATGGAGCAAATCATGAAACGATCTTTTTGTTTAATTAAATTATTAAAAAAATCCAACGCTGCAATTTTAGGCCGCAAATTCTTTAGCCAAACTCTTTACCTGAAAATGTGGCATTTATGGCTTAAATCAGTTTTTTGAAAGCTACATCTACACGGGGACTACAACAAAATAAATTCAATTAAAATGCTTCGAAATATGATATTTATGGCTTAAATACGTATATTTTGGAGCGACCTCTATAGGGTGACTACATATAACAAAATATGAACCGATTTGTTAAATTTTTGCTTTGATGAATTCTTGTCATAATAGAATACAAACTGCAAAGTTTCTGCTAAATTGTTTTAAAAATGTGGTAGCTGTGGCTCAAAATCCGTATTTCGGAGCGACCTATATAAAGGAGCTATATTAAAACTAAATTTGATCAACCTAGCTCTAGTATTACGGACTGAAGCTTGATTACGACAGACGTACGGACGGATGAACAGACGGACATGGCATCGTCTTAGAATTTTACGACGATTAATCTATATATATAAAGTTGTTGCGTGACTGGCTGACTGACTGATTGACTAACTGATCATCGCCCAGACCAAACGGCTGAAGCTAGAATCATGAAATTTGGTGGGAGGGTAGCCCTTGGGATGTAGACGAGCAATAAGACGGGATTTTTCGAAATTCGTACTATTACCCGCATAATGGGGCAAAAAGGGATATATATGGTACCACCGCCAAATCTAAACGGAATGAGTTAGAATCGTGAAATTTGGTGTGAGGGTAGCCCTTAGGAGGTAGACTCAGAAATTGGCAGGATTTTTCGAAATTCGAACATTTACGCACACAGTTGGGGTAAAAAGTGATAAATGTGGTACATCAGCCAAATCCAAATGGCAAGAGCTAGAATCATGATATATTGTGTGATGGTAGCCCTTATGAGGTAGACTCTAAAATTTGCAGGATTTTTCGTAATTCGAACATTTACGTACACAATGGGGTAAAAAGGGGAAAATGGGATAAATGTAGTACAACAGCCAAATTCAAAATGTCAAACATGGATCAATGGTTCCAGGGTAACTTTTGGAACATAAAATAGAGATTGGAAGTGATTTTTAGTAATTCTAACTTTAAGAGGCGCAGTGGGACACGACGGGTTAATTATGGAGCATGGGGGAAAAAAATAACAATCTGCCAAAATTGGTACTTAAACATGAGATATGAAGAGTGTATATGGTTTTAGGAGCACTGTGGTCAAAAACGGTTAAATAGTGGAGTGGAGAAAATATGATTAAATATTTTACAGTCGGGGAAAAAGGTTTAAGTACATTTTAATACGAGTACGGTACATTGAGACAACAAATTTTTTAATATGGTACAGTGGGTAAACATTTTGTAGAGTGAGATAAAGAGTTGAATGGGGCACAGTTGTGCAAAAAGGGTTAACTATGGTACAGTGGGGTAAAAATAGTTATATGTATATGGTAAAGTGAGACAAATGGGTTAAAAATGGTACAGTGGGGCAAAAAGCGTTAACTATTGAACAGTGGGTCAAAAATGTATTTACTATGATACAGTGGGGCAAAAAGGGTTAAATATGGTACATTGTGACAAAAATGGGTAACTATACAGTACAGTGGGGCATAACTGCGTAAATATTGTACAGTGGAGCACAGAGGGTTAAATATGGTACAGTGGGGGCAAAAACTGTTAAATATGGTACAGTGAGACAAAGCGTTTAATATGACACAGTGGGGCAAAAAGGGTTAACTATGGTATATGGTAACGTGTAACAAAATGGGTTAAAAATGGTACAGTGGGGCAAAAAGCGTTAACTATGGAACAGTGGGGCAAAAATGTATTTACTATGATACAGTGGGGCAAAAAGAGTTAAATATGGTAGAGTGTGACAAAAATTTTTAACTATACAGTACAGTGGGGCATAACTGTGTTAAATATTGTACAGTGGAGCAAAGAGGGTTAAATATGGTACTGTGGGGCAAAAACTGTTAAACATGGTACAGTGAAACAAAGGGTTTAATATGACACAGTGGGGCAAAAAGGGTTAACTATAGTACAGTGGGGCACAATTAGTTGAATATGGTAACGTGGGACAAAATGGGTTAAATATGGTACAGTGGGGCAAAAAGCTTTAACTATGGAACAGTGAGGAAAAAATGTGTTAGAATGGTACAGTGGGACACAAATGGTTAATTATGGTACAGTATGACAAAAATGGTTACAGTGGGCACAAATAGTAAAATATGGTAACGTGGAACAAAATGGGTGAAGTATGGTACAGTGGGGCAAAAAGCGTTTACTGTGGAACAAAAATGGTTAAATATAGTGGACAAAATATAGTAGGACAAAAAGGTTTAAATTTGATTCTGTGGACCCAAAAGGTTAAATATAGCACAGTGGGTCAAAAAGCGTACATTTAGTACAGTGGGTAAAAATATGGATGCAGGGAGAGAGGGTAAGTAAAATATGAAATAAGAATGTTTTTTTTTTTCTAAATGTATGCTTTTAGTAGCACTGTGGTGCAAAAAGGTTAAAATTATGATGCACTGCAATTATGTAGCACTGTGGTGCAAAAAGGTTAAAATTATGATGCAGTTGGGGCAAGCAAAAATGATTCAACATGTTACAGAGGGGAAAAAATGTGTTAAATATGGTTTAGTGGAGCAAAAAGGGTTAAATATGGTACGGTGAAGCAAAAAAGTTAAATACGGTAAAATGGTTAAATGTGGTAAGTGGGGAAAAAAGGGAACAAAATAGTCCCAGATATGTATAAAAATTCGTACTTTAGAAGCACAGTGTAATAAAAAGTGTTTAATATGGAACAGTGGTGCAAAAGGTTTTGAATGTGGTCCCTGAGTGCGAAGGTAGCTCTTAAAGCATTAACCAAAGCTAAGAAATTGTTTTTACCAAATAGGTTCTTCTACTTAAACCGTGAGGAAAAAGTTAAATAAATGGCACAGATAGGGGACAAAAATGTTGAAATACGGCCTAAGCTTGCGAATTTGGATCTTGAAATATCAATTATCATTTTAAAATATTGTACAATCGTGCAAAGTGGTTAATTATGACACACTAAAGGTTAAATGTGGTACAATGGAGTGATTTACTTTAGATTTTTAAATTCGTACCTTTATAGACACAGTGGGACAAACATGGTTTTTTATTGTACCAGGGTGTGAATGTAGGTATTGGAACATAAACAAGAGGAAAGTTGCTAACGTATGAACCAAAAAAATAGTTTTTCAACGTCCAGAGGTACTATGGGAAAAGGGATAAATATTGTACCATGATGTCAGGGTAACTCTTGGAACATAAACTAGAAACGAGGGTTCGTATTTTATATATAAAAGTAATCAAATCTTCTTCATTTTGCACCATATGTAATAATCATGTCATTTTGAAAGAAAGAGGTATAGCTGTTTTACAGTACCCTAAACAGAAAATAGATAAAAGATGGGGGCTGCGAAGCGCACCGGGTAAGCTAGTAATATATATATACTTTATGGGGTCTCAGATCAATATTTAGAGGTGTTACAAACGGAGTGATAAAATGAATATACCCCCAGCCCATAGTGGAGGGTATAAAATATGATTGAATGTGAAAACAGCTTCCATAACGTTACAAGGCCAAATCTAAAGATTTTGCCTGTAACACTAGTTTGAAAGATTTCTTATTGCCAAATTTTAATACTGGTACAATTTAATATGGTACAAATACTTTACGAAGATGGACAAACGGACAGCTGGTGATTCCGAGTAGAACGGTATATTTTAAGGTGTGTCTAGCTGTAGTATTTTTTACAAATCGGTCACAAAACTAATGTATAACCTCATGTACCATAGGGTATAATAACTAACGAATAAACTGGTTGCCTGAACTGGACATAATTTCCAAAAATTGCGGTATATTAAAACAGATGCAGTGAGTCGGAGTCGAATGATTTTAAAATTCGACTCCGGGAGTCGGAGTCGGGTAGTTTTGGCTCGACTCCACAGTCCTGTTCAGAACTATAGCCAATGATTGCAAACTCTTAGCAGCTCGAAAATGTCAGGATAGCTCTTCTGTAAACCGGCCAGACCTCACACACTCGACTCCGAGCAGCCTCATACAGATCTACCGATGTGGCATCACCGAAAGCACCGCTTTTTTCCTTTTATGTAATTTCTACAGAGTTGGTCCGGCTGTAGATGAACAACATCATGCTTGTATACTTTCAGAACAATAACCCAGGATTTGAAACTCTTAGTAGCTCGAGAATGTCAGGATGGCTCTTCTGTAACCCGGCCAGACCTCACCCACTCGACTCAGAGCAGCCTTATACATATCTACCGACGTGGCATCACCGAAAGCACCGCATTGTTCTGAATTGTTGCAGATTGATGGTGTACCTGCCACCTCTCTCTAGGACAACGAGGCATTGGACCATAGTTCCTGATTCCACATGACTCCACCTTGTCTTTAGTTTTGGTGCCATCCACATCACATCTGTCTATAATTTCCAACACTCTGGGGCGCCTAAGAATGTCGGTTTTCTCGACAACATCCAGCTAGGCACACTGTCAGACACTGTCGAGTGGGGGACAATCGACGCGGTCTGTCATACAAGAAAATTATAACCTTTACTCTGCTCTTATGCCAACCTACATCATTGCAGACTAGTGGTATACCTGGCATTTCTCTATGAACAACGAGGCTTTTAGCCATGGCTTATCAGATCTCAATAGTCGGAACCCCGGAACCTTCCAAATTCGTCAGAACTATCGGCGCAATTCGCTGCAAGGTGTGCCGGCGTTTGACGGTCGGACATGACGTTCCTTTTTTACTGTATCACGTGTTGTGAGTACTGGAAGGACTATTTCATTGGTTTTGGTATTGTCGGGTTGGGTCAATACCAATGGACGGAAAGCGGACATGTCGAATTTTGGTTAGTTGGGTTAGAAGAGAGTAGACGTATAAATGTCTCATGTCCATGGACATACACTTAAGCCAAAGATTCGGCCTGTTGCGCGCTTTTTATTTATGATCTTTTTACACCTCACGATTTACAGAAAATCGGTACTAGACACGAATTTTCTCAGTATCTTGTAGTCATCCTCTGACACGAGTCAAGTCTGACAACATGTCGGATTTAGTCCTCAATGAGGACTAAGAGAAGAGAAGGTTTCTTGACTGAGAGAAGGTTTCTTGACTGCGTTAGTTTTTTTTGTTTAATAGCTTGTTGGAGATACATGCTTACCTGAACTTTGCCAAGGACTCGGTGGTGAAACACTTGTTACTGAGGTGAATGCAATTTATTTTTAAGAGAAAGATGATTTAAGTACAAGAGGTAGAAGTGCACTTTATTTGGGGCAAACAGTAAAAAATGTTTGTGAATGTCCATGGCTTGCTAGGTCATCGTGTAGCAAGGGCATTGAGTACAAGAGGTAGAAGTGCACCTTATGTGGGACAAGCCGCAAACAATTTTTTTCCACCCTTCTAAATAACGCAGGCATACGAAAATGGACACGGCCCCCGACAGTCAGTATTTTACTCAAACGAAAGGAAAATACAAAGTGACAAAATATGGGAGGGAATATAAACATTAAATCCAGAAAGCCTCTATGGCCCAATAAAATGGAAACTCCGGGTCCAGAAAATCAATGTTATATTCAAAGGAATGTCGGGAATGTCGAATGTAGAGCGAAAAACTTTGCAATGAATATGGAAAAACTTATGTTGTAGATAGGCCAGACATAGTCAATATTATACTCTAATGAAAGAAAATGGCGAATAGATCCTTATTATTAAAAGTGGATCCGGTAGGCCTTGAGTGTCAATAAAGTTATGGAAGTATTGAAAAAACATGGATCTAGTAGATCACAAGAGCCCAATAAAGTTGGGTCCTTGCGTAGAGAAAAGTAGTAATTTCTCAATATAAAATATGAAAATAGTCAATATAAGTCCCACTGGCTGAATGTTCAGCAGATTAGAGGCAGTCGGCAAGAGTGGGGGGGGGGGAACTCTCCCTGAACGTTTTGAGTTCTTCGTGGAAGTTCAAAAGCGAATTTGATGATAAGCTGCTGAAAAAACTTGCCTAGTGTAAATCTGGAATAATAACACATTTTCATTAGGACAATAAGGTTAGACACTACGATATGTGTTAGGTTGACTTTATTGTAAAAACCCCAAACGTCTAGCCAAAGAATTTGTTTGGTTTTTATTCGTTTTTTCGTGCCCCTGTTAAGGAAGAACAAAATCGAGATAAGCCCTTTTTTTATTAAGCCATCGATATGTTTAATTCAAATAAATATATTATATATATTATATATTATATTATATTATTAAATATATTATAATTATTATATTATATTATTAAATATATTATAATTATTATATTATATTATTAAATATATTATAATTATTATAATATATTATTATAGTTGCACAGCCGCATGCGAAAATTGTTATTTCTTTATTAAAAACTGTTTGATTTATTTGTAAATTAAAATTCAAAGTAAATATACGAAAAAATATATACATACGAGTACGTAAACAAATAATAGCATCTTTAAAAATAACAATAATAAATATGCGGAGTTGTTTGTCGCACAATGATTAAAAAATTATAAACAATAAATAAATATAAAAACGTAGAATAGGGAAAAGATTATAAATAAGACTATACGCTATGACAAGTTGTTGTTATATATTGAGTATAATATAGGATCTAGGGTGCCTGCCCATTTTATTGGGTCATATGGGCCTTCCGGATAATTTTAATTAAGATATTGGGTGTCTATTTGAAATTTCCTTTCGTTTGAGTACAATATTGATTTTGGAGACACTGGCCCCGGATTTTATTGGGCCCTAGGGGATTAGGTTAGGTTAGGGTGGTAGCCGTATTTGTTTTTACAAGCTCACATAGACCAGTTTAGGTCCCTAGTGTTACCACGGGCTGAAATGCCCCTCATCGAAACCAACCTGTCTGATATATAAATTTATCGATAGTACGAATATCAGTACTGGAAAGATCTGTTAGGCTGCCTAAAAAGGCCGACCCCAGTATGTCCAGTCGTCGTTTACTCAAAGCGGGACAGTCACAAAGCAAGTGCTCAATGCTCTCCACTTCTTCCTCATCTCCACAGCTTCGGCAGAAGTCATTGGATTCAATCCAATCTTTTGGCGTGTTCGCCGATCAAGCAGTGTCCCGTCAGAACCTGTACTAACGTAGACAATCGTTTCCTCTCTAGTGCGGGGAGACATTTTGACCTTCACATGTCATACCTTGGCCAGATTTGTCTAGCTACCCTGCAGGTGCCGATTTCTGTCCATCTTTCGTTGGACTGCCTGATTGCCTCTTGCCTAAGCCAAAGCTTGCACGTGGATAGTGGCGCACCAATATATGCAAATTCTTCGAGAATTTGTAATGTCGTCCCTTTCCTAGCAAGTTCATCTGCTTTGCAGTTCCCCGGGATATCCCTATGCCCAGGCACCCATATGAGGTGTATATTAAACTGCTCAGCCATCTCGTTAAGAGATCTGCGGCAGTCGAGGGCTGTTTGTGAATTTAGGGATGTTGCCTCCAGAGAATTGATGGCAGCCTGGCTGTCCGAGTAAATGACAACGCCAGTGTTGGTTACTATGTTGCGACTCAGCCACTTGGCGACTTCCGATATTGCCATTATTTCGGCTTGATAGACACTGCAGGTATCTGGTAGTCTGTGAGCTATATCCAGAAGTTCTTACAGATCACTCCGAAGCCAACCTTTTCATCAAGCTTCGAACCATCCGTGTAAAAGTGGAGATGGTTTCTATTACCTGGTATTCTGCGGACCCATTCATCTATGGCGAGAATCATAGTGATGTCATTTCTCTCGAAGGTGTACACAGTTGGTATATAGTCCACTCGGTCGGTTACCATAGCACTACACTTTGATATCCTCATGTGACCATAGTTCTTGTACCTCCACATTGATAGGCAGTTTAATCTTATTGCCGCTTTGGTTGCAACTTCTCTCGCCACAATATTAATCGGTAGTATATGGAGTAGGGCTTGTAGAGACTCGATCGCTGTAGTCCTTAAGGCTCCGCTTATACTCAGGCAGGCAGTTCTCTGAACCTTTGTTAGTAGGTTGGTGATGGTTAGTTTGTCAGTTGCCGTCCACCATACCACAATACCGTATAACAGTATTGGACGAACTACTGCTATATATATCCAGTGGACGATTTTAGGAGAGAGTCCCCACCGCGACCCTACAGCCTTTTTGCAGGAATATAATGCGACGTTGGCCTTCCTCACACGTTCCAATACGTAAAGTCTAAATAACATTTTCCTATCTATGTAGAATTATTCCTAAAAATTTTTGACTTTCAGAAAAGACTAGATCTGTTCCATTTATCCGAGGTGGAGGGTCCACATGTGGAACATTATTCATCCTAGTAAAGAGAACCAATTCTGTCTTGTTGTGGTTAACGCCCAAACCGCTGCTTCTGGCCCATCTAGCCAACTTGTTCAGAGCCACCTGTAGGATGTCTCTGAGGACGTTTACGAATTTGCCACTCACTGCGATTGCCACGTCGTCCGCATATGCCACGACCTTGCAGCCACGACGTTCTAGATTTAGCAGGATTTCATTCACCGCTAGGTTCCAAATTAGTGGAGACAGTACTCCTCCTTGCGGGGTCCATCTGTTTACAAAGCTTGTTAGAGTTGTGGACCCTAGACATGCTGTTATGCGTCTTCTGATGAGCAGACTTTGAATTAGTCTAATCAAATCAAAGTGTTAACTTTTAATCTAATCAAAGTGTTAACTTTTAGATGTGAGAGTGCCGCAATTACCGCATCTGAGTGAATGTTGTTAAAAGCCCCTTCTATGTCAAGAAATGCCACCATGGTGAATTCCTTGAAATGCAGGGACGATTCGATAGTGCTCACAAGTTCGTGCAGGGCTGATTCTGTAGACTTGCCCTTATTGTAAGCATGTTGGTTCCCCGACAGGAGTTTTGTATCCAGGTTTTCCCTAATGAAATGATCTAAAAGTCTTTCCAGACCTTTCAATAGGAAGGAGGATAGGCAAATTGGTCTGAAGTCTTTTGGCCTAGTGTGTGATATCTTTCCCGCTTTAGGTATGAATACCACTTTGGTATCCCTCCATCGATTCGGGACGTATGAAAGCCTGATACAGCCTTCATAAATTTTCTCCAGCCAGGGGATAATGTACTTTAACATTTTCTGCATTTCTGCTGGAGTGATGTCATATGGTCCAGGTGACTTGAAGAGCTCAAAGCTATTAATATCCCAGCTTATTCTGGATCTCTCAGTCAAGAAGCTAGCGATGCTCGCAGTCCACTCGCACTCTTGTTGGTCATGCTGATCCTCGGGTTCTGTTACAGAGTTCCCCGGGAAATGTGTGTCGAGCAGTACATTGAGCGACTGCTCGCTGTTTTTGGTCCAGTTATTTGCCTTATCCTGTAAATATCCCACTGTACAGGGTGAAGCAGCTAATATCTTCCTCAGCCTAGCGGCGTCGGAGACCTTTTTCACTTCACCACAGAAGGTATACCAGGAGTGCCTTTGCGCCTTTCTAAGCCCCTTCTTATAGATCTTGAGTTGCTCTTTATAGGCATCCCAATCATTAGCAACCCCAGTAGATTTAGCCTTATTGAATAGCTTGTTGCAGGTCTTTTTCATAGCCGTTAGCTCAGAAGTCCACCATTGGGGTTTAGTTTTACCCTTGTACCTTGTTTTTGGACAGGCTTCTTCAAGGGATCTATTGAATGATATGGTGATATGATCGACCAGATTATCCAGACCGGCTTTGTCATTCGGTTCGTACAGAAGTTTAGAGTTGAGGACTTTCTTGAAATTCTTCTCATACAGGTGCCACTTTGTCTTCCTTACATTTCTGTGGACGGCAGGTTTAGGCGCTTTTTCCGCGAGTTTGAACTCAATATAATGGTGATCTGAGAATGAGTGGTCGTCCAGTACATTCCACCAATAATTTTGTCTGACAGCCGGTCAGTAGCAAACGTTACGTCGAGTACTTCTTGTCTGTCTTTAATTGTAAAGGTCGGTTTATTACCTATGTTACAAATACTAAGGTTGGTAGTTAGAATAAAGTCAAGAAGCGAATCACCCCTATTGTTTATATCCGTACTACCCCAGATAATATGATGAGCGTTCGTGTCTGCGCCAATAATCAGCACGAGCTCGTCAGACGTTGCTTCTTCTACTACTTCCCTGAATAGAGCAGTCTAGGGATCTATAAATCGAGTTTCGACTAATCGATTAATCGACTTTTGATTGGAAAAAGTCGAAATCGATTTTCACCAAGCAAAAAGTTGAAAAATCGTTTTATCATTTCGACTTTTTTCGATTTTTATCGGACGGCGGAATATCAACCGAAATCGATTACCATTTCGACTTTTGTCGAGTTTGGCCTTACTTAAATAGACGGCTGCTTTGAACTTCTCCAACCAGTTCAAACGCTTTTTAGGAAAGAGTCGGAAAGAGCTCTCTCCAACAAACTTTGACACCTGCTTGGAAAAATTGCCGAGTATAAATAAATATTTAAGTTGTCTGATCGGAAAATATTGCCAGAAAAATGGTGGAGAAATGCGACCCTGTGAACGTAAAAGGGTGTGAACATACAATTTTGGTCTTGCAGCGTTAGCAGAACACGTCATTGTGAGATAATTTGCAGATTGTTAGATGTGCGAAGTTTATGCATGGCACAACGGCGCAATTGTCAGAAAAACATTTTATTGGTAACACTGTCTATAAAATATTTGTATTATCCTGCATATAAATATTTACAATCGTCTTGCAATCGTCTGAACTGTGAATTCACCTTTGCCTAACAATCTATCATTGTCCGTACATTTGCAGCACTTTAACAGGGTTGATAACGTTGTCCGATCAGGCAATCGTGAATATTTAGTTTTATTTGCTTGGAATCTGCGTAATGGAAAAGAAACAAAAAGGAGACAAAAATCGGTTTAAGACAAAACCGAAAAGTCGAAAAAAATCGATTTTCGGTACTACAGATTCATAAGGCAAGTCTGCATTTACATGATACTTTTTTTTTAAGTATTAAGCATACTTATTGGCGTTTTGTGGGCGAGAGAGGCAGTCGGAAACGGGGGGAAAAAAAGTATGCCGTACTCGTACTTATCGTACTCATCGTTTTGTGTTTTTCGTTCGCACTTGGAAACAACAACAATTCACACAGGAAAAGCCGAAACAAAACAAATGAAAATAAGTTAAGTATTGAAAAAAAAGTACGCGTGTGAACGTAAATACTTTTTCAAAAGAGAATAAGCCGATAAGTTACTTAAAAAAAAGTATAATGTAAATGCAGACCAAGTAGCTGGTGATCACCCAATATATGCGATTACCGATCTCCAGGCTAGCAGCTGTTTGGTCTTTACCACTTAAATTAGTCAGGAGAAAGATACTTAGATCTTTCCTGGCCAAAATGCAGGTTCTTGGATTGCCTTCACAGTTGGCCACAAGCAGTTTAAAGTTGGGTGTCCTAATACCGCACACCCTTCCTCCCACTACGTAGGGCTCCTGTATCAGGACAATGTCTACTGCGCCTGTGGACAGGCGCAGCAATAGTGTCGCTGAGGCTGCTTTAGCGTGATGGAGGTTAATCTGTAGAATTCTTACCATCATTGGTAATTGACAGATTAACATCCACCCCGACAAGGGTGTTATCGAACTCTTCGTCCGTATCGTCGAGAAGCATGTCCCCGCCAGATGCGTCAAAGAGTCCGGAGACTCCCCTCAGCCTCTCTGTGTCCGAATTAGAGTTTTTGTCCTCAGAGAAAGACGTTGCAGATCTTCTGTTAGAGTTGGAGTCACCAGAAATAATAGGCGTGGGTATCTCCGCACTTCCAGAAAGTGCCACGGTGGACGACTCACCTTCTGCAGTGGGAGCTATATCCTGCTTGTATATCTTCCAGACTATAGCCTCGAAGCCATATTGTAGGGTCGCACTTTGTTTATGGGAGGTAGATTCAGCGTTTAGGATAAGATTGACCTGCCACTTTTTACCCTAGGGGATTACTTTATCCACTTTTAATAATTTTTTCTCATGTTAAGGCGTAATTTCCTTTCATTTGATTATAATATTGACTATGTCGGGGGCCGGGTCCAGTTTTGGGTCCTGAAGGCCTCAGTGGTCCGAACCCCAATTTTGAATACTATTTTCGTACCTTTTGGGCCATGCTGAACGAGATAGGATATTTTTTTTAAATTTTGTGATTCCCCCAAAAGATGCACTTTAGTTAGAAAATTTCAGTCCAGCTTCACACGATAATTTTTTTCCATGCATGTGTCAGGTCAGAAAGAGCTTCTGCCTCTCTCTCCTACAAACACTGATACTTGCTTTGAAAAATTACCTCGTGTGAACCAGTAGCAAATTTCCAACCGCATTGTGGATAGGTCGCGATGGCGCGGCAGCCGCTTTCACGCTTTTGTCAAAAAAGTTAAAACGAGTTATACAACAAAGCGTGCGAAGTTTCTGCCGGACAAAATTAACCAACTTTTAACACTTTTTATAATAAAGAATGAAATAATGTAATTAATTAAAAGTTTCTGAAAAATAATTCAAAACATTTTTCAGTACGTATTAAAAAATGTTTGATTAAAATGTGACTGACGCATCTTGTGTAATAAGGCGTTCACACCAACCCGTTTTGGCTCATTTGTTTTGGGAAAACATCTCACCGTTCACACATGTTGCCTGCTTAATTATGACATTTATTATGTTTTCAAATGGCATATGTCAACTTATTGTGTACACTACATTTACAGAAAATATAAAAAAGAAACATGGAAAGTACCAAGAAAGCATTGTTAAATTATGTGGTGCTCACAAATCAATGCACAACGAGAATTCAACTATTCGATGCCGTACAAAGTAAATTATTGTTGACAAAATTTGAAATGTATATGTTCAGTGTGCGACAGATTGACAACTTAAGGGGGTTCACATACTTCAACATGCAGTTTTGGGACATGTTATTGAGAAAAACATGCCGATTGAGACGGTTTCAATTGACATTTCTATAAGGGGAAAGCAACTCGTTTTGGCTCGAAAACATCTCAATGAGCCAAAACGGGTTGGTGTGAACGCCTTATAACTTGACTAGGGTGATCAAAAAACCGGTTATTTTGAAAATACGGTTTTCGGTTTCTTCGAAAATTAAGTTAACTCTAAAACCGGTTTTCGGTTAAACCGAAAATAAAAAAACCGGTGAACCGGTTGTTTTCGGTTTTTCTTTTTTAATAAAAATGCATAAATAATGCTCAACATTTTGTTAGATGACGTAAAATAAGCGTAGTGCAAATTCAATATGTAACCATATTCCAATTAAATTAAGATTTATTTGAAAATTTTATTTTAAACACTTCACATTTTTATTTATAATAGGTAATTGTTCCAATTTCATTTATGATATAATATTTTAAGGTGGGTACTATGTTTTTTCAGCTTGAAAAAATTCCACAAAATGTTATTTCAAGTTGAAAAATGGAACGCTTTTTTACTAAGGTCGCATTGCATTTTTGAAGTGTGTGTGTCGAGATGTCACTTTTATATGTATGTGTCGGTGTATAAGCATGTGAATTTTTTCCTTTTTGCTTTTCTTGAAAACAAACACGAGTTTAAATTAGAATCACAAAATTGAGAATCAATGATCAATTAAATGGAATAATTCCAACTTAGAAAATAGTTAATTTAAATTGCAGAATGGAAATATGGTTGAAGATCATTGTGCTAATGTTATAATTAAATAAATTAATTATTTTGTGTTGATACGATGGCGATGCTTGTGAGGCATCATATAGTTACATGTCCTTCCAGTGTTTTCCACATTTGTTTTGCTATCCAATCGGAATGTCACTCTTCTCGTTTATTCCATGTACATAATTATTTTCCGTCCTTTAGCACGGTACTATGTTCCCGTTTCACGGTGAAATCCCATACAAAAACCAAAGTTGTGAAAAACTGAGTGAAATTTTTTCATTTGTGGTACTGTGTTTATTTCAACGTGAGAAATTGACATTTTGCGCCGATACAAATTAATTGAACGCCGCAACAAATTGAAGCCGCCAGCATTGTACTCCTATTTATTTACATTCATATTTGTCCGCGAGAAATTCAACTGTTGTAAATATTAGCAATAAAATTTCCTAATAAAGAATACTAAATTAAATTATCTGAAATAAAGAAAACTAATGCAAAGGACGGAAAATAATTATGTACATGGAATAAACGAGAACAGAAACGAGTGACATTCCGATTGGATAGCAAAGCAAATGTGCAAAACACTGGAAGGACATGTAACTATATGTAATAATGTGGAATTTGTGTTGTAATTACATATGTACATTTACGTTTGTATGTTTAGAACAATCGTGACGAAAAGCGTGGAAAAACTGTGGAAGGCAAACGCTACCGAAGCAGTAGGACAATGGAATTGGGCAGTGCCTGTGATCTCATATTTAAATGGTTATAAAGAACATAGTGAGTTCTTGCCAGCCTTAGGAGTTGGAAGAAGAAAATCCGTTTATGGATAGAAGTAAAATTTATACATGTCCACAAATATTATGTAAATCCATAAAAATAATAATAAAACATATTTTTCCGTTCATCAAAACATCATTTTATTTATTTATATTCGTACAACAGTAGGAAATTATTTTGTTATTTGTAACATTGTATTACCCTGGCTTCTGATGCCTCAGAAGCATCGCCATCGTATCAACATAAAATAAATAATTTATTTAATTATAACATTAGCACAATGATCTTCAACCATATTTCCATTCTGCAATTTAAATTAACTATTTTCTAAGTCGGCATTATTCCATTTAATTGCTCATTGATTCTCAATTTTGTGATTCTAATTTAAACTCGTGTTTGTTTTAAGAAAAGCAAAAAGGAAAAAATGCACATGCTTATACACAGACACACACATATAAAAGTGACATCTCGACACACACACTTCAAAAATGCAATGCGACCTTAGTAAAAAAGCGTTCCATTTTTCAACTTGAAGTAACATTTTGTGGAATTTTTTCAAGCTGAAAAAACATAGTACCCACCTTTTGCATTAGTTTTCTTTATTTCAGATAATTTAATTTAGTATTCTTTATTAGGAAATTTTATTGCTAATATTTACAACAGTTGAATTTCTCGCGGACAAATATGAATGTAAATAAATAGGAGTACAATGCTGGCGGCTTCAATTTGTTGCGGCGTTCAATTAATTTGTATCGGCGCAAAATGTCAATTTCTCACGTTGAAATAAACACAGTACCACAAATGAAAAAATTTCACTCAGTTTTTCACAACTTTGGTTTTTGTATGGGATTTCACCGTGAAACGGGAACATAGTACCGTGCTTTAATCTCTGCAATATTTGTAATATTTATGTTCAATTTTTAAAGAGATTTCTTTCAAAAAAATTTATTATGATTTTTATAAAACTTGACTAATAGTGAAGATCGGCAGCTTTTTAGCATCATATAAATGGCAAACCGATTATATGCATATATTATCAGAAGTAGCGGATTCTGCCTTGAGCATACATACTATAGAGATGAAAATTTGTCGAAATGTGAAACTGAACATATGTATTTTATTTATACCTATATTTAAATTAGAAAGGATTGTTAATTAATTTCTATACCGCAATAAGACCCTTGATAAAATATGCAGACGAAGTCAATAGAGAAGTTAGCAATGTAAACAGTATAAATACATATAAAACTGAATTTTGAAATCGATGGATATGCACAAATGATGTCAACGGTTTTTATATTGATGTTTTCAAAATTTTAGGTAGGTTCCTGTTTCAAAAATAATATTTTCTTTATCATTTTATAATAGTTTCAAAAAACCGAAAAGTCGAATAAACCGTGTTGAAAAAACCGACGGTTCGAGTTATTCGAAAAAGAAGAAAAACCGGAAACCGATAGGCGGTTTTTAAAGAGAAACCGATTAACCGGTTAACCGGTGCGGTTTTTGATTACCCTAAACTTGACGCAAAACGTCCAAAACGTTACGACACCCTTGAATCAGCTGATTGACTTTTACCTTGTACAACACTACCTTTCTTATTGGAACATGTGAAATTGAATGTAAACAAAGACATATGCTGGCCTCAGAGTTGCCACATCCCTTTCGTGCGTGTGCGCAGTAATCCGGCATTACTAATAAAACACACGAATGCAGCTGAACACTACTGCTAGCAACACAAGCAATCACTTGTTCATAAAGTTTTGTGTGGTACTACGAAGTTCATACAAAGATATACCAAAAGACATGGCTTTCGATTTTTGCTTTGACAAGAAACTTTTTCTTGATACCACATGTCGTTGTTGCAGTCGTTTTTTCAGTGAAAACGTGAAATTCTATAAAATATTTCAGGAGAAACCCAAGATCCCCAACGAGATCGAAGATGGTGGTGGTGGCGAAGCAGGCGATGGTGTCCTGAACGAAACCCAGTTCGAGCCTAACGAAGGCATCAAGGAGATATATGAAGACCTCATTATATGGAAATTAAATGTATATATTGTAGTTTGGGTTTCATTTTGTTTTATATCATTGCTATAGCTTTTGAACGCTTTCAGATCAGTGCATTGGATGGCATGCCACAGCAACTGTGTGAGGAATGCTTCCAACGCTTCAAACAGGTACGCTCCTTTCGCGAAGAATGTTTAGATAGTCAGAGAGTTTTGCAAAGTTATTTCCTGGATTATGATAATGTTTTGGATGCTGGAAATTCGCCAAAATCAGATTCCCCAAAAATAGAGCATGTTCTCGCATCAGATTCTGTTCTCAACAAGGAAATGGAACGCGCCTCGGCAAAATATTCCAACAATGATATAGGTGGCTCGCCATTTAGTAGCCCTCGCTTGCGTCTGAGTCCTCGTTTAGTAGATTTGGGAACGTGTTTGGATACTATTTCTTCTATAGGCACTCCCCCACCATTGTTTGAAGAAATCAAAACAGAGCCCATAGATATGGAAACGATGGAAGTTATAAAACCCGAGTCCGAGCTGCCAATTCAGGAACCTCACAATTTAAGATCTCACCCTAATTCTTCGGACGATGAAGAATCCTCCACACCCACTTCGGATGAGGAACAATCAGATGATTCTTTATCTTCGGAGGACAATGATGATGATGAGTCATTACAAAGTTTCCAAATGAAAAAGAAAAAGACGGTAAAATTCAGTTCTCCTTTGACCTGCAAGATATGCGATGAAGCTTGTGCCAATCGCCAGCAATTGAAAACCCATGTCTTGCGTTTTCATCCACAAGAGAGGCCATTCGAGTGTGACATTTGCACCAGCTCTTTTAAATCGACGTTTATGTTGGCTCAGCACAAACTCAAACATAATCGACCGGACTCAACTCAATGCGAAGAATGTGGAAAATATTTCCGCAGTCAGCTGCATTTGCAGCGCCATATAAAAAATTTCCATCTCAAGTCCACCTACACTTGTCACATTTGCAATCAGCAGTTTGAAAATTACACGCAAATGCGTTTCCAATACCATGTCCGGCAACATGGAGAAAAACGCTTCTCCTGTACATACTGTTCCAAAGCATTTCATCAGAAGATACATCTGATCAATCACGAGCGCACCCACACCAAAGAACAACCATTCAGATGTGGTATCTGCAGTAAATCTTATAGGCAACAAACAGCTTGTCAAGAGCACATGTTAACACACAACGATCCGACGCCTTTTAAATGTGCTCATTGTTCCAAGGCGTTTACGCAGCGTTCAACTCTGCGGCTGCATATGCAGAGATTACACGGTTTAGAAAAAGTTTCAAAATCTGCAAATTCAACCTTGTTTGGAAAACATAATTTCTTTTAAGGATAAAGGCTTTTGTCATCCGAATTTTTTGCTGCTTTATGAATGAGAATCATTGTTTAATAGTAATTCTGTAATATCTTTTATACATATATCTATATATACCCATGATATACTAAGTATTAATAAAATTAATATCAACATCGCTAATGAAAAAATGTATGTGTTAGAATTTCAGACAAATAGAAATGTAAGAGGACGACGAGATGGGAACATCATACTGGGAGGAAAATAAAGAGAAGCCTAACTCGGGTTTCCGGCTTTTACCAAGCGATTTTAGATTAAAGATTTTCAGGACATGTTTAGGACGAAATACATATGACTCATTTCAGAGCACAAAATTGAGTTTATTTTTTAATTTTTTGAGGTGGCCCAAAAGTTTAATTTGCAGAAACATAATCTGTAGTTTTAAAATAATGGATCTATCCTGGTTGAAACGTGATTCTTATTGATCTTAATATATTTCTGACCAGTTTTATTTTGCTACAATATGTTTTTTATAGATAGATTCAATATGATTTTTATAAAATTGTTCAAAAATCGTTTTCATGTGGGCCATATAAGGAAACAAATCTAATCATCATCATCATTGAATCCGCTAGAATTTTTTATATTTGTTTCTATTAAATTTTTGAAAAACAGTTTCGACAAATTTTCAAAAAAAATTCACTTTTATAAGTTTTTTATAAAAATATATTTGAATGAATTTTCTAGAAAAAAAAAATTAATATATAATATTCTTTAAGAATTTTCGTTACAAAAATTTTTGTAGAAAAATTTAATTATGATAAAATTTTCTATAAAATTTCTATTTTTAAAAATCTTTCCTAATTTAATATCCGTGAACTAACAAAAACCCTTTTTATAACTTGAAAATATTTAAAAAAATTTCAAAATTTATGAAGTCGTTAGTCTAAACAGTGTCGACTAAGAATCGACGACGCCAACTGGAATAAGGGCGATTAATAAAATAGATATTTTTGAACAATTTTGACTAATTTTTATAAATTTTGTCGAAAATATGTAAATTTTTTTTGTAAAAAATGAAAATTTCAATTTTCATTATAATTCGATTTTTCTACAACAAATTTGCATTTTTTAAGAAAATTCATTCAAAAATAAATTTTTTGAAAAATTTGGAAATTAAATTTTTCTACAAAATTTCGTTGATATTAAATTTTTTGGAAATTTCGTCAAAACTGAATTTTTTTTTGCAAAATTTCTGGGAAAAAGCAATTTCTAAGAAATTGTCCTGAAGGGAAATTTATGGGAAAGTACAGTTTTGAAGACATTTTTATTTCCAGAAATTTTCTAGAAATACGCAACTTCAATGAAATGTTGCAGAAAAATTAAATTTTGACATAATTTTGTAGAAAAAAAAAGAAATTTCGATACAAATTTAGTTTTGCAAAAATTTGATTTTTAAGAAATTTTATGGAAAAAGTTATGTTTTCAACGACAAAATTTCTATAACAAATTTGATTTGCACGAGTATTAGATTTTGCTAAAATTTTGTAAAAAAATTTATCTTCTACTAAATTTACAACAAATGTGAAATTTTAATGAAATTTGAAAGAAAATAATAATTAAGGGAAGATTTTTTGAGTTTTAATTTTCTAGAAATTTCATCAAATTAAATTTTTCTACAATATTTCTTGAAATCTCAGTAAAATTGAAATTTTTCTAAATAATTCATTTAAATGTGTTTTTTAAAAATGAAAATTATAACTTTATAGAAAATTTTATTATAGTTAACATTTTCTACAAAAATTTTTGAAAATGTATTTTTTGAAAATTTTTTCAATTTTGCATTTTTCTAGAAAATTCATTCTAACGTATACTTTTTTAAAAAATGTTGTAATTAAATTTTTCTACAAAATGTCGTTGATATTTCAATCATTTGCAAAATTTGTCGAAACTTCATTTGTCTGCCAAATTGTGTTGGAATTGCATTTTTCTAGAAAACTTTATGAAAATTGCAATTTTATATAAAATTTCAACATAATTAAATTTGATTACAAAAATTCTTGAAATTTCACTATTTTTAGATTTAGTTTCTTATTTTATTTCCTTCAAATTTGAATTTTTCTAAAAAATTTTGTTGAATTAAATTTTTCTACAAAATATCGTTGAAATTGCATTATTTTTTTAAATTTGGTCAAAACTGAATTTTTCTGCATAATTTTGTTGAAATTGCATTTTTCTAGAAAAATTGTTGAATTGCATTTCTCTAGAAAATTTTGTTCAAATTGCGCTTCTCTACTAAATTTCTTGAAATCAATTTTTTTTTTTTGAAATTTCTCTAAAAAAATTTCTCTAGAAAATTCAATGAAAATTGCAAAGTTATAGAAAATTTCAACATATTTAAAAATTTATACACAAATTCTGGAAACTAAATTTTTTAGAAAATTCGTTGAAATTAGCTTTTTTCTAGAGAATTCCTTTAAATTTATATTTTTCTATAAAATGTTGTTGAGACAAATGTTTCTACAAAATATCATTGAAATTACAATACATTTTTGTGGAAATTTGGTAGAAAATGCATTTTTTTAAATTTTGTTAAAATTGCATTTCTCTACAAAATTTCTTGATATTAAATTTTTTTCAAGAAAATTTTGTTGAAATTTAAAATGTCGAGCGGTTAAGTCGATTAATGGACGACGAGGACGTACAACCGTGTGAACATACAATTTTTGTCTTGCAACGTTGGCAGAAAAGTCATTGTGAGATAATTTGCAGATTGTTATATCGACGGCTTAATGCTATTTTGGTCCATACGCCATTTTTGTGTTTTTTGAGTTAGGAGTTTAATATGGGTTTCAAGCATGCTCTTTCAGAACCTGCAATCATTTTTTTCCTATCTCGCCTAGTTTTCGAGATATTGGTAGGGTAAATTTGTTTCACTCTGAATAACGGGAAATAAATTCGATATTTTTGTTCTATGTCTCAATTTGTCTATCACCCTATATTTTTCACTCAGTATTTTAAGTTCTTTCGATCACAATATGTAAATTAGTGTCCTTCCATACCGACCCTTTTTGTGGTCCATGTAATACAAATACGAAAAAATATTAAAATAAAAGTGGATATGGACCAAAATGCCAAGTACAAAAATTGTTATAACTTGCTTATTTTTGGATGTAATGGCATAGAAATGCATGAGAATCATACAAACACTGTTAGGAACCCTATGAAATAAAAAGTGTGTAACTCTTCAGTCCCGTTTTTACTCAAACAATAAATCGCGTTTTTCTCCGATCATACAAAATGGCGTATGGAACAAAATAGCATTAAGCCGACGATATATGCGATATTTTTATTGGCAATCCCGCATATAAATATTTATAAAATACATATATTGTAAATATATGAAATTTAAAGGTTTTCTTGCAATCGTCTTAACTGTCAACAAACAATCTGTCATTGTCCGTACATTTGCAGCACTTTAACAGGGTTCTACACTTAGCTTTGAAAATGCAATTTTGAAGATATGTATATTTTAAGAATACAAAATTTTCTGTAAAAATTCGATTTCTATTAGATAATTATTATTAATGGTTGGTATGGCATTGAAGATAATACTAACGCAAATCCAGTTTGCTCTAACGCTCTCGCCTTCTATTTTGGAAAATATACGAGGTATGTTCAAAACATATTGCGAATTTTTAATTTCCGCGGGCTACGTGTATTAGATTTTTGATATTTTTGTAGCGTTATGTTGGTACTTATGTCCCTTACTTATGCTGACAAGGTCGGCCATTTTGAATGTTTAGTTAATTTTTGACAGTTGTTGTGCTTGTATGTGTTTTAACTAGTGTTGGGCATTATCGTTCACTGAACGGACCGGTCCTTTTCGTTCCGTTCCGGTAAAGGAACTCGTTCAGTCTTTTCGTTCCATCGTTCCTTTTGGCTCCTTCGTTCAAATGACATTCATTCGGTCAAACATCACAACAGCGGTTTGTTTACTCGTTCATGATAAAAACAATTTTGCCAATTGAATTGAAATATATTGAAATTGAAATTTCAATTGAAAATTTGAATTTGAAATTGAAAATATATTTTTAATTTATTTAATTATGTTCTGCTGATTTTATTTAAATAACAATTGTTAAACGCATGTGATGTGTATGTAATCTGGGCACCCCCGTGAAAAAGACTAATGAAGGTAAAAGATTGATACCTCCGAACGACACCAGCATTTAATTTTGTAATAAATTTAGTGTGACAGCACTAGAGAAATCATTGTTCGGTAAATTTGGCAACAATTAAACAGCTGTTCGAAAGAGAAGACTGGTAAAATGAACGACCGAATGAACGAAAGATGAATAACAGCAAAAAATCCGAAGTGAACGATGGAACTAAAAGAACGACATAGCAGGAACAAGTTCCAATCGTTCCTTCAAGGGAATCGTTCAATTGAACGAGTTCGTTCCGGAACGACCCAACTCTAGTTTTAACTTGTCTTCGATTTTTATCTATTTCGGAAAATGGATCAAAGAATCTGCATCAAATTTTGTGTGAAAAACAAAATAAAATGCGCTGACGCATTCCGAATGTTGACTGTGGCATATGGTGAAGCTACCTTGGACCAAAGCAAGGTTTGCTTCCACTACATTTGCAATAAATGTGAAATGTTCATAAAATTTGGAAGAAATTACTCTTGCAAATGAATTTTCTTTCCTTAACTCGACTCGTAACATACAGATCAATATTCTTATCATACACACCACTTTATTCGAACAATCATTTTTAGTAAGAGTACATCGCTTCTGGAGTCATCTTCCTAACTCTTTAAAGATGTTTTCCTTCTCAATTTCTTCGTATAAAAGGAAAATATTAAATTATTTCGTTGGCATTTTACCATAATTTATTTCTGTTACATTGTTATAGGATCTTATAATCCTTTCTTTCTTCCATTTAATTTGTTCTTATGAAGTATTTTGTATTTAAGATTTGAAAAAATATAATGTTAATATGTAGCTACATATAACACATAGATATTAAACCTACAATACATGTATAATTGGCCTTTATAGGCTTCCTTTGTATTGATATTTGAAAATAAATAAATAAATTATTCGCCCTTATTCCAGTTGGCGTCGTCGACGTCGATTCTTAGTCGACACTGTTTAGATTGACGACTTCATAAATTTTGAAATTTTTGTAAGTATAAAAAGGGTTTTTGTTAGTTCATGGATACCAAAAACATTTGTTTTGGCGCAAAGATGACAAAGCTAGAACATCATAGATATGATGAAATTGATGTGATGACGTCGACGACGCTAACTGGAATAAGGGCGATAAATTTAGGGTAGATTTTCTTGAAAAATATAATTTCGTAAATTTTGAAGGACTATTATACAATTGCACTTGGATGCCATTTTCTATAAAATTACAAATGTCTATGAAGTTTTCAAAAAAATTAAATTTATGTATATGAAATTTTCTAGAGCGGGACTAAGATAGCATATCTGAAGGGCAAATGCGTGGTAAAATAAAGAAGTTAAAGCTATACTGTAATAGATTTACGCAAGAAAAGTTTGTATTGGAATTAACAAAAAAATAGCTTAACAATGATTTAAGAATATTTTAAAAAATGTTTTCAAAACTATGTTTTAAAATAATCCCTTATGTTGTCTAAAAATTTTGCAGTTTCCTTTAGAAGACATTAACTCATTACTTTTTCGTAAGACCTTCTCAAGTAATTTTAAGACATTTTCAAAATTCAGAGCCTGTGCTACCCCTTCTAAAATATACGAGTAATTAAAAAATTGTACTGGGGCCTAATTACCGCATCCGTTTCGTATCGTAATCTGGATTTTCGATAGCATAAAACGAGAAATTGGGAAATTATTTTTTGCTTATTTTTATATAAATAAGTTATGAATGGCCTTTGGAACGATATGCTGAAATTTCATAAATATCTGCCCATAAATTTTAGAGCTATTAGATCTCACGTAATCGAATTACGATACGAAACGGATGCGGTAATTAGGCCCCTGCTATCACAATTCGTACAGATCTAATCAACATTTTTCATTAATATCCTCTTATGCTAGTTTTTACATGATGTCGCAAAATAGGATTTAGTTCCGTAATTTGTTGTGCTAGACCTAAAGGAAACTGACGAAATCCATGTCCAATAAACACCAAATGTGCTATGATTGCCACATAGCCTGCTTTATAATAATATTTGCAATAACATTAAACTTCTTCTATTCAAACAAAAATTAAAAACATTCATAATGGTATATTCATTCTAATATTTTATAGTTTTCTCATTGAAATATTTGTTGAACTTTTTCCAACCGTAACGTTTTTTCGGATCCTTTTTACTGTAGTCCGGTGCCAAGTTCGGCATCAAGCCGGCCTTCTGTGCCATCGTGACCAATGTGCCAATTTTCTTTTGCTGCCGATAACACAGTCCAGTTATACGTTTTGGCAACATGCAACCATCCGAACGGACATACTGGGATAAAATCAAAACATCCGTGTGTTTTAAATCCAAACCCAATGTACATTCGGGACAGAACTTCTCCGCACAAGCGGTCTTAAGCATGTTGTCGGCACGGGGTGAAGGTTTGTTGACAGCTTCAATTATCAAGGAATTGTTTTCCTGTCTTTGTTGTACTGTAAATTGTAATAGAGAAACATTATGTTAGCATTTCGCTTAGTAGTGTCAGGTTATGAAACTTATCAGCGGTATTGTTGGAGGAGGTTCACTTACTTTCTTTAACATTGTTTGTCATTGTTGTTGTTATCGTTCTTATGGAGAAGACATTATTCCTTAAAGTGTTTGTAGATAGTTTTAGTAATAATGACATTTTCGCTAGAATTTTGTTGAAATTTAATACAGGAAATAGTAATAATGAATTAAATTCCAATTATTGCTGCTTTTATTTTTTGTGTAATTCACAATAGTGCTAATGAAACAGCTGCTAGAAGCGGGGTTACCAACTTTTAAATAGCAACATCCAGTTAGTGGAGTCGTAACGTAAATTACAAATATCAATCGTATTAAGGGTGAGGCCACACAAACGTTTTTAAATCGCACGTTTTTTTAAAGGCAATTTGTTGTTTTAAAGACTATAAAACGACATTAACACACGTAAACTCTTGAAGAAGCGTGTTTTATAAACGTCCGTATGGCCTTGGCCTTAAAGATTGTTCACATGTATAATTATTTGTACGATTATTTCACCCAACGACAATTTGTTCAGAATTTACTTTCTTTGATGATACAAATACTAAGGTTGAAGGGCCAATATACGCGGAATGCGGCGTGTCAGAAAACATGAAATTAGTTCAACTTCTCCGCCACGCCTCTTGATATGGCATTGCCACATTCAATTATTATCAATCTGACAAAATTTGTTGTTCAACAGTTATTGAAAACAACCACTTACTGACAATGCTGAAGGCGCCGCATGGTGGCAATAACAAATCAAGCGTCGGGGCAGAGAAATTAAACCAATTTCATTATTTCTGACACGCCGCACTGCATTCCGCGTAAATTGGCCATTCACCATAAGGCAGAGAATAGCGAGCAGTTGATTTAAATTTTTTTTATTGTAGGGGTCCGAAGTTTTAAAAATGTGTATTGCAAATCTGTTTGTTTTATAGTTGCCGATGTAATAATAGCAACTATTTAAATCTATTTATTATTACTAAAAATGCTACAGCTGAGAACGAAAACTTATCTTGGAATCAGATGTTGTTTTCTTCTATAGTTGCCGATGTATTAATAAGACGTTCGTATTTACATTTAACAACTATTTAAATATATTTATTATTACTAAAACTACGAAGAATTACTAAAAATGCTACCGTTGGAATCAGCTGTTGCTTCCTCCTCCTCTGGTTCGTTACCAATATTGTCTGCCACAGCCACTCCCTCTCCAGTGACCAAGTCAGGTCTGACACCTGATCCGCTTGGACTCGGTAGAGGTGTTGCTGTTGTTTGAGGACTCGGTAGAGGTGTTGCTGTTGTTTGAGGACTCTGTAGAAGTGTATCTGTTGTTTGAGGATGTTCAGGCTCAGTATTATCGATGACGAAAGCTGGCTTGAGTCGATCTACAGATATGTTCACGTCCTTGTTCTTCATTCGTATCATATATAACCGATCTGAAATTCGTCGCACTATCTCAAACGGTCCAGTGTAAGGTGGTTCAAGTGGTCCTCGTACTGCGTCCGTGCGAAGAAAAACGTGAGTGCAATCATCGAGGTTCTTGAAAATAAACATTTTGTTTTTGTTATGGTGAGACACTGGAATTGGTCGCAGGAAGTTGAAGTATTAACGTAGTTTCCTTAAAAATTCAGATGAATCGGCAGGAATTTCTGATTCGGTGAAGAACTCTTGAGGTAACCGCAAGTGCTCACCATAAATAAGATCCGAAGGCGAAGCTTGAAGATCCTCTTTGAAAGCTGTCCTTAATTCGAACAAAATAGATGGAAGTATATATGACACATTAAAGCTGCTTTAAAAGATCTCTGCCATCTCTCAATCGATTGATTGTGATGATAAGCCGTCGTTCGAGTACGTTTCGAACCTATTAAATTCGCTAGGGAATCGAATTGTGTGTCCGGGTCTCTTGTTATTGTCTTAGGACGACCAAAGCAGGAAATCCAGTTGGACCAACATGCAGTTGCGACCGTCTGGGCCAACATGTCCCACAGAGGCACAACTTCCGGCCATCGTGATAACCTATCGATCATGGTGGGACAATATCTATAACCTGGTACCAACGGCATTATTACGATGTCCAAATGAACATGATCGAACCGATTGTCTGGGACATCTATTTTGTCCGGAGTAAGGCGGTTGTGTCTAGGGATCTTTGCTCTTTGGCACGATATGCAACACCAATTTAGGATTTATTTCTTCATTCCAGGCCATACGTATTTCTCACGTATCTGTTGAAGACTAGCACGGCCACAAGAATGTAGTTTCAAAGAATTAGCGCCATCCAAAGTAGTTTTCTGATATTGAAATTGCGTTAAGGCGGGACAGTGCATCCGCCACTGCGTTTTCAGAACCCGACAAGTACAAAATTTCTGTCGTGAATTGCGAAATGAAATCAGGGTATGTCAATTGTCTAGGCGAGGGCTTTCCGGTTTTGCGAAAATACATAAACGAACGTTTTGTCCGAATTATGAAATGTCTTGCCTCCAGCAAATGACTAAAATATCTTATGGCCTCGTATATAGCAAGCAACTCTCTGTCATATGTGCTATAATTTCTCTCTGTCGCAGATAATTTTCGGGAGAAAAATCCGAGTGACTGCCAAATTCCATTTGCCTTTTGTTCAACACAGCTCCAAAGGCGATGTGTGATGCGTTGGTTGTAAGGTCGAAATCAGAAGTGGGTGCTAGATTAACTAGCATGGTTGCTTCACGAATTCTGCGTTTACGTTATGCAAAAGCATTTTCAGCCTCAAGTATCCAAGGAACCTTCCTCTTATCATTTTTCTTGGAGTTCTTAAGGAATTTATTGAGTGGTGCCTTTAGTTGAGCGACATGTGGAATGCAAGGACGATAAAACTTGACGACACCGAGGGATCTGCGATTCTCGCAAATAGTTCCAGGTTTGGTGTAATTTTCAATAGCGGCAACACGATCTGTTGGAGGTGTTCAACCATTGTCGTTGATGATGTAACCAAGAAATTGTACTTCAGATTGTCCAAATTTACATTTATTGAAGTTTATTGTTAGACCGTATTGTCGAAGGCGGTCAAAAATTTGCCGTAAATGTATTTGGTGTTCTTCAATGGACTCAGACATAACAATCATATCGTCAATATAACAATAAACAAAATCAAGACCTCTCGAAACGGAGTCCATAAACCTCTGAAAGGTTTGTGTGGCGTTTCTCAACCCGAATGGCATATATAAAAATTCCACAAGTCCAAAAGGGGAGCTCACTGCTCTCTTTCGATGTCTTCCGCAGCCTGACTTACCATATAATTTCTCAGAAAAATCTTTGATATTGGCAATTGGGTATCTGTCAGGCACAGTTTTCGAATTAAGATTTCGATAATTTCCACACGCTCGCCAACCACCATCTTTTTTCGACACTATATTAGTCCGCTTCATATAGGACTTTTGAAGGGACGACATATACCATTGTCCAACAGGAAGTCAATTTCCGCTTTAGCAGCTGCAAGTTTGTCTCCAGAAAGTCTTCGTAGACGGTCTGCAACAGTCTGCTTCCGATTGTTTCGATGTAATGAAAATAATTGCATCATTCGTCAGCTTACGCGTTAAAGTAGTAGTTGTGATGTCAATAAACTCTTTCAGTAATTCATGGAATGGTCCTGTCGATTGCGATAATGTTGAAATACTAAAATCTTTGTGTTATCGATTAGGTATTTCCGTTTTAAATCATTAATCAAATTATAATGAATTAAAAAATCTGCTCCCAAAATGGGCGACTAGACATCGGCAATGGTAAACAACCACTTGAGTTCGCGACGTAGACCTAGGTCTGTCTCCGAAGCAAGGAGACTCATTCCGGACGGCTTTAGAGTTTTTCTGATTAAGGGTACTACTGACACCACCGATCCCGAATCAATTAAAAATCGAAACTTTGTACATGTGTCGCAGATATGTAAACGATTTTCCTTTACGTGGATGTCACTGCCGCTGCCGCCAATCGTGTTAACTGACGACATCTTCCTTAGTTTTCCGAATTAGTGTTGTAGCGAGGACAATTCGGTTTACAATGTTGCGCTGCATCTCCAAACTTTTGATGATACCAGCAAAGCGAATTGTCAGATGGTCTAACATTTGAACTTGAATGACTGTGAGATCTGGATCAATTACGACTGTATTTGCTGTTATTGTTCGCTTGAATAGTATCCACCTTAGCAGTAAGAACCCTTAAAGTCTTGAAATTATCAGCTAAAGACACATGCGAATTAATTGCATCAATCGAAATGTTGGTATCAGAAAATGTGGTGCTCCGGAGACAACATTTTGTCTGCCATTTTAGAAAGTTTGTCCAAATCTTCTTCCCACACAGTTAATAGAGGACGAATCGAGTCTAGTAATTGCCAGAAATATTGTCCGAATAATCGTTTCATTTCCTCTACCAGGTGCCAAACGTCTCACGTGGGATAGAATTTCGGACGGCTTCATACCCATTGTCTCACCACCTTGCAATAGGCATCTCATTTTTGACTCCGAAGACTCAACAAATTTCGAAATGAGTCGCTCCTTCAATGCAGAATATTTGTTGTTTTGCGACGGATTTGTTACGAGGTCCTCAACCGACAATAGTATGTCGTCTTCAAAGTCTTCAAAGTGCACAGAAACAACATCAAATTTATCCGCCTCAGTTTAAACACCACAGAGAGAAAAAGAGCGTTCAAACCAGAGAATGAAGCCGAGCCAAAATTGGCGCGGCGGCTGCCATTGAAAATTATAGATCGGCGGCGGCGGCTAGGCCGACCTAAAATCGGCATACGGCGGCTCTATAATAGACATTTTAACATTTAAAATAATGGTTGAAAAGTTAAGCTCTGGTATTTATTCTTAAATAATAGATGTTTTCAAGTTAATTGTAAGATATTGTGAGGTGAAAAAATCATCGATTCCATGCCACTAGGCGGCTCTATAATATACTCTATTTTCAAAGTATGCTAAAGCTATGTATAGACGATTGTCAGATCGGACAACTTTATTAACCCATTGAAAGGGCCTCAAATATACGGACAATGACATATTGTTTTGTCCGAACAGTTGCGATTGCAAGAAACCCTTACAATTTCATATATTTAAAATATATATTGTGTAAATATTTATATGCAGGATTGCCAATAAAAATATTTTATAAACTGTGGCCAATAAAATGTTTTTCTGACAATGGCGCCATTTTTCCGCCATTCGTCTATACAAAGCTTAAGTCGAAACAGGTTGTTTCCAGGAGAAGCGAATCGACGTTTTAGTGAAATTTTAAATTTGTGTGGAATTACCTTGTGGTTTAAATAGAATGACCTCTACTGTTTTGAGCTTAACTTGATTGATTCTTTAGAATGGAGGTATAAACGAATCAAAACGAAAATCACTCACTTCCATATCGTCCACCCAATAAATGAATAGTGTATTATTTATTTGTCGTTTCGAGCAAATCATATTTGAAGTTTTTGTGAAATTGAAACTCGATATTATTATTTATTACAGAACAATTTCAAACACCCAATAACCCTATAACCCAATTTGTGGAAGTAGAATTTCACCGGACATAAAACCAATTGCGTAGATTCTTAGAATGCAATAAAAAATAATAGCGCATATGCGTACACACGGGGCAAAATCACCTTTTTTGATATGTTTGAATCGAAAGAAAATATATTTGGAACACAAATTCTTGAATATTATATATTTCTGAGCAAATAAATTTTATTTGAAAATCAATAAAAGGTATTTGGAACGCATATATTAATATATTACAACAAAATTTATTTGCAAATAAATTTCTCAAATAAAATATGTGTTTAAATACAAATAAAATTATTGTTTAGGAATTTTTCCAAATATATTTTATTTAAAAAAATTTTCAAAACATTTACTGACTTTTTCGAAATTCAGTTTTAATTTTTCCTTGTTTTCGAATTAGACCTCCCAGTTATGATACCATATTAACTTCCGTTTTACATCAATCATTTAAATTTTCTGAGTATTCCAAGCCATCATTAGTTGTCAATCCTCTAAGTAATTTATTTTAATCCAAGATTATACGATTTCAATTATTATTATTTTACGAACATTTAACATTTCTAAAAAATTAACTTTGAATTACTGAAAAATTTAACACAATTTATGTATTTTCCGAATTTTTAACATTTTTTTACGAACATTTAACATTTCTAAAAAATTAACTTTGAATTACTGAAAAATTTAACACAATTTATGTATACAATGATGTAAACAAAGATTTGTTTAGAACGACATCTTCCCAAATATATAATTTTTGTATATACCAAATACTATATGTTTAGAGTGTACCCTGAATATATATATGTTTCAAGCCGAATATGTTTGGGACAATATACTACAGAAGCGATTTTTTTTCAGCGTGCACATTATGCTTCTATTAAGGGGACGATATATCTGCTATATAGCTATTTGCTTATCAAAAATGTAAATTGTATCCCTTTATATGTGTTTCAGCCGATTCTAGCCGCAACGATCGGCGGCGGCTTCGGCTGGTGAAAAAAGGTCGGCGGCTCGGCTCGGCGGCTTCATACTCTGGTTCAAACTGAGTAGAAAACAATTCCGGATTCTCTTTTTTGAATGTTGGAATATGCACTTTGTTTCAGATTGTGCGTGAAAGGCCAGGTCACCAATATAGTTGCCGATGTAATAATAAGACGTTCGTTTTTACATTTAACAATAATAAAGGTGAAGAATCACTGCGAGGTATTTTTAAAGCAGTTCTTCCTGGTAAATCTGCGCGTACCAGAGCTGGAAACCCTCCGATGTATGTATGTATACGGTGAGATCCAACATATAACAACGGATCCAAATTTAGCGCTAAGCTCCACCAATAGCTATAGACCTAACGTCGTCCTTGGATGTCGCCCGCTTGCCATTGCATACGAAGAGCGCTGCTTACCCACAAAATTAAGTGTTATATTGTCCCAGCTTAGATCGTGATATTGTACTCGACTCAACTCGTACCTATAGATTCCCGATTTCTGCCATACATGCGGAACAGTGCCACACAACACCATTCACATTTTTGTCTATTTAGTCAATCAGCCGTGAAAGTAATCCGTTGACGTTACACTGACCGTCAATGTCGAACACATCAATTTTGTGATAACCTCGTAAAGCGGACAAATACGAAGGACATCTAACACTATGCAACAAAATTTTTGTCCAAGGGATGTGGATAACAGTTTCTGGTGCAATCAGGTGTGACAAACACGAAAAAAATATACAAAAAAATGTTTATGGTAAATTTTTTTTTATATTACAGCTTTCATGGAAAGTACATCAAGAATAATCCTGATTGAGCCGCGTTATGCCTCAAATTAAAGGGAGTTATGAGGGCTACGTATGCTGCAAATATCGCTGTCACGTAGAATCATTGGTTTAGTAACATTCGTCAAAAATATGAGAAAAAAATGTTTTTTTTTAAAAACACTTTCCTGGTACAAAAAACCATAAAAAATAGAAAGAAAAAAAATCGAAAAAATTTATTTATCATATTTTTAAAAAGCCAGCATGCTAAGGAAGTAAACACTGTCTATTTGAAAAAATCTATGGATAGATGTAAAAGTTATGAGCCATTTTGAAAATGTTAGGGAAATTCAAAAAAATCTTGTTTCATATTTTTTCGTTTTTAAATGATGTTTTTGCCTATATTGAATTCGCCATATGTGAGTGAGACATATAAGAGATATGGCACTTGCATTTTATTTTATGAGGATTGATGTCAGACATTATAAAATTATAGAGAGGACGAGGTTTTATGGCTGTTCGTAACCCTCCAGTAGAGCGCGGCAGTCTTGAAAATATTGGGTGTCTACTTTCGAAGCAAACTATATGTCTGCTACAGGTACTGCAACTTATGAACCTTAAACCCGGAATTTATGAATGAAATTTCTTATTAATAAATTTGTGTAATTCAGCGCCTTTAAGAGATAGGTCGATTTTCTGAAAAATATTACAAAGTTAGATTTCGAAGCAAAGAACTTTTCAATGTGTAAATGATCCCGACAATTTCTGCTACATCTGCGGAAAATATGTAATTAAAAAAATCGACGTGCGTTTAGTAAAATAATAGAAGAAATATATGTGTAATATTTTGGTATACGAGTTAAAAATATGAACGAACCGTGGACACCTAGTATTTTGTGTAATTGGTGCCATCTAATAGACACAAATAGACCACTTTGCACCAAAATATAACAGCTTATAACTTTAATACCAGAGCATATAAATACTTTAAATTGTGTACAGTGTAAAGCTTTTATAGTACCTAGAGTCTAGACGAAAGTGGGCGATATTGGCACGACTCTTTTGGACCCTTCGGACTCCCACACAAATGGACCATTTTGCAACAAAAGTTAACAGCTTATAACATTAATACTAGTACATACTTTAACGTTATTAAATTGAATTTAAATTGATAATAATTTAATTAAAACAATTTACGAATATTTTTTTAGACCAGTTTAGGTCCCTAGTGTTACCACCGGCTGAAATGCCCCTCATTGAAACCAACCTGTTTGATGTAAAATTTTTTCGATAGTACAAATATCGGTACCGCAAAGATCTGTTAGATTCTCTAAAAAGGCCGACCCAAGTACGTCCAGTCGTCGTTTACTCAAAGCGGGACAGTCGCATAGCAAGTGTTCAATGCTCTCCACTTCTTCATTGGAGTCAATGCCCAATCTTCTGGCGTATTCGCCGAATAGGCAGTGTCCCGACAGAAGTGATACTAACGCAGAGGAAAAAATTCTCTATAGTTTAGGGAGATATTTTGACCTTCTCAGGTCATACCTTGGCCAGATTTGTCTAGGTACCCTATAGGTGCCAATTTCCGTCTATCTTTCGTTGGACTGCCTCATTGCCTCTTGCCTAAGCCAAAGCTTCCACGTGGATAGTGGCGCATCAATATACGAGTATGCAACTTCTTCGAGAATTTGTAATGTCGTCCATTTCCTAGCAAGTTCATCGGCTTTACAGTTCCCCGGGATATCCCTATGTTCACGCACCCATATGAGGTGTATATTTTATAGACAGTGTTGTCAATAAAATGTTTCTCTGACACATTGTCAGATGATGACAATGACTTTTCTGACAACGTTGCAAGACAACAATTGCAAGTTGTTTTTGGCATTTTGCTAACAATATTGTAACATCTGACAACCGTGTGCCTTAGTCCATCAATCCGCCGGATAGTCATGTCTACATTTTCGCGATATAGGAAATAATGTTTTGAGTCAAGTAATCTTTTGATATACGTAACTTTGTTGTATGTAGCAAAACTAGGAAATTTTAAATCTAGAATTTTTTTGTCTTCCTTGGACTTGGCTCCTTCTTTATATGGTTGGTTTATCATGATCCTAGTTATAATAAATGTAGTATTGCATTCACTCCTTTTTTATGATATTGAAATTAAATCTCATTCTTTTTTGCCCGTCGTTATCTTATCTCAAATTCGGATTATATTTGTATACATATGTAATTGTTTATTTTTGGTGCGGTACTTCATAAAAAAATGTCTACGTCTATTTTCACTAAGTACCATATCACAAATTTAAATTGTACCCCCCGAAAAGTCTGATTGTCATAAATCCATAACTGCTAACCGTGATTTAGCTCATAACGTACAGTAGTCCACAAATTCTTCAAAGTAATTCAAAATTTATTCACATAAGATAATATGTTCATTTTGTACATAAAAAACGAAAGTGATAATCCATTGGTTTCCTATAAATAATCAATAGAAAATGTGTGAAAACATCAGAAGTGGTGCGAATTGGAAAGTATGAAGTTTTCGCTCTCAGTTATAATCGGTCTTGGCCTGTTGGCGGTTACCTCAGCCGCTTCCGTGAATCCATCATGCATGTTGAGGGATATGATAAAAACGGCAAGTTTAATATACATTACATATGACTGAAATTTGGAAGTGAAGTTTTATTAACAATTTTTATTATCGTTTTATAATTTCAAGGACGAACGTGTTCGTCTTAATGGTTATCCTGCAGAATCGCACACAGTCACCACCCCGGACGGTTACATCTTGAATTTGTTCCGTATTCCCTATTCCAATAAATTGCAAAACAAAGATGCTAAGCGTCCAGCTATTTTGTTGCAACACGGTCTATTCAGTACCTCGGATTGTTGGTTAACCGGTGGTCCCGATAATGCTTTGGGTTATTTGTTGGCTGATGCCGGTTTTGATGTATGGATGGGTAATGCTCGCGGTAATATTTACTCTCGTCAAAATTCCATTATTTCGATTAACAGTCCGAAATTCTGGCATTTCGATTGGCATGAAATTGGTAGCATTGATATTCCCTCCATGATTGATTATATCCTGGAACAAACCGGTGAATCGAAAATTCATTATGCTGGACACTCCCAGGGAACCACTGTCTACTTTGTCATGATGTCTGAACGCAAGGAATACAATGACAAAATCAAGTCGGCTCATATGTTGGCCCCTTGTGCCTTCTTCGAACATGGAACTTCCGGTATTTTCAACGTCTTCCGTCCCTTGGTTGGCTCTCCTGGCGGAATTTGGAATCAAGTTTTCGCTGATATGGAGTTGATGCCACAAAATCGTTTGATGAACCGTGTCGCCGATGCATCTTGTGGTCTAGATCCTGCCTTGAAATTCTTGTGCAAAAATATGTGGTTGTTGTTTGCCGGTGACGGTTATCAAAACACCAACTTGACTGCCATGCAAGAATTGATTGAGACTCATCCCGGTGGTTCGTCCAGCAATCAAGGCATTCACTTCATTCAATTGAGTGATCATAATGCTGGTCGTTTCTGTCAAATGGATTATGGTACAAAGAAAAATAACGAATTGTATGGTCAACCAACCCCACCTGAATACAATTTGGAAAACATCGTAGCCCCCACTTATCTGTATTCCAGCAATAATGATGGTCTTTGCAACCCCAAGGATGTGAATACATTGGTATCGAAAGCTAAATATCTGGCTGGTGATTATCGTGTGCCCGATCAGACCTTCAATCATTTGGACTTTATCGTTGCCAACAACATGAAGGAGATGGTTAACGATCCGGTTATGCAAAATATTTTCAAACATGAAGATTCATTGTATTAAGAGTGAATAATAAATGTAATTCATTGCTAATAGTTTATGTATTTTATTAAACGAGGACATTTTATTATGAGAAATATCGAAACAAATGTTAGAATGTTAACCTTATTTGGCTGATTAAATCAGAGAAAATCCTTTCGTGGTTCCTAGATAGTCCAGATTTACACTAGGCAAGTCAGCAGCTTATCATCAAATTCTCTTTTGAACTTGCAAGAAGAACTCAAAAGGTTCAAGGAGAGTTTTTTTTCCACCCTCTTGCCGACTGCCTATCTCTCCCACAAAACGCCGATAAACTGCTTAACATTCAGCCTGTGTAAATCGGGACATAGTATAGAGGTTAACCGAAACTTTCTCTTTCGTTCAGCAGATCACCAGTTCAATTCAGCCACTATTAATGATATCTGATTACAACCCTTCCAAAATGCCGCCCTAAGAACTGCGACAGGGTGCCTCCTCATGTCTTTTGTGGACCACCTATTTGAGGAGACGTAGGTCATTCCCGTGCAACGACACAATTTTTTTGTTGCTACTGTCCCAGACATCCCAACCTCCACCTTGTGGATAGGCTTCCATCACCCAGGTATACACTGATAGAAAAAGCTTCGTCATGACGACGAATTTGTACATCATCACGTTTATTTATTCGTCAAAAGTAAACTAACGTACGGTATAATTCTCTTGATGAATTTGTTCGTAACCATGACGAATCTCTGTTTCCAAAAACATTCGTCCTCAGGATGATCACATTTCATCCCAACGATGAATCGTGTTCATCACCACGACGAATCCCCTTCATCACCACGACAAATCCCATTCTTCACCACGACGAACTCCATTCATCAGCAAGACGAACTCCATTCATCACCACGTCGAATTCGTGTTCCCGACTATTTAAATTTTAAAAATTTCAATAAATATTCTTCTGGTTTTAGACCAATAAAAACGGTATGGAAAATTAAATTACTTGACTGCTTTGCAGGGTTCAGTTGTGATTATTGGGTTCAAAGGGCAGTTCTTATCAGGAAAAGCTTGAAGCAAACGAACGAGATGTATTCACTACTTCTGATATTTTAAATCAAAAATAATCTCATCAAGTAATATATTTGCCAACAGACGAAACTCATTCATCACCACAAAGAATCCCATTCATCACCACGACGAATTCCATTCATCACCACGACGAATCCCATTCATCATCACGACGAATCCCATTCATCATCACGACGAATTCATGCCCCCCACTATTTAAATTTTAATAAATATTCTTCTGGTTTTAGACCAATAGAACGGTACGTCGAAGGTACCCTTAGTATTTGCACTATTATTTTTGTTCGACTTATACCTTAAATTGAAGCTATTAATGTGGGCTACCAATGTTGGAAATATATCTTTCACTTAGAAACAGTGGTTTAGTAACAGTCATTAAACAAATTGGAAAAAGTAGATTTTTTTCAAAAAAAAAACACATGCAAAAAAAACCTAAAATATAGAAAAAAAATCGAAAAAAATATTTTATTTTATTTTTTAAAAGTTTGCAACCTAGCGACGATAATAATGCCTATTTGAAAAATCTATGGATAAATGTAGAAATTATAGCCCTTTTGGTAGAGGTAAGAGAATTTCAAAAAATCTTTTTTTTTTAAGTTGTGAGTTCTTTGTTGACGTTTGTAGATTTCGGAATCGGTTTCTCTACTGAGGAACCAAATATAATCTCCCATCATTCTTTCATCCCAGTGATCTTGGTAACGGTGCTCGATTGACTTCAATTCTTGGTGAAACCTTTCGCCATGTTCGTCACTTACGTCGCCAAGATTCTCGGGAAAAAAGTTTAAATGAGAATGCGTGAAATGAATTTTGAGGGACATATTTACACCTGTTGGAATACATAAAGCGAAAAATAAGTTATAAGAATACATACATATGTGTTATATACATAAATATATAAAAATATATATTTCTAACCAATTTTTTCATAATTTTTTAACAAATCATTAATCATATGAAACAATGACTAATGATTTGCTTTTATTGGATCCAAGGAGATTTGAAACTACAAGCTTAAACCACCTCCATGCTGCGACCTCCATGCAAGGTGTCCACGGTTCGTTCATATTTTTAACTCGTATACCAAAATATTACACATATATTTCTTCTATTATTTTACTAAACGCACGTCGATTTTTTTTAATTACATATTTTCCGCAGATGTAGCAGAAATTGTCGGGATCATTTACACATTGAAAAGATATCAACAGATATCCCCGATATTTAGAGCATGTCTGAATCTAAACTTCATGCCGAGCCTGTGGAGAGAGATCAAAGTGGTTTTTATTCCCAAAGTAGATAAGGCGAAGCACTCAGAACCAAAAGACAACAGGCCATTTGGTCTCTCATCGTCCATTCAAAAGACTTTGGACAGACTGATGTGAGAAAATCTGGACACATCGTTGACGATTCATTATTTGGTTTGATATATTGAAAGCAACCTTTTACGTTAGAGGCCTTCTAGATCTTGAAGGAGCCTATAATAAAGTGTCTCTCGCCTGCTGTGGCTCCTGGTGATAAATGAGTGGTTTTTATTCCTAAAGTGGGTAAGGCGAAGCACTCAGAACCAAAAGACAATAGGCCAATCAGTCTCTCAACGTCCATTCTAAAGACATTGGACAGACTGATTTGAGAAAATCTGGACATATCGTTGATGATACATAATGTGGTTGGATACATTGAGAGCAACCTGAAAGTTTTTACGTTAGCGGCCTTGCTAGATATTTAAGGAACCTTGGCTCCTGGTGACTCAGATCTTTCAAGCAAATCCGAAGAAAGCAAATTGCATACGCAGATGACGTTGCCATTCTCATAGAGGACAATACCCAGCTGTCGACATGAGCTAAATTCAATGGTCTAGGAGTTAACTCAAGCAAAACCGAACTTGTCCTCTTCACCCGATAGCGGAAGATTGGAATTTTCAACGGACCAAATATTGATAGAGTAGAATTAAAACTATCCTTTGAGGCCAAACACCTCGCTGTTATCTTAGACCAGAAACGAAACTGGAAAAGAAACACTGAGGAAAGAGTAAGAAAAGGACAGAACGAGATCTAATCTTGCAAAAACTCCATAGGTAACATCTGGAGACTCCGGCCAAGTACAGTCTATTGACTATACATAGATATTGTTCGCCCCATCCTGGTTCACTGGTCTAGTGGAATGCTACGCGTAATAATAATCATCTCAAAGCGCTAGAAAAGTGCTGCGAATCGTATCGTCAGCCCTTGACACGATAGCTCAATTTGTAAATTGGGTTCCACAAAGTGTGCTCTCAGAATTCGGGAGTCACATATGTGGCATAATTCAGACTGGCGACACTTTAACATTCCGAATTAGGCGACTCCATTGTCCAACTTATGGAAATTGGCAGGACATACAGACTTTATGTCATCAGTTCTAAATATTTCCTTCACAACCTACATAATGCTTGCCAGAATGGTCTGGTGGATATCTCCCTCTAGATGGCCATGCAATATAAACAGATGGTTCAAAGATGGATGCAGGCACAGGGTCCGGCATATTTAGTGAATTTTCGTAATTTTTGTAGCCTGTCTGACTCCTGCAGCGTGTTCCAAGCTGACATCTTTGCTATACTGGAAACCCTGTGCTTGATAAACCAACCAGATCTAATGGCAAATGAGCACATAACTGTCTATGTAGACAGTCATGCTGACCTGCAGGCATTTAAATAAAATGTCATTAGGTCCAAGGTAGTAAACGATTTTCGATTGTAAATGTGAAATCAGAAAAGGTTAGATTTTGTTGAGTCTCTGGTCACCGTGACATTGCCGAGATAGAAGAGGTTGATGAACTCGCGCGAAGTGGATCGGCGATGGAAACGACAAGGGCCAAAACTTCTCTAAGCTCTCCAATGTGCTAGCTCTTCAGTAAGATATATAGGATTTGTTTAGACAAGTTCAATAGTACGAATATCGTACCGGAAATATCTGTTAAGCCCAATGCAGGACAGCAGCAAAGCAGGTGATCAATGCTCTCCACTTCATCACCTCCACAGCTTCTGCAGAAGTCATTGGATTCAATACCCAACCTTCGGGCGTGTTCGCGGTTAATAAAGTGTCTCTCTCTAATACGAGGAGATATTTTATATATTAGCCAGATTTGTTTAGCTACCCTACAGGTGCCGATATCTGTCCATCTTTCATTGGACTGCGTGGTTGCCTCATTCCAATCCCAAATTCTTCGAGGATTTTTTATGTCGTCCCTTTCCTAGCAAGTTAATTTACTTTGCTGTTTCCCGGTTTATCCTTATGGTCTGTTACCCATATGGGGTACATGCATGTTAAACTGCTCAGCCATCTCTTTAAGAGATCTACAGCGGTCGAGAAATGTTTCTGTGTACTTTACAGTTTACGAGTATTCCGAAATCAAGCTTATCATCAACTTAGCACTTCACTGCGATATCCTCATGTTACCGTAGTTTTTGTACCTCCACATTGATAGACAGTTTAATCTTAATGCCGCTCTGGTTGCAACTTGTCTTGTCACAATACAAATCGACAGTAGATGGAGTAGGACTTTAGAAACTCGTTCACTGTAGTAGTAAAATAGCAAAAATAATAAATAATAAGATATGTCATCCCGGAGCGAGTAAGTTGTCGGTTACGAACGAATAGAAATTTCAACGAGTAGGACTTCAAACAGCGAGGTTTTCCGCGGATTTCGAACCGAGTTTCCCGAATTTTTTGTAATTGTCTCAATTAAAAAATTAATATTAATCGATTAGTGCAAAAAAGTTCAAACTATGTTCGCGGAAAGCAGTTTTTTCGCGTGTGACATTTCATTCCTTTTCGTTCGTAACTGATAGATTTTGACGTTTCGGGCTGACGGCACATCTGTATAATTTAAGGCCTGTGTAAAATAGATTCTTTCTACAAAGGCCTAGCAAGGCAGAAATGGTCAAGCAGATCTGACTGTAGGATCTCTAGAACCCTCTGGCCTATGTTTACTTTCTGAGGATGAAGGATGAAAGACGATTGAATACCATATTTGCCAATGCCATCCCTATCCGGAATAAGACACTGCTTCCTAGAAGATTACCTAATCCAAAATCTAGAATTACAATAATAACACGATGTTAACAGAATCCTGTTTTTTTAAGATGTCTGAAATAGAGAGGGGTGACAACAACTAAGCAAAACGACAATCACCGCCATTCTGCCTGTTGGATGTAATAATGGAAACTTAAGATAAATAATTTTATTTAGTTGATTTTCCTCGGACTTGGTTTCTTGTTTGTATTATTGGTTTTCCATGATCTCAGTTATAATACATTTGGTATTGCATTCTCTTCTGTTTTATAATATTAATTCTTATTCTTCTTCGCCCATCTATATCTTAACCACACATGGGGTCTAATTTATAATTGTTTTTTTTTTTGTTTCGGTATTTCCTATAAAATGTCTACGTTTATTATCACTAAGTAACATATAATAAATTTAAATGGTACACCCAGTAAAGTCAGATTGTAATAAATCTACTGTTAACTTTGATTTAAGCTCATAATATATGTCCAGAAATTGTGCAAAGTAATTCAATATTATCCGAAAAGAAAAGATAATATGTATGTATATTTTGTACATTAAAAACGAAAGTGATATTCCATTGGTTTCCTATAAATAATCAATAGAAAATGCGTGAGAACATCAGAAGTGGTGCGAATAGGAAAGTATGAAGTTTTCGCTTTCAGTTATAATCGGGCTTGTATAATGGTTATCCTGCAGAATCGCACACAGTCACCACCCCGGACGGTTACGTCTTGAATTTGTTCCGTATTCCCTATTCCAATAAATTGCAAAACAAAGATGCTAAGCGTCCAGCTATTTTGTTGCAACATGGTCTATTCAGTACCTCGGATTGTTGGTTAACCGGTGGTCCCGATAATGCTTTGGGTTATTTGTTGGCTGATGCCGGCTTTGATGTATGGATGGGTAATGCTCGCGGTAATATTTACTCTCGCCAAAACTCCATTATTTCAATTAACAGTCCGAAATTCTGGCATTTCGATTGGCATGAAATTGGAAGCATTGATATTCCTTCCATGATTGACTATATCTTGGAACAAACCGGAGAATCGAAAATTCATTATGCTGGACACTCCCAGGGAACCACTGTCTACTTTGTCATGATGTCTGAACGCAAGGAATACAATGACAAAATCAAGTCGGCTCATATGTTGGCCCCTTGTGCCTTCTTCGAACATGGAACTTCCGCTATTTTCAACGTATTCCGTCCCTTGGTTGGCTCTCCTGGCGGACTTTGGAATCAAGTTTTCGCTGATATGGAGTTGATGCCACAAAATCGTTTGATGAATCGTGTAGCCGATGCAGCTTGTGGTCTAGATCCTGCCTTGAAATTCTTGTGCAAAAATATGTGGTTGTTGTTTGCCGGTGACGGTTATCAAAACACCAACTTGACTGCCATGCAAGAATTGATTGAGACTCATCCCGGTGGTTCGTCCAGCAATCAAGGCATTCACTTCATTCAATTGAGTGATCATAATGCTGGTCGTTTCTGTCAAATGGATTATGGTACAAAGAAAAATAACGAATTGTATGGTCAACCAACCCCACCTGAATACAACCTGGAAAACATCGTAGCCCCCACTTACCTGTACTCCAGCAATAATGATGGTCTTTGCAACGCCAAGGATGTGAATACATTGGTATCGAAAGCTAAATATCTGGCTGGTGATTATCGTGTGCCCGATCAGACCTTCAATCATTTGGACTTCATTGTTGCCAACAACATGAAGGAGATGGTTAACGATCCGGTTATGCAAAATATTTTCAAACATGAAGATTCATTGTATTAAAAGTTAATAATAAATGTAGTTCATTGCTGATATTTAATGTATTTTATTAAACGAGGCAATTTTATTATTAGAAATATCGAAACAAATGGTAGAGTGTTAACCTTATTTGGCTGAAGAATACTAAATCTGAGAAAAACCTTTTGCGGTTCCCAGATAGTATGTTGGAGTATAGTCTAATTTTCTTCAAGGAGGAGTTTTTTGATCCATCTATTACATATTGGAATATGTATTAGAATCCAGTACAATAACATTGAACTTATTCATCAGCTCCTAATTTTTTTATTTTTGCTTAGGAACTAAAAACAAAATATGTTTGTGTTTATATCATTTAAATAAAATATCATAAATTCACTCGTTTATTCCACCGTCGAGAAAGAAGATTGTCAGAAGTATATTCCCCATTGACTGTGATTTAATTCGATAACATGGAGACGGCCACAAATTGTGACATAGGTAATATAATACAAGTCTTAGAACTTAGTCACTTCAAAATAGAGATAAGAGGCTAGTTGAACGCTTTTGTATTTTATAATAGTATAAAGCAACAATGACTTTAATATTCCTTGCATTCTTCATACGAGTATAAATAGTCAATTGAAATTTAGATGGAAAAGCAAAAGTCTTGTGAATAGCAAAGCATGCAGTTTTCGACCACCATAATAATTGGACTTGGCCTAGTGGCGGTTGCTTCTGCCGCTTCGGTGGATCCAACATGCATGCTTAGGGATATAATAAAAACTGTGAGTTGAATGCACATCCTATAGGTAGAGTTGGGCACATTAGTTCCTTAAAGTGATCGCTCATTTTAGTTCACCAGCTCATTTTCGTTCAGTAGACCACCAGTTCAATTCAGCCGCTATTAAAGGAATCTGATTGGAACATGAATGGAATGAGTTGAATGAAGTCGCTGTGGAAAGAAAGCGAATATACAAACGCGTTTCTTTAGGTAGAAACCTACATTCATGGTGTCATCAAAAGACATGGTGAACTACTGAACTAAAATGAACGAGTTGTGTGAACTAATTCGAACCGTTCAGTAAAGTGGCCCGTTCAATTAAACTAGTGCGTTCGCGATCACAGAACTATACCTATTCCCTTAAATACCAGTGAAAGTGTCCGGCGTCTGTCAAACTCAAATTTCATTCTATTGTTTTTTGTGCATATAACATCACGTTGGTACACGTCGGACGCCGAATCGGCTATTTAAGTAGCAGCGAATATCTCCTATAAGCGGACAAATTCGGAGCAACCGAAGCTGTCCATCAATAGAGTTTTTGCCTGTATCTATGTAAATATTTGGAAACTTTTATTAATTGTTTACTGTTACTGTCATTTCAAGGACGAACGTGCTCGTCTTAATGGCTATCCTGCGGAATCGCACACAGTCACCACCTCAGACGGTTATGTCCTGAATTTGTTCCGTATTCCCTATTCGAATAAATTGCAGAACAAAGATGCTAAGCGTCCCGCTATTTTGCTTCAACATGGTCTGTTCAGTAACTCAGATTGTTGGTTATCCGGTGGTCCTGATAATGCTTTGGCCTATTTGTTGGCCGATGCTGGTTTTGATGTATGGATGGGTAATGCTCGCGGTAATATTTATTCTCGTGAAAATACTATTATTTCAATTAACAATCCGAAATTCTGGCATTTCGATTGGCATGAAATCGGTAGCATTGATATTCCCTCCATGATTGATTATATTCTGGAGCAAACTGGTGAATCGAAAATCCATTATGCTGGTCACTCCCAGGGAACCACGGTGTACTTCGTCATGATGTCTGAACGTAAGGAATACAATGACAAAATAAAGTCGGCTCATATGTTGGCCCCTTGTGCCTTCTTCGAACATGGTACTTCCGCTATTTTCAACATCCTCCGTCCCTTGATTGGCACTCCTGGCGGAATTTGGAACCAAGTTTTCGCTGATATGGAATTGCTGCCACAAAATCGTTTGATTAACCGTGTCGCCGATGCATCTTGTGGTCTAGATCCTGCCTTGAAATTCTTGTGCAAAAATATGTGGTTGTTGTTTGCCGGTGAAGGTTATCAAAACACCAACTTGACTGCCATGCAGGAGTTAATTGAAACTCATCCAGCTGGATCTTCCAGCAATCAAGGCATTCACTACATTCAATTGAGTGATCATAATGTTGGTCGTTTTTGTCAAATGGATTATGGTACCAAGAAAAATAACGAATTGTATGGTCAACCTACTCCGCCTGATTACAACCTGGAAAACATTTTAGCCCCCACCTACCTGTACTCCAGCAATAACGATGGTCTTTGCAACGCCAAGGATGTGAATACATTGGTATCGAAAGCTAAATATTTGGCTGGTGATTATCGTGTACCAGATCTTACCTTCAATCATTTGGACTTTATCGTTGCCAAGAACATGAAGGAAATGGTTAACGATCCGGTTATTCAGAATATTTTGAAACATGAAGATTCGTTTTACTAAGAACTGAAAATAAATATTGTTTCTTACTTATTATTTCTCTTATATTATGTAACCGTCCGTTTACATGGCTTGTTTGATTTTTGTTGAATACATATATGAAATTTCTGGGCATTCGTACGACAGGTAAAGGGTGGTTAAATTGTAAGGGCCGATGTTGAATGTGAACCACACATAAACGTTAAGTTTGTTTCTGCATTTCATTTGACATTTCTCAATTTCAGACTAACTCAATTTGAACCATGGAAAGATACACAATCGAGCAACGCGTTAATGTTTTTTAAGCCTTTCGTGCACTTCGTGATGTTTTGTTGATCAGCATAATCGACCAAATGTGTCCACAATCGGGAGAATTGTGCGCAAATTTCAGCAAACCGGGTCTGTAGGAGATGTGAAAACATCTATGCATGCTCGCCTAGTTCGTTTGGTGCGGCTTATGGGCTGGCGACGTCATCGGGCCATACTTCTTCGAAATGAGGCCGGTCAGGCAGTTACTGTGAATGGTGTTCGCTATCGTGATATGATAACGAAATGGCCCGAATAGGAAGATATGTAGTGTACAATATGTGGTTTCAACAGGACGGTGCCACTTGCCACACAGCTAACGAAACAATGGCTCTTTTGCGCAACAAATTCTATGGCCGTGTTATCTCACGTCGTGGCGATGTCAATTGGCCGCGTCATCGAAAATTTGGAACATCGGATGGAGGTGTGCCGGCGAGGTCGCGGCGGCCATTTTGCCGAGTTTTTCCATACATAATTGAACCATACCAATATTATCAAAATAAATAGAAATAGAAATATTGGCTGACAATAATTTAATACTCCTGTATTGACTTTGAATTCATAATGAATTCCAAGTTAGTTGTAATTTTAAATCCAAAATTTTTACTAATAATTTTTACATTTATAATAAGAAATATAATTTCCACAAATATTTTTAGGTTAAGAGAGACAGCCTGTATGATAGGCTCACTTAGAGTATTAAGTCCATTGTGCTACCACAGGTACGTAAAGAAAAACGTAAGTTTTTCCTACCCTCTCCCGTTGAACCAATTCATTTAACATCAGCCAAGACTGCTAACTGACCAAAAAAACGTAGATCCTACTGTTGCCTGTCGCCTTCTAGAGAGAGCAGGGCAAATACACAGAATGTGTTCTGTTGATACATCCTCCTCTTCTGCAAAAGTCGTGTCGCAAGACTTTCAGTAGCCACTTTGCGATTTGGTTATGGAAAATTTCATGAAAAGGATATGGTCCTGTAAGCGTGGTCGTGGTCCGATCATTTATCTCAAAAAATGGCATTTTTCTTTGAATACCAAAATAACACCTCTTGTTGGAAAACGCTTTACCTCAGTATTTTGCGCTTTCAGAGAAGGCAATTTCATTTCCCCCAAGGAGACAGGTGCAACAGTTGGAACCTTATATCTCCTGCTGAGAGTTCAGTCTTGGTCGTGTGAACCCGACCTAGACCATTATCAAAAGCCCCGGATGGGGTTGTACTCGGAAACTTAAATCTAAACGCTATTACCTCGTCATCTGCATATGCAATAACCTAACACTCATCCTCTCCAGAGAAAGCAGAATAATTTTCATGGAGAGATTCCATACCAGAGGCTGTTGAAATTTTTAGATGAATTATATAAATCGATGGTTTTAAAATTGAATTTGAATTGTAACGGAAAATCCTCACCGCCACCTGACGGAGATCCTCCTAAATACTTGCGCTAAAAGGTTGTCTGCGACTCGACCTCCTTTGCTTTAGCCAGGATCATGCAGGGTGATGTCGGTGGATTTGCCCTTTCTGTGGGCATGCTGGTCTTATTGATGATACAACAAGTATAGAGCTCTCTGAGTAAGAGAGCAATCGTATCAGCCACTGCCCGTAGCTCCGTCGGTAAGATATTGTCTGGTCCTGGTAACTTAAAATATTTAAAGCTAGAATGCTGGATTCGGTTACAATCTCACTGGCAACCTCTAATGGACGCACCTCAACGGAATCCCCAGTTAAAGTATTCAATATCTTAGACAGTAATGATAGTTATTGCGACTGTTATATTTCGGCTCAGTTGAAAATACGGAAATACTAATTTCATAGTGGGTCGTTCGTTGTTGTTGTAGCAGCTTGGAGACGCTGAGTTGATAATCCTTAAGTCTATTTCTATTACAGACTTCGTTCCAGCTGGACAACATTCAGAGAATGGATGTTATTTGAGTGCTGCCGTTTCTATTCTCCACTTCTCAGCTTCAGTGTATATATAATAAATAAATAAAAGTTCACGTGGAACATAGAACGTTTACGAATTCTCTCCACTAGGATTACCCAACATCCTTATGTTCTGAAATAACACAACGAATCCAGGTATTACGTGGGCTTTCATGTCGCAGTTGTCCCTGTGGGTTCCATTCAAAACAGCTCTATTTTTTAGACTGAGCGTCTCAGCGGCCAATCCAAGTCCATTTTCATTTAAGTATTTTGGAGAAAACGGAGGTGCAGTTCAATCTGCTCCACAATGCCTCATTCGAAACCCAAATGGTTTACAAAAGATTGGATTTTGTTTTGCGATGCTTTGGTAAAACTCCATATTGTACATCCATATAGCAGTACGGACATAAGGATGCATTTGAAAATTATAATTTTCATTTTGTTAGAGTTGCCATTACATCTCCTTGTTTATTGATTCGATCTGATAGATCCGCCAGTTTTTTTTATCTAGCTTCATTGTGCTGGCAATTAAAGTTTGAGCGTGAGTTCACTATTTTAGACCTTAGACCGCCAATTCTACAGAGATTGATGCGAAATGAAGAAAACAGAGCCGCCGTAGCGGCCAGTATCGAAGAATACCTAGAAATGTCGAATTGGTGCCGTTGTGAAGGAAAAATTTCTCTAGGACTACGTCAAGTTTTTAGTTTGCGCTACAGGCCAACAACTTTGAACGAGCTTCAGATGGTATTACCACAATAACGTCTCACACATTGCAAACTTACTTACTTAGGTGGCTATATTCCAACCTGTTGGTATTTAGCTTGAATTAGGATAGATTCCCAAGCGCTTCAGTCGCATGCGCTGCTTCCCCAGTTCCTCACATCAAGTTTTTAGAGATAATCTTTTACTTATTTTTCCAGCTGAGTTTCGATCGTGCTCTTTTGCGTCTTCCCTCATGTACACATTCGAATGATTTTCTTGCTGGAGCATTTTCATTCATTCGCACGACATGTCCTAGACAACGAATCGTGGTACTTTGATGCGTCTTACTCTATCGATGTTGTTGTGAAACTCATACAGCTCATGGTTCATTTGAGGTATGTATTCTACGCCAACGCAGCTGGATCCTTATATTTTAGGAAGTATTTTTCTCTCGAAAACACTTTATCTGCTTGCGCAAGTAACCATGCTTCTGCGTCGTATAGCAACACGGGTAGTAATATCGCCTTGTAGACTATGATTTTTCTTTGGCGAGAAAATGGACTTGTTTTTAAACTGCTTACTTAGACCGAAATAGCATCTGTTAGAAAGTATTATTCTTCGTCTTATCTCCAAAGTGATGTTATCAGTTTATTTATTGCGGTACCGAGATAGATGAATTTACCAACGCTCACGTATTGATCCAGTCTTGTTGATTCTTTGTTCGTTGAAACTTTAACTTGTTTTTTCCTCGATTACTGCCAGACCTTCTTTCATCGTTTCCTTTTCGACGTTTGCAAAGGCAACACTTCTCGCAATATTCGACCAATGATACGAGTATCAATATCATCGCCGTATGTAGGTAACATGTGTTTTCTGGTATAAATTTACCTTTTATGTTAATAGCTGCATCGTGAAATTCCTTTTCCAGTAATATATTGAAAAGATCACACGATAAACTATCTCCTTGTCTGAAACCTCTTTGCTGATGCGGAGAGGTCTTTTCCTATTTTAACTGATGATCGCATGTCAGTTAGGTTTATTCTGCACAGTCTTATCAATTGTGCAAGGATTCCTAACTCAGACATGGTCTTACATACCGTTGTACGAATTGGGCTATCAAAAGCGGCCTAGTAATACGAATAGGTGATATGTGTCAATTTGTTTTTCGTGAGTCTTTTTCAGGATTTGACGAAATGTAAATATCAGGTCTAAAGCCACACTGGTACGGTCCAATTATCTCATTGATTTTAGTTTTTAATGTTTCAAACAAAATGCTAGGTGGGATTTTATATACGACAGGAAAGAGTCCTACACCTCTATAGTTGGCGCACACGGTTTTGTCTCCTTTTTGTGTACCGGGCATAGCACACATAGGGTCCAATCATCGGGCATGCGTTCCTACAACCAAATGGTGCTAACACCTTATCCACTCATCGCCTACAGCCTTAAATAACTCATCCGGTGATCAAGTTCAGGGTTATCTTCAGCGCCGCCACTATTAGAACCAAATGGTGCTAACACCTTATCCACTCATCGCCTACAGCCTTAAATAACTCATCCGGTGATCAAGTTCAGGGCTATCTTCAGCGCCGCCACTATTAGATACCAACAGTTTGGAAAAGTCCTATTTTCATATCCAGCATGCTCGCTGAATCAGTCACTAGATTTCCATTTTGCAGGAGGAAATACCTGATGCCTCACTCATTGGTATCGTTTTCAGACTTCATTTCGACATCTGAGCATATCGATCTCCTCACGAACATCTGCCTTTCTATTAATTTATTTTTGCTTCGTAAAAATCGTTTCTCTCCTTTTCTCCCGCTTACCTAGAGTTGCTACCGTCTGCAAAGTTGGGTTTTTCGGGAAGTTTACTGAAACCCAAGTAAGGTTTTGGCAGCGTTTTGCAACGATTGGGAATTATGTTGTCATAGTGCGCTAATATCGTCGAGTGTGTAAGCAGTGGCAGTCTGAAGCGCGCGCGGCTTCGCTACTTCCAGCTTCCTTTGCATGGAAGTTCGTACATATCTTGCGACACTTAATCGGGTGCGAACCTTGGCTGGGACAAGATAGTGATCCTAGTCCATGTTAGCACCTCGAATCCAACGTATGTCTAACATGTCGAGTGGTTAAGCAGTGGCAGTCTCACGTGCGCTCGGCTTCGCGACTTCCAGCTTCCTTTGCATTGCAGTTTAAACATTTCTTGCGACACTTAATAGGGTGCGAACCTTGGCTGCGACAAGGTAGTGATCCTAGTCCATGTTAGCACCTCGAATCGAACGTATGTCCACTTTTTCGTGTATTGATCAGGTAACACCCACGTCGCCTTGTGAACATTTCGATGTAAAAATCGGGTGATACTAATAACCATATTTATTACCGCGGCGAAGTCTATTAGCCTCCTTCCATTATCGGTGGTTTCTTCGTGAAGGCTGAATCTTCCTACCATTGGACCAAAGATATTTTCCCATTAAAATCTCCCAAAATAATTATAATGTCATGGCTGGAGTAGCCGTTTTATTTTCATTCCACGTAAAAATATCTTTGGTCTGTTCGTCCTTACCCTCCGTCGGGCATGGACACATACTGGTATTAGACGGATGTTAACAAATTTGGCCTGAAGTTGATAGTGGCTAGCCCTTCTTCCACTGAAATGAACCTTGACACAAGGTGGCTAATGGTCTTTCTAACCACAAATCCGCATCCAAACTCATGAAATAGCTACACCAGGTGACAACACGGAGAGTTCAGTGTCCCCTTGAGATGAAAGAGGGACCAAGATAAGTACTGAGTTTAGCCAGATTAAAACCGATTAGATCGCTGATTGGTACCAAACACATTCACCGTCACCCAACAGATATTGAAGTTCCAGCGAAAACGAGCGAACATTTCAATTATGTGATATCCCAGATGTGTTTTTCTGCAATAACACCACATCTCAAAAAATCAAAATGATCAAGAGGACGAAAATACATTTTCTCTCGCAGTACATTTAAAACTATTATCAAAATGGTATGTTAAATGAGGCTAAAGCACGGTTTTTAGCCACCACGTTAACATTTGTTACTAACGGTAACTTTCACCATCACAATGTACAGAGTTTTCCAACAAGAGGTGTTATTTTGAATCACTTGGTATTTCGGTAGCTGTCACTTTTGAAGCTTTTATTCTTTGACATTTGACAAGTAGAAACTACGGCATTACTAAAATGGGAAAAGTTTGCGGACCTTGTTATCTCTCGAAGAGGTGATCACAATTGGCCACCGAGATCTTGTGATTTAACTCATTGCGACTTCTTCCTTTTGGGGCCACGTGAAAGATAAGGTCTACGCCAACAGCCCATCGTCGATTCAAGACCTCAAAGATAGAATACGTGATCCAATCGAGGACATAGGGCAGCCACTTTGCGATTTGGTTATGGAAAATTTCATGAAAAGGATATGGTCCTGTAAGCGTGGTCGTGGTGGCCATTTGGCTGATGTTGTTTTTCATTATTAACAGAATACCTTCCTCTTTATTATGAAACTAGCTGACCCGGTGCGCTTCGCTGCCCTCAAAGTGCGTTTCATTGAAATAGAACAATATGATATGTTGGCACTCCAGATATTACTGCAGTGTTTTCGGTTCATCCACATTGCACTTAAATGCACAAATTTCGTGTAGTAGCAGTACCCGTCAAATCACCTTGGGAGGCTACGTCGCTCATTCTCGGTTGGGGCATATAGATTTCTGTGAAATATAGTCATACTAATTAGTGCAATGATTCTATCCGTATTTATTTTTTCTACAACGATGCTATAACTCTAATCCGATATCTTCCAATTTTGTTGAGTCACGTTCTATCTTTGAAGGCACTTGAATACTAAACACACTTGGTCAAGCGGCAATCTAGATATAATGGTCTCCAGTTATTTCGTTTTCAGCAAGGGTGTCGTAGGCACAGATACTTCCACTGATCAGCTTTTTAATCAGATTCCGTAGAGTGCTATCAACAGCGTCCACTATAAACTTCAAGACGATGAGTGCAACGCCTCTATATTTTGTTTTGAGTACTTTGTCTATCGACACTATTAACTGTATATAACTGTCCTGCAATGATATTGGACATTTTTCAAATTCACATCTCGGATTGTATGGGCGGCGCCATGCCCTTATCCCTCTCTTTTGCAATGTTATCGCCGCAATACTATTTCAAATATTGGGTTCTACATTTCTTATTTGTATGGGGGTGTCATGCCAACTGTTTCCATCGTTCCTGTTTGTAGCTCCATCACCCCTACTGGTACCAAGGCCAGGCAGCCAGACTTCGAAACAATGGCTGATATAGTGATCGATATATTGAATTTTGAAATTTCAGCTTGTGTAGGAGTACCCACTGGTAATTCGACGCCAGTTTTTGGTTCAATCATTGCTTGTGGTTCGAAGGGTACATACCCATTTTAAAAGGCTAGCTGCAATAGCGCAGTAAATATTATATATTCAGATGGTATGTTTCACATTTCAGGTTGTGTGGGCGGTGACACGCCCACAGTTACTATCACGCCAGTTTCTTGCTTCAGCACTCGATCTGGTTCCACATACCAAATTTCAGGTTGTGTAGGCGGTGCCACACCCACTATAACTGTCACACCAGTTTATCGTTCCATCACGTATACTGGTACCAATGTCACATATACCAAATTTGGAGACTTTTACCGGAATAATACTAGTAATATAGCATTTTTAAATTTCAGGTTGGGTGGGCGGTATCACGCCTACTAACACTATCACCCTGGTTTTCATCTACATAACGCGTATTGGCACCAAGGTCACACATACCCAATTTTGAGCATTTTGCTACTATAGTATTCGAAATATCTCATATTTGAATTTTAGGTTGTGTGCCACACCCACTTTCACTGCTTCCCCGTTTTTAGTCCAGTGACGCGTACTGGTACCAAAGTCACACATATTAAATTTCGAGAAGTTTACTGCAATAGTACTCAAAATATTTCGTATATGAATTTTAGGTTGTGCGGGCGGTGCCACGCCCACTGTCACTACCACTATCACCCCAGTTTTTAGCTACATGACGCGTAATGGCACCAATGTCACACATACCCAATTTCGAGAACTTTGCTCCAATAGTATTCGAAATATTTCATATTTGAATTTTAGGTTGTATGGGCGGTGCCACGCCCACTGTCACTATCACACCGGTTTTTGGCTCCATGATAGGTACTGGTACCAAGGTCACGCATATCGAATTTCGAGTATTTTGAACCAATAATACCCAAGATATCCACTTTTAAATTTTACGTTTTATGGGCGGTGCCACGCCCCTTTGTCCAATATAGATAAACATCCGATCATTTATCTCAAAAAATAGCATTTTTCTTTGAATACCAAAATAACACCTCTTGTTGCAAAACCCTTTACTTTGCAAGATCAGTTAGTTGTATAGACGTCGCATATATTTATACCCTGACTTTAGTGATACGAGGGTATATATCATTTGCTACGGAAAAAAGTGTAACACATCGAAGGAGTGACCTAAGACCCCAAGTACTCGTATGTTCGGCGGATATTCGTTTTGGGTAATTTTAAGTCAAATGAGCAAAGTCCATCCGTCTGTCTGTCGTTCTGTCTATCTGTTGGCTGGTGCGCACGATAACTCTCGAAAGAAGTAACCGATTGACTTCAAATTTGGTATGCGGTAATATTTTTATCTATCTCCGGATGAGTTCGAAGATGGGCCATATTGGTCTACTCCTTCTGGTACCTCCAACACAAAGGGTTAAAATTTAGTGAAATATTGATTCTTTAATAATTTCTATACTACTTATTCGAATCTTCTGAAATTCTACACGTAATATTAGTATATTAGTCGCTATTACCTCGACAAAAATGGGTGAAGTTGACATGCCCCTTTTGGTACCTCCCACACAAATGGACCATTTTGCATCAAAATTTAACTGCTTATAACTTTAATGCAAGTGCATAAAAATGCTTGAAATTTTTTACAGTATAATGTTTTTGTAGCGCCTATAGTCCGGAAAAAATGGTCATTATTGTACAGCCCCTTTTGGTACCTCCCACACAAATGGACCGTTTCGTACCAAAAGTAAACGGCTTGTAACTTAATACCAGTGCATACAAATACTTGAAATTGTAATGCTTGTACAGCGTAATGCGGTTATAGTGCCTATAGTCCTGTAAAAAGTGGGCGTTATCACCCCGCCCCTTTTTGTACCTCCCACACAATTGGTTTTAAATTAATTGAGAGAGCTCGAAACAGGATCTGCGATGAAGTACTGGATTAAAAATAATTGTATTTGAATACAACAGGGGCGCTAAAAACCATAGCAAGAAATCGCTTTCAACAATCTATATTAATATTTAACATCGTATTGCTTATCAGTTTTCTTAAACAAAACGAAGCAACTTAACCGGACCAATCAAACTATCAAATTGTCCGTTTTTGTATTTGATAAGCATTGCTATGTGGATGTGTTTGTGACATTGAATGTCATAAATTAAGTATTTTGACTACTTTAGACCCCCTAGTAAGTAAGTTGACTTTCAGAAATCAATACCCGTTGACTGGTATTTATCCCATACCATGGGACCTGTCAACCTGGTTGGCAGTTAATTTAGATTGTCATTGTTACGATAACAAATCTAAACAGTACAAACTATTCGTTACGTTGGGGTGTAATGATATATCGCTTCCTCGAAGTGCAGCCTGGGTAACGCCAAATGATCTACCAAATAGTGGTTTTACTTTAAAAAAACATCAATGCGACATCATGCTCATCAGTGTATTGTTTGCAGTCAGGGGTAATATACGGTGTTTTTACGGATCCTTTCCGATACCTGGGCGCGTCAGCGAGTAACATGTGTTTCGCCAACCACTCCTTATCACAGTACCGGGGGCTATGCAGTAGTGTAAACTATATTCATAATAACAATTAAAATTTACAACAAACGCGGTCCTGCCTTGCCGGAATGTGGGGACACTACCTAATCGGAAGGAAGGAAGTCGCAAGGGTGTCCTTACTTGACATACATATACTCGTAAGTCTAGCTTGATTATACTAATTCGAATCCTACTCTATAAAAGACGCATAACGCAAGTGTTAGGTGCACAACAGAGGGCTTGGGTGTTGGGTTTGTGAACAGAGGGACCCCATAAGAAGAAGTACTGTCTCCACTAATTTGGAACCTAGTAGTGAATTGAATCCTGTTAGATCTAGAACTTTGTGGGTGGAAAGTCGTGGCTTATGCGGATGATGTGGCAATCGCAGTAACTGGCAAATTCCTCAACGTTGTCAGAGACATCCTTCAGGTGGCTCAGAACAAATTGGCTAGATAGGTCAAAGTCAGTGGTTTTGGTGTTAACACAAAAAACGGAGTTGGTTCTCTTTATTTTATTACCAAAAATAAGGCCCCAAATGTGGACCATCCTCGGATAAATGGAACAGAGCTGTTCTTTTCTGAAAGTGCAAAATATCTAGGAATAATAATTAACAGTAGAAGAGTTGGTAGCGCACTCGCCTATGAGTTTGGCGGTTGTGGGTTCGATTACTACCAGAGGCTCTGGTCTGTCGCTGCAAACATTTAGCCATATGGTCATTGTAACCCGGCCTTTCCCTGAACCTTTATATTAGGCGTGTTTTCGTTACACCATAAGTGCTTAATTTGTATGGGGAGCTAAGCACTTTTAAGCACTATTAGTTCCCGATGAAGTTTGGTGCTTGTGTTCATGTCTTAATCGAGTATGATGTTGCCAGATTGGGCACCCTATATTTAGCAATATGGCATCCCATTTTTGGAGAGATTTTATCAATTATTGTGAATTAACGGGAAGAAGAAGAACAAAAATGGGAAATTATTTTAATATTTGCAAACAGAGTGTAAACAATTGAACATAGAATAGTAAATATATGTTTTATAAATACTTTTCACGAATTTTTTGTCTGTTTCGCACTGTTCTTTCTTCGCAACTCATGACACCATTGCTACCAGATAGTGAAAATCCGCCACTTATTGCTTATGTGCCAGTTAGTGGAAGTCAGTTGTTTTCGTTGCAAAGTGCTAAACTAAAAGTGCTAGCTTGTAACGAAAACATGCCTATTGTAATTCATATAAATAAAGACTTTATATACTGGAACCTGTAAAGAAAGACAACGTCGCATTATATTCGTGCTAAAATCATCCATAGCAGTAGTTCGCGCAATACTGTTATACGGCATTGTGGTGCCTGCATATACATAAGCAAATCGTTAACTACAGCAACTGGGTCTCTACCAGTCCTAATGAATCTACTGCCCATAGACATTGTGGCGAGAGAAGTTGTCACCAGAGCGGCATTACGATTGAACTGCCTACTAATATGTAGGTATAAGATCTACCGCTATTGTAACCGACCGAGTGGACTATACTCGTATACCAACGGAGTACACCTAAGAAGAGAACTTCCCCAGAGAGGAATAGGTTTGCAGAATACCAGGTAATATACATATGGTTCGAAGCTTGATGATAAGGTTGGCCTCGCATATGTTCATATACGTATAGCTCACAGACCACCAGATACCTGCAGTGTCTATCAAGCCGAAATGATGGCAATAAGGAAATCGGCAAGTGGCTTAATCACTACGTAGTGAGATAGCTGTGTTTAACATATGGGTACATGGGCATGATGAACTGATGAACTTGCTAGGAAAGGGACGACATTACAAATTCTCGAAGAATTTGTGTTGGTGCGCCACTGTCAATATGCAAACTTTGGCTTAAGCAAGATGGTCAGAAATCGGCACCTGTAGTGTAGCTAGACAAATGTGGCCAACATACGAACTGAGAAGTTCAAAATGTCTTACTAGAGGGAAACAATCTGTCTACGTTATGGTCTGTTCTGACGGGACACTGCCTGATCGGCGAACACACCAGAGGGTGAGATATAGAGTCCAATGACTTCTGCGGGAGCTGTTCACCCTGTAGTATCGTTTAGGATATTCCTTAAATATATGCGTCTGTCACACTCGATTGCACGGATCTGCCAATGATGTTCGACTAATTAAGATATTTTCTATTCGAAAATTAGAAGAAGAAAATCGAAAAATTCAGATCGAGGGGTCTCGGATATTATACTCTCCCCAGATCAGATTTTCCATATACTTATTCTAAGGATAGAAGTAGTATATAGAAGAAACGACCGTTTATTATTATTTTCTTTAGATCCTGTAAGGATTATAGGGCCATTAAAAATTACCTTTACTTTACTTACATCTATCTAATGCTAATATATTATGTTGATTCCTACTCTTGTTTTGAGTCGCAGCTTCCTTCTCTATCTGATGGCGTCATATGTGAGCTAGTCGTCCAGTCTTCTGCTTCCTTGCGGGTTCCACAACATGGTCATATTGGTAATATAATCATCGCAATGTGTGCCCAATCCATCACCATTTTCTTCTCAGGATTTCATCTTCAATTGATATTTGGTTGTTCTTTGCAAGAGACTAGTGTTGGATATCTTCTCTGGCAAAAATATTTTCATGATTCTACGCAGGCAGCGGTTTATGCATACCTGTATTGACTAATGGCTCTGCTTGCTGCTTTGGTTCTTGACGAGTCGGGTTGGGAGATTTTTATTCGCATTACCTTTATTTTGGTTATCTTATTCTTAAGGCATGCTTTAGATGCGTCTAACTGCACTGCGTTTAGTTTGCTTTGCATATCTATCTATCAAACTCCAGCCTTAATAATTATTTGGCTACAGTTTTATGTATCATGAAGGATGCGGCATGTTGCGTTTTGTGTAGGGGGCTTATAATTTCATCCAGGTATTCCGTTACAGGCCAGTGCTCTTCAAATTGCTGTATGTGTCAGGGTGTCAAACGCCTTCACAAAGTCGATAAAAGTTATATAAAGTTGGGAACGCCATTCCGTAAGCTATTTGTGTGACCGCGCATGATCTCTGGGCTAGTTAAGTTCGAATAACATGATTAAGGACATTCGCAAGGCGTTCGTTTGTGAATTGGAAAATCGTCTTATTTCTGATGTTGAATAAAGTGAAACCAGGCCAATATCCGCACTGTGACAAATCGCTTTTCTAGGTACATTGATGATGACTCCTTCTTTAAGCTCGTCACAAAAGTTGTTGGTATCCTAGAATCACCTAAGGGCATTGAATAGGAATCTGGCATTGATTTCTGGAGATGTCTTCAGCATTTCGGGGTGTATTTAGTCCAGTCCTGGAGACGTGTTGTTCTTCATATTAATGGCTTTGATTTTTTCTGGAATATCTGGAGTATATCATTCCTTTAATCATGGTATTCTCAGTCACCTAATTCTTGATGTATCTCAGTTTCACTGGTTTTCACTCACTTTCACTGTTGTGAAAGTAGCTATGTCCATGGATTGCGGGTTGTTTAGCTATTCGGTATAGATCTTTCATATTATTGTAGAGGTTCCTGTTTCCTTTGGGACGTTGTTGTATCATATTCTATGAGCTTCTTTCTTAGTTTGTTTATCGCTCGCATAATATGACTTTTCCCCATCGTGTTTTAGCCACGTTCAGCCGCTCGTTGACTTGATTTCTTTTATTTATTGTTTCCCTCGACGAGTCTGAAATCCACTGCTTTCGGTTCGATGATTTGTGACCATGATTTTCATTGGCAGCATTTATGAAGCTTCGTTTAGCTACATCCCAATTTTGGGATGTATAATTTTTTTAAACTCCTGTACAATGTACGCTGATCTGGATAGAAAATACAAGAGAAATAAAAAAATCTATGGCAGATAATAACATCACTTGACCTTACATTAGGCAATCAGCTAAGGTAAGGCCACTCTAATGTAGGTTTAGAGTGGCGGTCTGTATATTAGGCTCAATTTGACTATGCTGTTAATCGCACAGCTAAGTCGTGTCTGCGCCAATTATCAGATCACACTCATTAGAGGTTGCTTTTTCTACTGAAGAACTGGAGACTATTCAGTTTATCCGATAGCCTACTCTAGACGTTTGGTCTTTACTACTGAAATTAGGTACGAGAAAAATGTTTAGAACATTTCTGGTCAAAATTAAGGTTCTTGAACTACTTTCACAGTTGGCCAGAAGCAACATAAAGTTGTGTGTGTGATATCACATACCTACCCTACTATTACGTAGGGTTCCTGTATCAGGACGATGTCTACTACACCTGTGGACAGGCGCAGCAATAGATCCTCTGAGGCTGCGTTTGTGTAATGGTGGTTAATCTGTACTCATATCATCAAGGAGAATGTCACCATCAGATGTGTCGAAGCCCAGTGTGCGAAGACATGCATTCGTTGTCGGAAATATATTGCACCGCTTTTGTGTGTGTCTTATGCAGGTCATAGATCTGGCATTACCGAAAGACAACAGCTTTAATCTCCCCTGATGTCACCCCGCATCGTTGCAGATTGCTCTGTACAACAATTTCGAACTTTTTTCAAAATAACTGGTTTCCGACAATGGATTCTAGTAGAGGAGGCCAAAAAAGGATATACGTGTATCGGCGTTTGGAATGATCATATCGGAACTTAATTTTAGGGGGTTAAAGTATCCCCTCTGTTGCCTGTTCGTGCATCATATCGGTATATGAAACTATGTTTTCTTTTCATCTGAGTTGTGAAGTATGTTCAGCAACTTTGTGGAAAACATTAAGGCCAATATTTTTGTGGAAAATATTATTGTGATTTCGTTTCTGAAAAATAATGTCACCACATCATTTTGCGGCATTTTAAAAATTCTCCCTGAACCCTCTGCTAATTTTGCATGCGCACAGTCGAACAAAAATCGGGCGGTGAGTTAAATGCATTCCTTCATAATGGCGCAACCATTTGGTAGTGCTTTAAGAATGTACGTTGTCAATTATTTTTGGTTCTGAAGTTTGCTTTTTGACGGTGCAACACTCCACAACGTGGGTTGAGTGTGGAAACGCACATTTTTTCGTATTTGCGGAGTGCAATAATTTTACAAACGGAATCAAAACCCGTTCAAACGGCTGCATTATTTTTACAAACGAACTTAAAAATGTGGTTTCAGTGTAAAATGGAGAAAAAAAATTACATTTTTTGCACACACGAAATCATTAACCTCCTAGCTCCCTTAGTCTGCATTTACATGATACTTTTTTAAGTATTATGTATACTTATCGGCGTTTTGTGGGCGAGAGAGGCAGTCGGAAACGGGGAAAAAAATTATGCTGTACTCGTACTTGTCGTACTCATAAAATTTTGGCCATAAAATTTTACTATACGAGTATGTGCCAAACCCTAAAACTGACTTAAGCTATGTACACTCGGTAGTCAGATCTTACAATATTGTCAGCAAAGTGTCAAAAAAATTTAACCTTGCGAACTAATAACCGTGTGAACTTACTATTTTTGTCATGCAACGTTGGCAGAAAAGTCATCGTCAGTACTTTGTAAGAGGTGGGAAGTTTAGGAGAGAAACAACATAGTTTATAAACACTGTCTATAAAATATTTTTATTGGCAATCCTGCCTGTATATATATGAAATTGTAATATATTCTTGAAATCGTCTGAACTGGCAATTCACCTTTTGCTAACAATCTCCCATTGTTAGCACTTTGATGAGTTGATAACATTATAAGATCTGGCAACCGCGTGTACATAGATTTGCGTTTTTGTACGGAGTTTGATACGATTTATCGTTATGGATTCCGATAAATTGTATAGTGTGAACACCCTTTCAAAATAAAATGACGCGATAAACTTCTGGCATCACCAGAGCACCCATTTTGACGTCTCGAATGCGATGTGTCATCCCAATTTTTTCTCTTGTCACTTCCCGTTTTAATTTCTGTGTCATTATCAGTTTGTGTTTCTTCTAGAAAAGAGAAGTTCTAAAAGTAAATTTTTTGTCGGCAGTGCTAAATTTTTTTTGTTTTAATCGTAAGTACAACTGTAAAGATTAAACGAAGTGTGAATGGAAAATAAAAATATTTTTAAATTAAAACTTAATATATTTTCGATAATACGAGTCGAATGATAATTTTAATACATCAGTATGCAGTAAAATGGCTGCCCCCATAACGCATGCATACACATACATACATAAGTATGAGGACGAACGCCATGTCGAAACATCTTATTGGGAGAACAAACGAATAATTTATTAAAGAATTTGAGTTGGATTGGTGTAAAAATCATAATTGCGTGTCCAAAAATATATTTTAGTTTATTTCCAATAGGTTTTCTTAACAATGTTCTTCGTTTTACTTGGTTTTTTCTTTGCTCTGCTCCATCTGTATTTCTCTACTACTTTTAATTGCAACTCTGGCAATATGGCGTTGCTATGCATTCATTTCCTGTGAACAATTCTGACATATGGCATGAGCAACCAACCACATGTCAATATACGGTCAAATTTCTTCTCTCATTTAGTTTTTGGATTTCGTGAACTCAAGTTCGTGGAATTTTTTTAGTTTTCCAATTTTTTTTTTGCATTTCAAATCATTGTACTACTTTTACGCTTGCTGTTAAACTAACTAAAATTAAATTAAGACAAAGTAAACTTATTGTGATAAAAAATAAAATTTTCTACATTTAGTAAGTAAGCACGAGAGCGTAACGCGTTTCTGATTTCTTATATACTCGTGTGTGTTACCGCCTCGCGTTTTTTTAAGTTCGAAATCAACAGTTGAGTTCGTGTCATTTATTCGTCATAAGCAAGAAATAGAAAGTTGAGAGAAAAGACGGCGGCTATTTTTCGACGAGAATAACATTTATTAAATAAATTAAAACACAAGGTTACATTTAAATTAAAATACATTGAAGTTGTGTTCGAATAACAAGTAGAAGGAAAACCACTTTTCTTTATCGTCGGCTGGCGTGAATTTCTTTTTTCCTTTAGTTTAAATGTAAGTAGCATAATTGGAAAATGGTTTAAAGTTATTTTTAGTATTCTTTTCTTCATTTTATACTTTCGGAAAACTGCAATTAACAGTATTTTTTGTCAGTGGGGTTCTTGTTTCTTTCTTTTGAGGTGAAAGATTTCATTGACCTCATTTTGTTTCGTTATTTAAAGGAATTTATGAATTTCTCTTCTAAATGCTCTTTGATCTCTTGTTTGCTTTTCTTTTTTCATTCTCCCTTTCTTTGTTTGGTTGAAATTAAATGAAAACTCTCTTTGTGTGATTTTTTCTTGGTTTTCTCTAAATTTTTTTGATCTCTTTGTTATTTCAAGGTGGTTTTGTAGTTTCTTTGTGTTCAGGGGGGTTTCTTTCATTCGCTTATGTTGTCGCGCGGCCATTTGTCAATTTTGTTGTTTTTAATAACGTTTGATTATGATTGAGGTTAGAATTCACTAAAATACCGCAAATACGTCGTGGTATTTGCTGAGTGTCCAGTTTTCTGGCATCAGATAACATAACAAAGTCCTTCAAATGTGCAAATCGGATTTATGTATATTCTAGTTTGCTTTATAAAATAACAATTACAGATTTTGTTTTATTTCAGTAACAAAATACTGGACAAATCAAAGTCCATTTACATTTCATGTAATGAATAGTGATAACGATGATATCATCATATCTATATGAACATATTCTCTTCCTTTTCTGCAAACTCACAGAAGAAGTATGTCTGATTCAAAATCTTCAGGGGGACTTCTATTGTTTTTGTAACTTGGAATATCTTGGAATTTGCTCCATTTTCAATAGGTATCGTTTTTGACTCGAAAAAGTGTAAATTAAGATCTGTCCGTATTTGTAATCTGTACATACATTGTTAAAAATTATCTAAGTTTGCTGGAAGCAGTTTTCCATTTCGTATTCACTGAATATTCAGTATGCACATTTCCGTGACGATGATAGGTATAAAAAGCAATGGGATTATCTTCGCAAACAAATGCCCACTTTGACGTCACAGTTTGGTGTAATGTTAACACGCAGATGACGAATTTATTAAGTTTGACAACCAAAGACAATTAAGGCTATAGACACCCCAGTGTATTTGCAACTTTTACACGCACAAGATGGGCAAAAGTCAATTACGCGTACGTTTGTTTGCGAGTGAGAAGATTGTTGGGAAGGTAGATTTTTAGAATTTGCGCATGCGAATGTACTTCTGAAAAGGCCTTTGGGGAGTCGTCTAGTTGCTAGTTAAACGGTCATTTTCTCGTGTTGGACAGATTTTGGTAAAAAATCGAAATCACCATCCCACATAGCTCAATTTATTTATTATTTTCAACTAACAATAGCATTCTACTTGTCTCTTCTCCTGAATAAAAAAGCCACAGGTTAATGAGTAATATGGGAATGCTATAAAAAATGTAAGAGCGTTTTGGGTGTCCAAACTTTCTCTCTATAGAACAAATTGGCCAATGAATGCTCTAACAATAGCATCAATTTCTATATATCTATTATTTTACATTTTCATAACTTATAATTAATATTAAATTTCTTGTCTCCTTTTATATATTTTTTTTAGCAATTTATTGTATGAGTCAAAAAACTGAAAGACCAGTACTATCAGGTCAGCGCATCAAGACCAGAAAAAGAGATGAAAGAGAAAAATATGACCCAACGGGATTCCGTGATGCGGTCATTGCTGGTCTCGAAAAAACTGAAGGTGACTTAGATGAAATCTCCAAATTTTTACATAGCGCTGGTAATAAACTTGATTATCGCCGTTACGGCGAAGTACTATTTGACATATTAATTGCTGGTGGTCTCTTAGGTAAGATTCTTTGCTAAATGCAATAAAAACCAAATAAAGTATTTTACATGTGTCCCAAAAATGTAGTGGCAATACTAACATGTTTTATGCACTGTTCTTTTTTAATCCAATTTTTAGTTCCTGGTGGATCAATCTCTCAGGATGGCGAGAAGCCACGCACAAATTACTGTATATTCGAGGCACCCGAGGACATGGAATCAATGCGTAACCATGAGCAGGTAATTATTATCTTTGTTGTTTATTTTGTTTCGTTTTTGTCTTATTTGTCTGCCATTTCGGCATATGATTTAGCCACATAGGTACTTAAGTTATTCCAGCAAAATAAACGACATGTTCTTAGTTCATTATACCCTCACTTTAGTGTGACGAGGGTATATATCATTTGCTACGAAAAAAAGTGTAACACATCGAAGGAGTGATCTGAGACCCTAAGTATGTTCGGCAGATATTCGTTTTGGGTCATTTTAAGTCGAATGAGAAATGTCCGTCCGTCTGTCTGTCTGTCTGTCTGTCTGTCTGCCTGTCTGTCTGTCTGTCTGCTGGCTGGTGCGCACGATAACTCTCGAAAGGATTAACCGATTGACTTCAAATTTCGTATGTGGTAATATTTTTTTCTATCTCCGGCTAAGTTCGAAGATGGGCCATATTGGTCCACTCCTTCTGGTACCTCCCCCACAAAGGGTTAAAATGTTGTGAAATATTGTTTCTTTAATAACTGCTATTAAACGTATTCGAATCTTCTGAAATTCCACACATAGTATTAGTTTGTTAGTCGCTATCAACTCGAGGAAAATGGGCGAAATTGCCACGCCCCTTTTGGTACCTCCCACACAAATGCACCATTTTGCACTGAAAGTTAAAAGCTTATAACATTAATACCAGTGTTAAGAAATACTTGAAATTTTGTACAGTGTAATGCTTTTATAGTGCCTACAGTCCAGTGAAAAATGGGCGTTATTGCCGTGCCCCTTTTGGTACCTCCCACACAAATGCACCATTTTGCACTGAAAGTTAAAAACTTATAACATTAATACCAGTGTATAAACATACTTGAAATTTTGTACAGCGTAATGTTTTTATAGTGCCTACAGTCCGTTGAAAAATGGGCGTTATTATCACGCCCCTTTTGGTACCTCTCCCACAAAGGTACCATTTTGCACCAAAAATTAACAGTTTATAACATTAATATCAGTGTTTACAATTACTTGCAGTTTTGTACAGTGTAATGCTTTTATAATGCCTATAGTCCAGGGAAAAATGAGCGTTATCACCACGCCCCTTTTTGTACCTCCCACACAAAATGGCCAAATTATACCACAATTTAATATCTCAACGTTAATATACCAGTCCATATAAACTGTTATAATTCGGCACAGTGCAATGTATTTAAAGTATCTACTATTCAGCGAAATATAGGTGTATTTCTTAAACCCCTTCTGGTACCTCCCACAAAAATTGACAGAATAATTTGTGTAATATTCAATATTACATTACTCACAAAGTGAGGGTATACCTTAGTCGGTTTACCCGACTGAAACTTTCTTACTTGTTTTACTATAACAAAAGCAATAATTTGCTTGATATAAGTAGGCTTGGCGTAACAGAGAATCCAGCTGGTTTCTTTTGTTGCAACAACAACAACAAAATACATCAGTAGATTATATTAGCTTTTGCTTTTTGTAGAATATGTAAATGAGAATCGCTGTAGAATTATGTATTTAAACAACGCCACGAACAACAATCAATACTGTAGATTTTTCTACCATTTAGACGGGGACACGTACACACACATTATAAGTGTGTTTATGGGAAGCATATTGACGTATTCTTCCGCATTTTTTATACATTCCTATCTACATATAATCGTGTTTTAAGTTTTCCTACTTTTTCTTTGCGTTGTAGTTATTTATCTTGCAATCTCATCTTATCTATTATTTTGTTAAGTTATTGTGTGTGACTTTTTTTTTTGCTATAATTAATATAGCTGCACCATATTAGAACTAGATTTGCTGCTCCAAAGGCTTACTTAGTGTCAAATGAGTGCTAAAGAAATATCATTTATTTACTTGTCTGGTTATTTCTCTTAAATAAAGATCATTATGGAATTTCTAGATTTCTTTAAATGATACATTTGATTCGTACGCACAATATATAATATTAACTGTGAATGGCTTTTCACTCGGAACTATATATACATTTTTCCGACAGTTCGTCTCCATAAACATGATAATCACATACTGTATAATATATTTTATATTTCTTTTAGACAAAAAATCGTTCTGATTAGGATTTATTTTATTAAAGTATCCAAATTCCCTAAACGGACCCCATTTTATCATAAGTTTTACATTTTTAACAAATATTTTTTATTTGATCATAAATCCATACATATAGAATAAATTTATATTTTTTCAACTTTGTTTATCATTCTAGTTATTTATCAATAGATTCCCCAAATTATGAAAACACCATAAAACTTTGAACGTCTCTCATAAAAAACTGTACTTTCAGATTTAACATACTTTGATGTAGAAGTATCAAAATAGCAGTACCACAGAATGAAAATAATCAAAGAGATAAGCTAGAAGTATAGATAATTTGATGAAAACTTTGTTTGAGAGTTATTTCACAATTGCCTGAAGACTAGAAGCCAGCATTAGGATGTAAACATGTTTTTAGTACGCCCTATAGTATAAAAAAGTAGCACCATATTAGAACTGGGTTCACCGATACAGTAAAGTTTACCTGGTGTCAAATGAGTGCTAAAGAAATATCATACATTTACTTGTCTGGTTATTTTTTCTCTCTTAAATAAAGATTCATATAAAATTTCTAGATTTCTTTGTATGATACACTCCCTAACTATAAAACCCAGTCTTTACAAATGTTGGCTATAAAATACCTACGTGTTAGTATTGAAATCATTTATGTACTCCAGTATAATATCAAATATGTATATTAGTCTGCTGCACCATATTAGAACTGGGTTCACTGATGCAATAAAGTTTACCTGGTGTCGAATGTGTGCTATAGAAATATCATACATTTACTTGTCTGGTTATTTTTTCTTTAAAAAAAAGATCCATATGAAATTTCTAGATTTCTTTGTATGATACACGCACATCTAATTTAATATTTATGTTTATATCTAGTAAATGCATAATACCCCTAAATAAAAATATTTATCTACATGCGGCATACAGACAAATATATATACACACGTACATATATATGGATGTGTGTATATGAAAAACTTTTTTAAACATTTCTAAACACTAAAATTCTATTTTTGTGTATTTTTCTTTGTTATAGGTATTCGTCAATCTCATGCGTCGATATAAGTACTTGGAGAAGATGTTCGAAGAAGAAATGAAGAAAGTATTAGTCTTCATTAAAGGTTTTACTCCAATCGAACGCATTAAACTTGCGCGTATGACAGCGCTATGGTTATGTACGTATTTTTTTAACTTTTGCATTTATTTGAGAGATATTATATTTACTTGTAACTATATTTATGTATTTATATAAGGACAAACATAAATCTTATTGTCATGTTTTTGATTTCATAATATTCCTATAAATGTATATAGTGATTTTATGAAGCTAAAGTAACTCATTAATTCATATATGAAAGCACCGTTTTAATTCTAGTATTAAATTCAAAGTAATATTCTTACAGTTTTGTTATATTTACATACATTAAAATTCGAATTTTTGTTACGGTCATTTGCTACAAGTCAGTTATCTACCATACCGTTCGATCTAACCTACAGTCCCAGCTGTCACATTGTATGACATTTACCACCTGATCCACGATGTCGAACCTTAACGTTCGCATGACTTATATGAGAAAAACAGCTGGTTCGCAAACAACAACAAAATCAGAATGAAAACATACTTCATGATCCCTGTTAGTTGGTCGCAAATCAGCTGTTTTTCGCAAAGAAGTCATGCGGAAGCTTACGTTCCACATCGTGGGTCAGCCGGTTCAATTTCTCAACAATCGGTTAGTTCTAACCAGACGTGGTGAAAATAAGGGTTTAACTGGGCACTGTTAATTAAAAGTTTTTTATTGTCATTTTGTATTTAATGTCATTTGTCCAGTTAACGAATTCTTATGTCTTCTTCATAACTGTTATAAAGATCATATACCTAATTTTGTATTTTTTTGCCACTTTAACCAAATTTGGTTTTTATCATTGCTTTCATCAGATAAAAATTAATATATGAGTGGCATAGTAAATATAATTTTGGCGTACTGACTTTTGCTTTAACACTAGAAGCAAAGGACACAAAACCAATTACATTTTTTCCAATACTAAAATTAATTCGATAAAAAAAAAGATTTACATTAGCACTATAGATATATACATTGTATTTTTTCTAATATTAAATATGTTTGTCTTTCTATTTTTTTTGTAGGTAATGGTTCTGTACCACCAACCGTATTATTGGTGCTCAATAATGAGCACTTGATTAAGGATGGCATTGCTCTCGATTTTCTGGTTGAGCTGTTTGTCACCTTTAAACAGGAAAAGGGTATGGCTTCTCTAATACAAACACTGAAAAAGGGTGGTTTAGAAAGCAAGTAAGTATGCATGCAAACCAATGACATAATATTATTTATTATTATTACTCTATAAATGCACAATCCACAAAAGAGGATTGTAATTCCAAGTTATTTTATAGTTAAAAAGATATTACATTCTAATTTTGCAATGAATCATTACAAAAATTTTGTAATTGATTTTGTTAATTATATTTTATTTATTACCTAATCTCTTTAATTGATTGATGGTAAAATCACTACATTCTGTTTTAATTATTTTATAACTATTATATTATAACTATTATTAATGTGATAAATCAATTATGTAGTAAATTCAACTAATTTGTTTATATTGAATTTATAAAGCTGTATTGATCTACGTATTTAAAAAATTTCCAAATATTATTTTATTCAATAGATATTTATCCTATCACTGTCCATCAGATGTGGACATTTTTTTAATGGCCATTGAACTTGGTCAATATTACGAATTTTTCAATTGTTCCACTTATTCACCCTTATCGGGAATAAAATTTCACATGGAATTTGTTCCCTAAATTGCACATTGAAAAGGGAACAAATTCCGTGTGGAATTTTTTAATTTAATTTAGTTTAATTCCATCATAGTAACCGAGCCTATATTGCCTTTTACAGTTACAAAAAACAACAATATGTAGACTACTCAAAAATCTTAAATATCTAAATAAATAAAATGATTAAATTATAAAATGAAACAGAAAACAATAGAAGGAGTAGTAAACAACCGTGTAATCAATTTTCTCCTAACTTTCACAGTATATATAAACAGTTATAGAGCATCTAACAATAAGAAAAAACTACTCACACACTGTGAGAAAAAAATTACAAAAATCAACTTAATTTCATAAAAAACATACGTACAAGCTTAACAATTTAATGCAATAAATTCCCGATAAGGGTGATTATTTAATTTAATTAAAAGTGATTTATCCCATCACTGTCCACCAGATTGGGACACCTTCTTAATGACATTAAACTTTGTCAACATGAGCACATATAGTTACATTTCTTTAAATAGGTGTCTCCATATGGGAACAGTGGGCGGTAAGGACTTTTAATTGACTTAAATTAATCCAATTTTATTACTGTATTTGACCAGTTTTGTAACGAATGTAATACTTAAATCACGCAATATATTTAATATAGAATTAGTCAACGAACTTTTCAATTGACTAAACTTGTTAATTGATTTCATTAACAGATATGTAATGGATTCAAAAAATTTCGTAATATAAACATTTTTATTGATTCTATTAATTTCAATTTAAATGAATCGATTTTGTAATAAATTATACAACAGGTGATTCAATAAAAATAAGTACATAGAATCAATTTAAATCAAATATGTATATTTTTGTGATTCAATCAACTTCAATGCATATTCAATCATTCATATTTATTATAGTTATTTACTCATTTTTTATTTTCTTTAATAATTTAATAGAATCGTTTGAACGTCTCTATTCAAACTGCCGCAATATAATCTTTATGCATACATAACTATTTAAAAATATAGGAAATTCCAAATCCCGGCCGTTACGTAATTTTACCATAATTTGAAGTTATTAAAAAAATTCAGTTTTCGTATTTTTATCATAAGCAAAAATGTAGAGCTTTAATTAATCTCTCTTGTTCCAACCATTAATAAGTATTATATAAACAAATCAAACCTTGTTCGGACGCCAAACATTTTTTTGCAATTTTGTAGCGTCCGAAGAAGAGATGTTTGAAGAACGAATAAAAAAATTATTAAATATCTTTTTAACATCTACAATTTTTCTTACGGCAATGTAAATTGAAAGCTGTGTGGTTCTTAAAATAACATACAAAATTTGACATAATTCTGGTTCTGGAAATACCCATATGTCATCAGAAACGAAAAAGTGCGAATAAACCAAAAATCCAAAATAGAGTTATTGATAGGTAATTGTTCATTGCTTAAAAATACGCGTCCTGATAAATTTTTAGCGCCCTACTATCAAAAATGGTGAATTTATTAACGAAATTCAAGAAAGCCTAACAAAAAATTTATTTATTCTTGGTTTTTTACACAATTTATGAAAGTTATTTAAAATAAACGTTATTATGTTTGGGTTTTATCCAGAAAATCGATTTATCTAATGCCAACATTTTTCATTTCATTTAGTTTTTTTGCTCCTGTATTTTCAAAAATTATGATTGGCCCTTTTTCGTTTCTGTTGCCGATAATATAAATATTCTTTTAGTTTGTGGGAGAGTTTCAGGAAGAAATTTGTTAATTTTACTCCAAAACAGTTTCTTTAATTAACTCTCCTAGAGAAAATGGAATTCGAATTTAATTTGCAAATCTTTAAACATGAACTTTTGTGTTTAGTTTGAATTCTTACAACAATTAATTTATAAGTATTAATTTGACAATATCTTTCGCAGTTATATTAATCATTATTCTCTGTTGTACCTTTTTAGACTTATGGACTTTTTCCCACCTAACAAACGTACTGAAGAGAATTTCAAACAAGTTTTTCTCGATAAAGAACTCACAGAAGTTATAAAGTTGCACAAAGCCCAGGCCAGTCAAGAGGCCAAGCGGGAGTTGCAACAAACTCTAATTGATGACATGAACGACGAGAAACCCCACTCGGAGATTACAGCAAATATAAAAGAATTCGCCCAGAAAGCCAACATTCCGGACAATGAAATTATCATTATTATATGGTCAACAATAATGTCATTGGGCGAATGGAATAAAAAGGAAGAGCTTGTTACAGATCAGGCTGTGCGCCATCTAAAGGGCTACTGCCCATTGTTCCAGGCTTTCGCATCCACCGATCGGGCGGAAATGGCTTTGGTTTTGAAAGTTCAAGAATTCTGCTATGAAAATATGAACTTTATGAAGGCCTTCCAAAAGATTATTTTGCTGTTCTACAAAAGTAAGTTTTAATTCCTTTCCATCTTTCGTTTTTATGGCGCACTTTTTGAGAATGTCATTGATTGTAACACGTGTCAATAGACAATGTACCAGTATGCCAGATTAATATACAGCATTGATTGGGTGTCCTAGCTACTTTGTTCTTATAGTTTTACTAGGCCAATAATCAGTGTTACAACACAACAACAACACGTACACAAGTTTTAGTGGAATAAATTGTTTTGATTTAATGCATTATGCAAATATATGTATATTTTGGTTTCAACTAGTTTTCCGTGACTTTGATAACAGTTTATTGCATTTAAAACTTGTTGACTTTGTTTATTTTATTATTTAACGTTTATTCTTCTTATTTATTCAGTATTTTAATGGATTTTTTTCTATTCTCTACTTGCAGCTGAAATCCTATCAGAAGAGGTTATTTTGCGTTGGTACAAAGAAAACAATTCGGTTAAGGGCAAAATGCATTTCCTCGACCAAATGAAGAAATTTGTGGAATGGCTACAAAATGCCGAAGAAGGTAGGTTTTTGCTTTTTTGCCAAATGATTGAAATCTTCTGATGTAAAGTTATATATATCCTTAGTCAATTTTTAGAAGATGTTTTGCGTAAGCGAAAAGATACGCTATTGATATTATGATTTATAGAGAAAGTCTGTAAACTGACAGAATTTCTCTAAATATTTTTGTATTTCATTTGTCCTAATTTCCTTGTGAGGAGATGCACACTTTTGAGAATGTCTTTGATTTGTAACCTATATCTATAGACGATGTACCAGTGTGCTAGATTAATACGCATTGATTGGGTGTCCTAGCTGCTTCTTTCATAGCTTTACTAGGCCAATAATTAATGTTACAATGATTCATATTAATAAATAAGTTGAATGAAGTGGAATATAAATAATTTTTTAGATATAGAACAATGTTACTCAAGTCAAGCTTTTTTTTGGTAATTCTCTTAGCACACTTTTGAGAATGTCATTGATTTTAAACCCATATCGATAGACGATGTACCAGTGTGCTAGATTAATAAGCATTGATTGGGTGTCCTAGCTGCTTCTTTCATAGCTTTACTAGGCCAATAATCAGTGTCACAATGATTCATATTAATAGATAACACATTAACGGCCCTCAAATTTCACTATCTCCGGTTATCCTACGGTTAGAGGTAACCTAAAGATATAGTTGTGCGTTAGCTATGATCAGAACTGGTAAACATTGGGGGTAAATTAAGTTGAGAGAGGTTGAGAGTTTTTTTTAGTATTTCTTTTAGCACACTTTTGAGAATGTCTTTGATTTTAAACCCATATCGATAGGCGATGTACCAGTGTGTCAGATTAATACGCAAAACAGCATTGATTGGGTGTCCTAGGTACTTTTTACCCATAGTTTTACTAGGCCAATAATTAATGTTACAGCAAATAAAAGTGATTGTATCATCCCAATAGTATTTCATACATATGCTTTTTTCGTCATATATATTCAATTAACGAATAGTTTATAATGGAAACGCTTTATACTTTCAATACTTTTCACTCACTCTTATCTTTTTGACAAATGTACTGGAATTCGTTCCAAATATGTACTTAGACCTCAACCTCCTTAAACATTTCATGAACTTTAGACGGAGAATTTTCAGCCACTCCCTTTAGTATCCATAAAAAGGCAACTATATTGAGAAACGAATTGTTTATTGATCCCTTTAACATTTTGTGGTAACTAGTGTGCCAGAGTAAAACATAGATTTTGCTTGCCTAATTATCTGCAAACTTTCATAGATTCTATAGGCCAATGAAATCTATGACAATTTTATTCCGACAAGAAATATACGATATGACTGTTATGGTGATTACACCATGCAACAAACCTATTGCCAACATGTCTGGCATTTAAGGTGACAATATTTTGAAGCTCTGAATAATACATTTATGTTCAGTTTTGATGCATGGAGAGTTTCAGGAAGAAATTTGTTAATTTTTTCCAAAACATTTTCTTTAATTAACTCTCCTAGAGAAAAACAGAAATTGAATTTAATTTGCAAATCTTTAACAATGAACTTTTGTGTTTAGTTTGATTTCTTACAACATAATATCTTAATTTTCTTAATACTTTTCAAATATCCTTATAGTTTTCGACAAACGTTCCGAAGAATTTTCAAGTACGCCTCTTTAAAAATCTTGGGAAAATTTATATAGACATGTAGGACCTTGTCACAGATAAATTCCGTTCGGAAGTGGAATGAAATCCAAATTTTGCCTATACAGCATAATTCAAAAGAAATTTTTATTCCGGAATGAAACTCTTTTAATTTTCAAAGCGGAATTGATATAAATATTTATAATTTATTATTTAATTGATATAAATATTTTAATTTATAATTCGCACAATGTCTGTTTTGTTCATTATTGAATTACCATTTTTAAAACACAAACGAACCGTTTTTTATTTTTTCGGAATTCATACATTTGAAAGAAATCTGTAGAAGCCAATACAAAAACGTTTGGAATTGTTACTACGTAATAAATAAAATGATATATACCCTCGTCACACTAAAGTGAGGGTATAATCAGTTCTGGACGGAATCTGTGACATGCCTCGAAACAACAAATTTTAATTATTGAAAACTTAAAATCTTCAATTATAAGCTCGACTGAATTAGTTAAAGAAATAATTGTTTTAAGTAAACAAATTTGATACAATTAGTTTCTGTGACTGAGAATTTATCCGCCTACAATTAAAAATAACAATTAAAATTTATTATAATATTCTTTAATTGAAATTTTTTTCTGTTGTATATTTTTATTGAAGTTTTTTTTCTATATATGTATATGGTATCTATTAAAAGGCAACTATATTGAGAAACGAATTGTTTATTAATCCCTTTAACAATTTGTGGTAACTAGTGTGCCAGAGTAAAACATAGATTTTGCTTGCCTAATTATCTGCAAACTCTTATAGATTCTATAGGCCAATGAAATCTATGACAATTTTTCATTTAAACTGAATATATATTCTTAACACTATTCCGTTACAGGTTGTATAATAAAGAAAGGAGGCAACTTTTTTTGAGAAACAAATTGCTTATTGACCCCTTTAACAATTTGTGGTACCTAGTTCGCCAGAGTAAAATATAAATTTTTGCTTGCCTAATTATCTGCACTAGATATAGATTCTGTAGGCCAATGAAATTTATAACAAATGAATGTGTCAATATGCAATAAGACTGAATAATGTTGAATTGAATTAAAATTTTTGTGATTCTGTGTTATAAAGGTCTGCTGACTTTATTAGAATCAATAATTTTTCAAACTTGAGATATTTTTTGGAATAAACTGTTTTTGATATTGTTTATTTTTAACCCCCTGTTTTTGTAAAACGTTTTTGTTCGTTTGCGACGAAACCTCAAATTTCAATTAACTATAGCTCGAAATCTATAAAACACAGGCATGACATATTTTCGGTACGAACTATTTCCCACCTTTCCTATAGTATATAACGAATTATATACTCCTGTGACTTATACATTTCGAGTATCAGTTGAATGATTTTGAATGATTCGTCGTAGAAACGTTTTACAAAAACTCTGGGGGTAAATAATTAAAAACACTTTTTCTCATAAACGTGTAACGGTACATATCAAGCGATTCAATTAGTAGGACTAACTTTTTTTAAATCCCAACAAATAACTTCGAAATGTTTTAAATTTTAATTTTTTAAAACATTTTTTACAAATATCTAATATTTTTTTATAATAATATAGAAAAAAATAGAATTTATATAGCGTGATCCATTTCGAGGTTCAACACTTTTTCAAAGAAAAAACAGAAAATTCAAATTGAATGGGGAATGTTTATTATCATTTGAAAGAACATTCTTTGGCATTTAATTCTTGAAGATTATGTCTATCAAATGTTGGCCGCGGCTACGTCTCAGATGGTCCATCCGTTGAGTCCAATTTTCGATGACTCGTTCGAGCATTTGGACTGGTAACTGGCGAATGACACGCGTGGTGTTTTGCTCCGCATAAACTTTAGACTTTACATATCCCCACAGGAAAAAGTCTAACGGTGTGATATCACACGATCTTGGTGGCCAATCGACCGGCCCAAAACGTGAAATTGTCTGCTCACCGAAGTGTTCTCTCAATAAATCCATTGATTGATGCGATGTGTGTGAAGTGACGCCGTCTTGTTGAAACCAAATGTCGCCGAGATCACGAGCTTCAATTTCAGGCATCAAATAGTCGGTTATCATGGCACGATAACGGTCGCCATTGACGGTTACGTTCTCACCGGCATCATTTTTGATTGAGCTGTAATTAATAATTTGATTTTAATAAATCCAAATTGTTGTGGTAAAAAAGAATTCAGAACATGCTTTTTGCGACTTGAAATCACAAACGCCAATTTTCGGCAAAATGCGATTGCCATCACATGGGCGAGTATCTCTACTTGGATCACCCGTGTTTGTTGATTAGTTGATTTGATCACTCTTTTTTTCAAAATCGAATCTTTTGTACAAATCGATTGACAAACACAATTTTAGGAAATCGAATGTATTGTTGAAGAAAATACATTGCATAGTCCCCATTAGAAATTCTCTAAAGTCTTAAGCTGAATCACCAGGTGAAATAAATTTGTATTTTATTACATAAAGCAAATTTATAAAATGTTTACATCAAAAAAGTGGTAGAATAATAACTCGTAAATGATTGGGTGTCCATTTATCTGTAATAACATATATATTTCTGGCCAATAACTGTTTGTACAATATAATAATGTTCCACTTATACCTATAGGTATATACTCTGCAAATGATAATGAATTTATTTTAATTGAAATCGTTTTTATTTTTTTTATTTACAGAATCTGAATCTGAAGATGAACAAAAGAATGGAGAATAACAAGATAAGGTCATAAATTATTGTTAAATGAAATGAGGTCGGTCGTCATTGTAACTCGGTTACGTGAACGACGGTGCGCATAGAGTACAGACTACAAAAGTGTTTTACATCTAACACACAACTATATTCTCTCAACTTTTGTCATCATCATCACCTACCAAACACCACCACTATAAAAACGTCAAAAGAACAAAACTTCAACGGCAAAACCAACCAACGCAATATCAACATTTAATCTCATACACATCTATCTATATACCTAAGGAAGTGAAATACATGAAACTAAATGCCAACAACAGCGGCAGCAGTCACTGCAGCCAGCCAGAGTCAAAAGTTTTATAGAGTAGATAACAGCAACATCCAACCAACACCTTTATTTATTGTAAAAAAAAACAACTACATGAAATCTAAATTTTTGACGGCAGTAATAAGATTGACAAGAACATATTTTATTGCAATATACAACATTTATAGTAAAGAACAATAAAACAAAACAACAAATAAATAAAATGGTATTATGCGTTCATTATACATATGATTGATTGATGATCGAATTAATTGAAAAACTGCAATTGATGATAAACAGTACCCTAAAAATAAGCAGGAACAAAAACAAAATTGGGAAAATGTCTATCTACATTATTCACGGTTAACATTTCCTGATTTGTTTTATATCCACACAACATTCATTCAACAATTGGGCGAATTCATATACAAGGCCGGCCGCTCTTCGCCTGCTCTTTCAAAATGCATTTTCATGACAACATAAAATTCAAAACAGAAAAAAATAATAAATATAAAATTAAATAAGTGTGCAAAAATTAATTGCTGAAATTTTAAAAATTTATTGTGTAAAACTTGAAACCCCCAAACTTCCTATATATTTACTTATCGTGATTTTTTCCTCCCACATTATTTTGTTATTGATTCTAATTTGACCCAAGAAATTATGTTGTGGCGTATTTTTTTTTTTTAATTTTTTTTATTATTTATTTCATTCAAAGTTATAACCAAATCGGAACAAATATAACATAGAAAGAAAACAACACCACTCACCCTATATCTATGATTTGTTTAATTTCAGTCTATGCAAACAAAAACAACAAATGTAAAAAATGTCATTAAATATTTATATATTAAACAAAATAGACTTGAATTTTAATCAACCATTAATAAAATGATGTTTTATTTGTACACACACAAGGGATATGGTTGCTCAAAAATTTGGTCACCTTGGGTGTGGGTGGGTGATTTGTTGCGCAGAAATGAGGTCGGTCGAAATCTATCCCCCTGCCTTAAGGTGCTCCTTTAGTTTTCGTTAGTTCCGCTACACTAATTGAAGAAGGTGCTTCCTGGAATTTTTAGACAACTTTTCGATTGAAAATGGTCTAAGGATTTTTTATAAATTAAAGAAAGTCAAAAAATTTGTTGCGGTGCATTTGGTGGTTGGTGATGTTTCTCTTACTGATCTCTAGAAAATTTACAAATTCTTCGACATCCCAATATTTTAGAAAATAAATATTCGGCAATTTTTCAATTTCCAATATTTCTGCCCCATTTCATTTCATTTCGTTTATTCTTCTTAACATGTTATAAAAAGCCATCAGGCCAATTAAAAATATATTACAATATGCATTAAAAATGAAAACCTTTAACATGAGTTAAAACTACTCTGCCTTATAAGGAATTATTGTAAACATTTTTTTTCCTATCTTATTATAATTACAAGTTCTTGCTTTTCTTTGTTTTTTTAGTCTTAAAATAAAGTAGGGTATTATTTAAAATTAATAGCATAAACATTTTTTTTCTCAGCGCTGACGAAAACTACTCCCACTATACAAATAAGTTTTGATTTTATAATTTTTAGTACATATAAAATCAAATAATGGAGTGTAAGTAAGAGCAACCAAAAAAAAAAAATAGAATAAAACCGCGCAGATAAAAAATTTTCCAATTGCTATGAAAGTAAAACAATAGGAGAGAAATCTTAAACAAATATAATAATGAAGAAATATAAAAAATATAATAATGAAGAAATATAATAAATGAGAACAATTTATATAAAAATATTTAGGAACAGATCTATTACGTCCATTAAGTGCACTTAAGGAAATAATCGAAGAAAAAAAAAAGATTATTCAAGATGCTGAAGAAGCCTGTTAGAGTAAGCTGTAATTGACAAGCTAAAATGTTTTAATTCAATAGGCAGTGCGTTATACAAACGTGCCACTCGTACAAGGAATGCATCATCCAAAAGATGAAATACCCTAGGTATTAATCGGGTCTGTTCTGTAATCACGGCGATTTGATATCACGGTGATTTTAAAATCACAGGGGACTTAACCGGGTATGTTCTGGCACTCACTTGGCGTATCTCACGTGAAATGTCTTAAGAAAGAGGTGTTCTAAAAGTCGCTATCACGCCTGTAAACCGTATGGCATGGAAGACAAATCACATGTTAGGCATTATTAAAGCAGAAGTTAGGCAGCCAATACTTTCTGCAGTTGCCAGGCACCTCGCTATTCGTCCTGTGAAGTAAAGGTGAGAAGTGAGATGAATGTGAAGTGAGTACCAGAACAGGGGTGAACATCACTTTAGGAGTTCGAAATCACCCGAACATATTTCGAACAATCTTTTTTGGGAGGCTATGAATAATAAACCGGGCGATTTCGAACTCCAACAGTGATTGTAAGTCGCCGGTGATTTTAAAATCACCGTGATTTCAAATCACCTTGCTACAGAACAGACCCGAATAATTGATTTCTTCTGGTTGAATGGCAAAATTCAAATGTCCTCACCAGGAAACTCGGACACTGATTTTTAATTAGCTTATAAAAAAAACTAATAACCGGGAACTCAAGAAAGTGGAGAAATTACACCCCAGAAACTTTACAACATAAGGGGTTATATGAACTCGCCGATTTAATCTGTACACAAACCGTACCGCTCTGTTAATAGCCAGATGTACTAGATTCATATTTCTCTGCGTAGTCCCAGAATATACCTCCAAGCAATACAAAACAGTTGGCATAACCAGGGCATGCACAAGACGCTCCCTAACAAAAAGGGACCGAGACAAATCTGTACCGTATAGATTTTTTAAAGAAAAATTCACTGTTGAAACAACCCTATTAATGTGTTGTTCAAAACGCAGCTTGTCATCTAATTGAACTCCTAGACATTCTATGTGGTTAACGAATTCAATACGTGTGCTATTATATATTATCTGGATATTATTGTAGGCACTGGAAGAAAACAATAGCGCCTTAGTTTTGGATGGATTTACGCAGAGTTTATTCTGTAACATCCAAGCGTTTAATGTTTCTAAAACTAATTCGATTACAGACTGAAGAGTTTCAGAAAAACGATGGTGACCCTTAAATAGCAACTGAATATCATCAGCAAAAGCATATGGAACACACCAGTTTTGTAAACGGGTGAAAAGGTCGTTTATACAAATTATAAATAGCAAGGGTCCCAACACTGATCCCTGCGGAACACCACTTTTAACGGGAAGAATATTACTGCGTCTACCATCAATACATACCAATTGACGCCTATTAGTAAGAAAAGAGCACAGCATGGTGCACGCACTACTCGAAAATCCATATGTCTTATATAGCTTATACAACAAAGTGGAATAATCCACCCTGTCAAAGGCTTTTTCCAAATCCAATAACAAAAGGATACAAAATTTTTCATCGCCAAAATTACGGCGGATGGAATCTGTTAGGCCTAACAATAAGGAAGTTGTACTCCTACTGTTTCTAAACCCACACTGGGCATCATGGAGGAAACTATTACTTTCCAAGTAGGTTAACATTTGCGTTTTCATTATATGTTCTACTACTTTGGAACAAATTGGCAAAATTGAGATTGGACGGAAATCATTCATTGAATGTGAGGCTCCCTTCTTCTTAACAGGTATTATTTTGGAGGTTTTGTTAGTGTAATTTAAAGCCAGTAGGCCAATTAAAGGTAAATTACAAAATTCTTCAAATATAACTGGTTTACGCTAATAATTTGACTGTAGGTTTGACAGGGCAATTGGCAAATGAGAATCCAAATTTTTGTGGATATCAAAGCCATACAGAGTTGTACTCTAAGCTTGTACTAAATAAAGGGTGGTTAAATTGTAAGGGCCACACCTAAACGTCAAGCTTTTTTCGGCATTTCATTTGACATTTCTCAATTTCAGACTAACTCAATTTGAACCATGGAAAGATACACAATCGAGCAAAGCGTTAAAGTTTTTTAAGCCTTTTACGAAAGTGGGCCATCAAAATGCATTTCGTGCACTTCGTTATGTTTTTTTGATCAGCATAATCGATTAAATGTGTCCACAATCGAGAGAATTGTGCGCAAATTTCAGAAAACCGGGTCTGTAGGAGATGTGAAAACATCTGTGCATGCTCGCCTAGTTCGTTTGGTGCGGCTTATGGGCTGGCGACGTCATCGGGCCATACTTCTTCGAAATGAGGCAGGCAATTACTGTGAATGGTGTTCGCTATCGTGAGATGATGAAGAACTTTTTATGGACCGAATTGGAAGATATGGATGTAGACAATCAGGGTTGTTGTGGAATCCGATTGCTGTCGGAATTGAAATCGAGAAAAAAATGACTTTCTGTTACACAACATTTATTTTTTTTATCGTCGTGGAATTCGACTGTTGTTCGAATTGGAATTGAAATCGAAAACCTTTTGTGACTCCAAAGTTATTTTCTTTCTCGGTTTCAGTTCCGATTCCGACAACAATCGGATTCCACAACAACCCTGAATATATGGTTTCAACAGGACGGTGCCACTTGCCACACAGCTGACGATACAATCACCCTTATCGGGAATAAAATTCCACACGGAATTTGTTCACTTTTCAATGTGCAATTTAGGGAACAAATTCCGTGTGAAATTTAATTCCCGATAAGGGTGATTGGCTCTTTTGCGCAACAAATTCAATGGCCGTTTCACGTCACGTGTTCGCGATGCAATTCGCCGCCAAAATCATGTGATTTGACACCGTTGGACTTCTTTCTTTTGGGTTATTTGTAAGAAAAGGCGTACATCGATAAGGCAGCAACAATTTAAGAGCTAAAGGATGAAATAATTCGGCACATTAACGGCATAGAACCTTAATTATGCCTCAGCGTCATAGGAAATTTGGACCATCGGATGGAGGTATGCCGCCGGGGTCGCGGCGGCCATTTGGCAGAGTACTAAAGGTAAGTACAGACGATTTGCTGATCGGACAACATTGCCAGAAAAATGGCGGAAAAATGCAACCCTGTGAATTTACAACCGTGTGAACATACAATTTTTGTTTTGCAACGTCAGCAGAAAAGTCATTGCGAGATAATTTGCTGATTGTTATATGTGCGAAGTTTATGCATGTGACTACGGCGCCATTGCCAGAAAAACATTTTATTTGCAACACTGTCTATAATGTATTTTTATTGGCAATCCTGCATATAAATATTTACAAAATATATTGTAAATATGTATATGAAATTGTAATGTTTTCTTGCAATCGTCTGAACTGTCAATTCACCTTTGCCTAACAATCTGACATTGTCCGTATATTTGCAGCACTTTAACAGGGTTGATAACGTTTGCCGATCTGGCAATCGTCTATACTCAGCCATTGCCAGAAAAATGGCGGATAAGTAAAACCCTGTGAATTTACAACCGTGTGAATATACAATTTTTGTCTTGCAACGTTAGCAGAAAAGTCTGCGAGATAATTTGCAGATTGTTAGATGTGCGAAGTTTATGCATGTGACAACGGCGCCATTGTCAGAAAAACATTTTATTGGCAACACTGTCTATAAAATATTTTTGTTGGCAATCCTGCACAGCGTTACCGTTGTGCGACTAAAGTGGCATATTCGCCCCTTTTTTTCAGCCGTGCTACTTTCGTGCCCCTTTTATATTTTGATACGAAATGTGCCCCTTTTCGATTTTTTGTGCCATTTTTTGGCTTTTGTAAAAAATCTGCTTTTTATACTCTTATAACAACACTTTCGTATTAACGCACGCGCTACTTTCTGAATTAGGTTATTTAATGGGATATACGCATATGCTAAAACGATTTACATTTATCTTTTGTATGTGTATGCATATGAGAATTTATTTCCACCGTTTCATCTTATTAGTGAAAATTCTGCGAATAGGTCGGCGTCTATGCAACAATACAAATAATTTGAGTGATTTCTTAAATGTAACAATATATGGTGAAAATTGTTTTTTTCGAATCAGTCGGCGTTTATAAAAAAATCCAATTTGTTTTGCTTGTGGTTTCTCAAATGTAACAAATATAATTTAATTAGAAAGCACAGATTTAATTAGAAAGTATAAAAAAGAAGTTAAAAAAAGGAACAATAAATAAAGAAATGTATGTGATAAAATATATTTAGTATACATCATAAGAAGTTTTCTATAACATTGTGTTTTTTGTTTAGTTTTCGTGTAAATCAATTAATTTTTTAATGTTACCTACTTATTTTTTATGTTAAGCTTTGTTTTTTTATTGTTGTTTTCTTTAAATAAAATCCTTAAAATTGATCCCCCCTTTTTTAATGATCAGTTGCCCCTTTTTCGAAAAAAAATCCCCTTTTTGTGCCCCTTTTTGAAATTTTCCATCGGTAACGCTGATCCTGCATATCAATATTTACAAAAGATATTGTAAATATGTATATGAAATTATAAGGTTTTCTTGCAATCGTTTGAACTGTCAATTCACCTTTGCCTAACAATCTGTCATTGTCCGTACATTTGCAGCACTTTAACAGGGTTGATAACGTTGTCCGATATGGCAATCGTCTAACGCACTTTTTGCACGGCAGTATATCGTCACTCTAATTTAAAAAAGGCGTAACTGACAATTTGGAAATTATAAATAAAAAAAATTCAAAATTTTATAAATTTTAAAAATGTCTTGAAACGTTGCTTTAATTTTTCATATTTTTAACAATGTTATGTTAGATAGGGCTTTTATATTTACATATTTTTGAAAATTAATGCGAGTTAGGGCTTTTTCTTTTATATATTTTTTGGAACTGAGTTACGCCTTTTTTGAATTGTCTATAAAGCCGTAATTTTTTCCGAAACACACTAGTTATTCAGAGGAATGTGTTTTAAGGTTTTCTAACGGAATATGAAAAAACCTCGTTTTCAAAAAAATGGTTAGTTACGCCCTTTCTGAATTCACAAAATGTCAAGTATTTGTATGGACTGGAATCAAATTTATAAGCCGTTAACTTTATGTAAAAAAAATGTGTATGGGAGGTACCAAAAGGGCGTGGCAACTTCGCCCATTTTTCTCAAGATGATAGCGACCAACAAACTAATACTATATTTGGAATTGTGAAAGATTCTAAGTATTAGTATAGAAGTTATGAGTAGACAGCATTTGCATATTTTTATTGGATGGTTGTACGGCAAAACCGATAACAAACCAATTTGTTTCGTCAAAAAATAATTAAATATACACATACTATTTACTTTTGCATATTTTATGCAAACTGATATGCAAACACATTTATGTTTAAAATTCAACGCAAATTGGATCTTTTTCTGTTGTTCCATTTTGTATCGGCTATTGTTATTCTAAAAAAGATGTTCGGAATTTTTCTTAAATTTTAATATGTTATATATGTATGTATATATGTGTTTACCTTAAATCTGAAAGGGCGTTACAGACAAAAGTCTGAAGCTTTAATCTTAAAATTTGGTGCGAGGGTAGTTCTGGTCGTTATATAGAAATATCATAATTCAAAAAATAGTTAACTTTCGCCAGTTTGCCGATGCATTTTTTTTTATGTATGAATTTTTCATTCAACAAATGCACATTATAGGCCCAACTATAATATGCATAAGCAATTCCGTACGGAATGTGCGTTAAGTTTCGCACCCTGCTTAAGCAAATGGGAACTGAGAGAGAGCTGAGAGAACTTAATGCCCAACTATAATATGCATAAGCAATTCCGTACGGAATGTGCGTTAAGTTTCGCACCCTGCTTAAGCAAATGGGAACTGAGATAACTTACCGAAAAGTTCACTTAAGTACATTATAGTTTGGCACATACGATTTCATGCATTCGCACAGTTGCTTAAGCTAGCTTATGCATATTATAGTTGGGCCTTATATTTTGCATATGTTGTGCACATTCCCTTGCATAATTTTTGCATATAAAGTGCATATATGGAATATGCAGATTGCATCGAATTTAGAATCCAAAAATATACCTAATTCTAAAATATGAACTTCTTCGGATGACAAATAGAGATTGTATAAAATTCCACTGTGTTGTGAGATAATCAATATTTCACTAAATTTTGGCCCTTTCGTGGGGGAGTTACTCGAAGGAGTGCATCAACATAGGCCATCTTTGCCCTTAGTCTGAGATAGAAAAAATATTGACACATAAAATAAATGAAAATACCAAATTTGAAATCAATCGCTTTATCCTGACGAAAGATATCGAGTGCACCAACCAGACAGACGTTGCTCAAATGACCCAAAACGGATTACCGTCAAATATTATTGGTGTTATTGGGCCACTCCATCGATGTGTTACATTTTTGGACCGCAGGTTCTGATATATACCCTTGTTCACAATTGTGGGGGTATAAAAACCGGATTATGTTGAAATTCTCTATTTCTACCAAAAGTGCTATATCTTCTACATTTATTCATAGATTTAAATAGGCATTGTTTTCTCCTTCAAGATGCAAGCTTTCACATTTTTTAAAAATTTTTTGCTATTTTTTTTAGTGCCACCAAAATTTTTTTTTATATATAAAATTTTTTCTAATAATGGTTTGGCTGTTTAAAATTTTAAATTTGAACTACCGATTACTTTGACATGTGATTTGAGCCCTTTGGATAATTTTCTGTGGGGAGCCATTAAGGATAAATGTTAAGCAAAGTATCCAGAGACAATTGAAGCGTTGAAACATGAAATCGATGTTGCTATTGAAGAGATTCGACCCGAACGAAAATGTAATGACAAATTGCCGAGCCAGGCATGATAGTCAAATGAATGATATTGAGTTCCATTATCAATTGACAAAGTTCGGCCTACACCTCTGTTACCTCGCGAAGGTGTCATTATTAAAATTATTAGTCCTTTTTTAGTGCAACCCAGTGGTGACACACACCTTTCTTTATAAATAATTTAAACTATTTTTTTATACCCTCACTTTAGTGTGACGAGGGTATATATCATTTGCTACGAAAAAAAGTGTAACACATCGAAGGAGTGATCTAAGACCCTAAGTATGTTCGGCGGATATTCGTTTTGGGTCATTTTAAGTCGAATGAGCAATGTCCGTCCGTCTGTCTGTCTATCTGTCTGTCTGTGTGTCTGCTGGCTGGTGCGCACGATAACTCTCGAAAGGAGTAACCGATTGACTTCAAATTGGTACGTGGTAATATTTTTTTCTATCTCCGGCTAAGTTCGAAGATGGGCCATATTGGTCCACTCTTTCTAGTACCTCCCCCACAAAGTGTTAAAATGTTGTGAAATATTGATTCTTTAATAACTGATATTATACGTATTCGAATCTTCTGAAATTCCACACATAGTATTAGTTTGTTAGTCGCTATCAACTCGAGGAAAATGGGCGAAATTGCCACGCCCGTTTTGGTATCTCCCACACAAATGCACCATTTTGCACTAAAAGCTTATAACATTATTACCAGTGTTTAGAAATACTTGAAATTTTGTACAGCGTAATGTTTTTATAGTGCCTACAATCCATTGAAAAATGGGCGTTATTGTCACGCCCCTTTTGTTACCTCTCCCACAAAGGCACCATTTTGCACCAAAAGTTAACAGTTTATAACATTAATATCAGTGTATACAATTACTTGACATTTTGTACAGTGTAATGCTTTTATAATGCCTATAGTCCAGTGAAAAATGAGCGTTATCACCACGCCTCTTTTTGTACCTCCCACACAAAGTGGCCATATTATACCACAATTTAATATCTCAACGTTAATACACCAGTCCATATAAACGATTACAATTCGGCACAGTGCAATGTATTTAAAGTATCTACTGTTCAGCGAAATATAGGTGTATTTCTAAAACCCTTTCTGGTACCTCCCACAAAAATTGGCAGAATAATTTGTGTAATATTCAATATTACATTACTCACAAAGTGAGGGTATACCTTAGTCGGTTTACCCGACTGAAACTTTCTTAATAATTTAAATCCGCATACCTTTGCTTTTTGTAAAATTTGCTTTGTCAAATTATTTCAATACTTTTTCCAAAGACAAATAGAATGAGACATTTCTTCCGGACGAAACGTTAAAGCCCCCCCCATAGACGAGTACTGCCGCAGGAACGGCAATATGTGTGTATTGGTGAATTTGACACAACATGAGAGTGTATTGGTTGCAGTATGAAAATCAAAATACTTTTGATTTTTAAAATGAACACCTATCAATCAGATGAAATTTGTTCATCGTTTTATGTCACGTAATTGGAAATTTTATTATATGTTTGTAAACAACGAAAATTTGAAATAGTTTTGTGAGAAAAATTAAAAAAATTACATTTTGATTGATATGTGTGTACCGAAAATGTCAATCACACACGTACACAAGGGGTTCATCGGCATGAACTGCGGCAGTACTCGTCTATGGGGGGCTTAAAATCTTTCTGGTACGAACGAATAGGAATGAACTGTCAAACGCGAAAAAACAATTTTCCGCGAACATTGTTTGAACTTTTTTGCACTTATCGATTAACATTATTTTTTTTTTATTTTAGCAATTACAAAAAACTCGGGAAAACCGGTATGAAAATCCGCGAAAAACTTCACTCGTTGGAATTCCTATTCGCGTTGCCGGACGGAATATCTTCATAGTATATAATTTTTGATTTTTTCAGTCTAGCAATTTTCATTTTTGAATACACACATTTTTAATAAAAAATAGACAGTCGGTTGTCCTGAGAAAACATAAACCCCTTTCCAAAATTAAAAAAAATTGAAGAATGCCGGAAATTTTCACGTCGCTTTATTAAGAAAATGTATTTTAAAAAGTGTTCCATTATTTTTCAGCTGTTCCCTCTATTTTCCAATGTCCCCCATTTTTCCAATATTTCTGACTTATTTGGAACAAAATTTAAATCAAAAGATTTGTTTCAGCGTGTTTTAAAATTCCACATTTTGATTCTTTGCAAATTTTTTCGCAGTGTATCTCCCCTTTCCAATAGGAAATAATGAATTTTTAAGAAATTTGTTATTATTTTTTAACTGTTCCCACTATTTTCCCATGTCCCCAATATTTCTGAATTATTTGGGACAATAAATCAACTGATTTCTTTCAGCGAGTATAATCGATTACTTGTCTGGTTTTAAAATTCCGCACTTTGATTTTTTGTCAAATTATTTTTGACAGTGTGCACTCATCCCTTTCCCAATTCGACTGTTTCCACTATTTTCCAATATCCAATATATCTGGCTTATTTGCGAAAATTTAAAATGTACACCCAACGATTTCTTTCAGGGAGTTAATAGATTATTAATTGTCTCGTTTTAAAATTCTGCACTTTGATTTTTAGTTCATTTTTTTCAAGTTAACCAAAATTTAAGAAAATCGAAAAAATTTAAATTTCCGCGCCGCTTTGGTGGGTGATAGATAATTCTTCGAGAACCCAATATTTTAAGAAATATTGCGTTTTTAAGAAATCTTCCATTATTTTTCAACTGTTCCCACTAATTTTCAATTTCTCCGATATTTCCAATATTTCTGGCTTATTTGTGAAAAAATACATATTTTAAACGAAAATACATATTTATTTAAGCGATTGTTATTTGTCTCGTTTTAAAATTACCCACTTTGATTTTTAGTCAAATTTTATTGAAAATTTACCCCTTTCAAAAACCTAAGATACTGATCTCTATAAAATTTACTTTAACTTCGGGAAACAAATATTTTAGGAAATATTATGTTTTTAAGAAATTTTCCATTATTTTTTAACTGTTCCCACTATTTTCCAATTGCCCTCATATTTCCTGCTTATTTGGGACAAAATTTACATCAAAGTATTTCTTACAGGGAGAATGATAAATTGTTAAGCAGCACATTGATTGCTAATCAAATTTTTTGACAGTGTAACCCAAATCCAAAATTTTAACTGTTGAAGAAAATCGAAAAATTTTAATTATCCGGCGCATTGGTGGATGATAGTAGGTCTCTACTGATCCCTAGAAAATTTACATTTCCTTCTAGAACCCAATATTTTACCTTATTTTTCAACTGTTCCCACATTTTTCAAATTCCTCCATATTTCTGGCTTATTTGAAATAAACTACATCAATCGATTTCTTTTGGCGAGTTGAGTCGATTGGTACATGCCATATTCCGAAACTTTGATATGTATGTACATGGTACAATTGTTGGCTGTTTTATAACGGAAAAGTAATTTTAATTTCGTTAGCTATCCAATTGTGTGAGTGGCAAATTCGTAAACGTCCTCAGAGACATCCTACAGGTGGCTCTGAACAAGTTGGCTAGATGGGCCAGAAGCAGCGGTTTGGGCGTTAACCCCAACAAGACAGAATTGGTTCTCTTTACTAGGATGAATAATGTCCCACATGTGGACCCTCCACCTCGGATAAATGGAACAGATCTAGTCTTTTCTGAAAGTGCAAAATTTTTAGGAATAATTCTAGATAGGAAAATGTTATTTAGACTTAACGTATTGGAACGTGTAAGGAAGGCCAACGTCGCCTTATATTCCTGCAAAAAGGCTGTAGGGTCGCGGTGGGGACTCTCTCCTAAAATCGTCCACTGGATATATATAGCAGTAGTTCGTCCAATACTGTTATACGGTATTGTGGTATGGTGGACGGCAACTGACAAACTAACCATTACCAACCTACTAACAAAGGTTCAGAGGACTGCCTGCCTGAGCATAAGCGGAGCCTTAAGGACTACAGCGACCGAGTCTCTACAAGCCCTACTCCATATACTGCCGATTAATATTGTGGCGAGAGAAGTTGCAACCAAAGCGGCAATAAGATTAAACTGCCTATCAATGTGGAGGTACAAGAACTATGGTCACATGAGGATATCAAAGTGTAGTGCTATGGTAACCGACCGAGTGGACTATATACCAACAGTGTACACCTTCGAGAGAAATTACATCACTATGATTCCCGCCAGAGATGAATGGGTCGGCAGAATACCAGGTAATATAAACCATCTCCACTTTTACACGGATGGTTCGAAGCTTGATGAAAAGGTTGGCTTCGGAGTACACTGTGAAGAACTTAGTCTGGATATAGCTCACAGACTACCAGATACCTGCAGTGTCTATCAAGCCGAAATAATGGCAATATGGGAAGTCGCCAAGTGGCTGAGTCGCAACATAGTAACCAACAATGGCGTTGTCATTTACTCGGACAGCCAGGCTGCCATCAATTCTCTGGAGGCAACATCCCTAAATTCACAAACAGCCCTCGACTGCCGCAGATCTCTTAACGAGATGGCTGAGCAGTTTAATATACACCTCATATGGGTGCCTGGGCATAGGGATATTCCGGGGAACTGCAAAGCCGATGAACTTGCTAGGAAAGGGACGACATTACAAATTCTCGAAGAATTTGAATATATTGTTGCGCCACTATCCACGTGCAAGCTTTGGCTTAGGCAAGAGGCAATCAGGCAGTCCAACGATAGATGGACAGAAATCGGCACCTGCAGGGTAGCTAGACAAATCTGGCCAAGGTATGACCTGAGAAGGTCAAAATATCTCCTCGCACTAGAGAGGAAACGATTGTCTACGTTAGTACAGGTTCTGACGGGACACTGCTTGATCGGCGAACACGCCAAAAGATTGGGTATTGACTCCAATGACTTCTGCCGAAGCTGTGGTGATGAGGAAGAAGTGGAGAGCATTGAGCACTTGCTTTGCGACTGTCCCGCTTTGAGTAAACGACGACTGGATATACTGGGGTCGGCCTTTTTAGGCAGCCTAACAGATCTTTCCAGTACTGATATTCGAACTATCGATAAATTTATATATCAAACAGGTTGGTTTCGATGAGGGGCATTTCAGCCCGTGGTAACACTAGGGACCTAAACTGGTCTATGTGAGCTTGTAAAAAAATACGGCTGCCACCCTAACCTAAACCTAAACCTAACCTATCCAATTATTTTTATAAATTTTATTAAAAACATTGGAAATAAAATGGAATTTATGATCTTTTCAATAGTTTTAAGAAAAACTAATATCGCTTTACAAAATACTAAAATATTATTATGTAAAAATTATTTATTACCTTAAAAATAATACATTTTAGCGGTCATTCTTTTTCTTAAAACAAAAAATATGAACATTCAATTTAGACAACCAACAAATAACAATAATGTCTCTGGGTTAAGTATGAGAATGGTGGTTGCAATGTCTTTATTTCATCAAACGTACGATGGACATTAACACAACACAGTCGGATCATTGGAGGTAGACGACACAGACAAACGACACACGACGGGATGAGAAGGGAGTGACAGCATATACTCATGGTATTTTTTTTGAAATTCCGAAAGGAAATGCTGTCAACCCCATTGCAGTGTCAGCATCATCTGCATTTGGGAGGGAAGTCAATAATGCCTACGCTAAGAGAAAGAGAAAACTAAAAATTAATACGAAATACTCTGTAAAATAATACGAATTGTAGGTAAATCAAAGCCGGGATTAATTGTTTTTTAGTTTATTTTTGTTTTTATTATTATTCATAATTGTTTTGTTTTACATAACGCCAAAAGCACAAACAATTATTTTTGTATTTAGGTAAAATTTCGTTTAATACTTAAACAAGAGAAGAAATAAAACACATTCACAAAATAATCGTAATAATATTATTAATTAAACAGGAGGGGAAATAATACATATAAAACAGCAGCAACAGTTTCAAAGCAAATAAACAAAAAACAAGAAATCGCATTGAATTGAAAAACGGAAAACCAAACGAAAAAAATATAATACAAAACAAAAGCTGCACTTTTTTCGAAGAATGTTTTGAGGAAGAGAAAAGGAATGTTAGGGTTTCAATAAAAGATAATTTTAAATAACAAAAGCTGTGTTCAAAAGCGTTTAGTAAAAAAGAAAACCTGCAGTTGTCTCTCAAAAAAAAAGTAATTATAATTTCCCACATTTTTTATTTTATTTCCATATTTAATTAAAACATTTAGATAATTAAGTAATATTTCCCAAAAGTCGAAAGTCAACAAAAACCAATTAAAGATAATTCAGTGAGAATATGAACGACACAACGACAAAGAGAGTTCGTGTTTCATCAAAGGGAGTTATCTAAAGAATGTGAGAGATAAGAGAGAAGGATGTTTAAATCACCCCCGCAATTGAGCGATTATTTTGTTCGTACAAAAGAGAATGTTTTCGTTTATAGATTTGTCATATCATCGTTCCAATACTTTACATTGAGAATAGAGAAATTATTGAAGTTATTCAAAATTTCTTTAAGCCGAACATAAAGGATGCTGTTATCGAAAAGTGTTAATACAAGAAATCTAAAGAATCTGCAACCGATATTTAGTGGTGGAGGGAGACAACCGTTTTTCTTGAAGTTTTTTTATACTGGCAGTTTTTGTTTCGTTACGCCTTTTGAATGTATATTGATGGTGGTATAAAAATCACAGCTTTTTCAAAACATAAGGGGTAAAAGGCAAATAAAGGGGGACAGAACGAAAAGAAGCTTTGATTCCGGTAGGAAGGAAAAAACTTAAAAATATTTAACAACAAATATTTAAACAAAGATGGGGAAAAAAGTACAATTTTACATATTTTTTAAACATGACTTAACTTTTTGTTTGTACAGGAATGTATGTATGTATATGATTAATTTCTCTTTCATTTTTCTGCTTGTTGTATATCAATTGTAGTAGTAATAGATAATAATAGTATACGTAAATATGTTTAAATATGTATAACTTGTTTCGTTTTTTGTTTGTTTAAACTATTAATGGTTTTGTTATTATTATTATTTTACTTTAAACAACATAAACATTCTTTAATATATATTCTGTGTTTTATTTACCTTAAAACTTTCAATAATGCATTTCTAGAGTTCTCCTTTTGGTTTGTTTCTAAAAATTAAGTATCCCGTGATTGGTTGTGTGATTAATATCTCTGTTACTTGAGTTTGTTTGGCTAAAAATCCATACTAAAAACTCACAATTTTTAGTTTATTTCATTTCAAAATCTGCTCTTAATTTGTTTTACACACAAATTAAAGAACAACAACTGGTATTATTTTGTTTGTTAGTTATGCAAGTTGCTTTTTAGTACGAATAGAAGAACTTTCATGCTTTCATCAAAACAAAAAAATACAACAAAGTCTTTTTGTGTTAGACATTTTGAAAAGAAAAAAGTCGAACTTTTGCTTTTGAATAAAGCCACTAAAGTGTAACCTTAAGTGAAGCTTAGGTAGGGGGTGGTGGCGAGGAGGAATCGGGGGGCATTTAATTGCATTCTTTTTTCTGTAGTTTGCGGTTGGTTATTGTGTTGCTGTTGTTATAATAATTACTTTTTTTGTTTTATTATTATTGTAAGCTAAATAAATTTATGCACACAAGAGGAAAAAGAAATAATTGTAAGATACTTAATCGGCAAATTTACGGTTTACGTTACGTCCGAAGAGGGCGTTACGTATTTCGGGAACCAATTGCTGTGAAATCAATTCCAAGCGGGATTCCAAAGTGTTGGGTACCTGGGGAGGATTAAACAAAAATAGAAATAGACATTTATTAGGATAACATATTTCTTTTTCCTTATATTCTAATTGTCTTGATTTATTTATTTTTTACGTTGGACAGGACAGTTTAAATTGCGAGTTTACATTCAAGATTAAGTAGTTGAGTGTTTGCAATCAAATTGAATCTTATAAAATAGTAAATCTGTCCACGACGAAAAGTAAATTTAATAAATATTCAGTATGTCAAGAAAGTGTTTTGACATTCGATGTTTTCAGGTTAAAAAACTTCCTTTTTCTTTAATTTTTTAAAATAATACTATCAAACATTTTTCATAAATGACTCCAGATCGAGGTATAGGCCTGTAAAAATAGTGTAATAGCGATTTCGTTTCTGCTAAAAAGTGCAACACTTTCTTTGCCCTTTTCTCGAAAACTGGACTTTTATGTCGCATTTGGAAATTTTGAAATGGGAGCTAAGTTTAATTCGAGGCACTACATCAGTTCCACCTAAAAAGGGCAAACAGTTTTAATAATGTCGCGTCGACCATAAAACAATTTTTGCCGGAAATTTAGCATTAATTAATTTTTTTACAAATATCGAAAGAAAACATCTATATAATTACTACAAAATTTTGTTTTTTCAAAAAACGTATCAGAAGGTAAATTTTTTGCGATGTCAAAACGCTTTCTTGATATACTGTATATAAACAAGAGCTACTCAAACATTTTGTATAATACGCTTAACTACTCTGTGGAACAATCTCTGTCTGTTCATGTATTGGAAAATGCAAGACAAATCGACGGTTTCAAAAAAATTTCGGTTTGGATTTTTCCATTTTTTTATATTTTTTCGCACACCTGAGAAACGCTTTGTGGAATTTTTTGAGATTTACAATTTAAATGTCTTTTTTTAAATTGCGAATTTTTAAGAAATTTTCAATTTTTTAAAATTCTATTTATTCTCTAACTTATAAGCTTTGGATAGAAGTGGGCCAACATTTTTTTTTAATTCCTTTTTAGCTTTTTAAAATTAAAAAAATCGCAGCTAGCCATTGTGCTTTTGGCTTGATGGCTTCGGAATAGATGTTCCATGCCAAATAATAAAAAAAAGAAGACACTTCAGGAAATGTTATCCTTACTCCTGACAATCTCCCTACAAAAATAAATATATGTCAAAAGTAGTAAAAATCGATGGATTTTTTAGGTGATGTATTCGGCAAAAAGATTTCATTTTTGTAGGCAGATTGTCAGGGGTAAGGGGATCAGCGGGGTTGGTGGGGGATTTGGAAGAAATACTTCCTGAAGTGTCTCCTTTATTTGTTATTCAATTTTTTTTTTAATTTTTTTCTGAAAAATACCCAAGAATACCAAAATTTCAAAAAAAAGATTTTTCCAATCGGAAGTTTTGGCCAAAAACACGATACACAGATTGATATCTCAACGATTTTTTAAATATCGATAACTTCTGGACGAGTTATCGGAAAAATCTCAAAAAAATTCCACAAAGCGTTTCTTAAGGTGTACGAAAAAATATAAAAAAAATGGGGAAAATCAAAACCGAAATTTTTTTGAAACTGTCGATTTGTCGTTGGAACATTTTGTCCTAATACGTCTCAATGTATTTTGACCTGATGTGACTATTATAACATTAATCCTATATCTAAACGACAGAATAGTATTATGGCTGAGTCTGAAAATTTGCATGTGGTTTTCACCAGTACATATTTCTATTATTATTGCATCTAGCCGATATGGGAACGATCTAATATCGGATATGGTATTCAAATCAGTTCAAAATTATGTTGATATTGACTAAATAAAACTGTATGTAAAATTTCAGACTTATAGCTTTAACCATTGGCGAGTATTTTAGTAATAACAAATACAGTAAAGAAGAATTCAGACTTGACTTGTTATTTTAATCAACTTGGAAATCAATCGAAATACGCGTAAACAATTTAAATTTATTTTAATTATTTATGTATAATTTAATTTACTTTGTGTTCTGAAAAATTGTTTGTGCCATTACAAAACATATCTTGAAATTTGGATCAAATGATTTGCTTATTAAACCACTGTGTAAATATAATGCTGAGATAATTTTCAGTCAGTCAAGTCGGGACTGCTTTGCTCTTGATCGAACCGTTCCAAATACAGTAAAAATATTGAACTGCTTTTTGTAGTAATCTAACCAATAGCACGGCCAATTTTTTTCGACTTTTTTTTAGCACAGTGAATTCTTTTACGATTAAATTCTTAACATAAAAAAATCTGAAATGCACGCAATACATTTTTAAGAAGTAGAAAAAATATTACAAAGTAAGAGGTTGTGTACAATTTTAAGTTTATATTTTAACCACGTTAATATGATAAAATTGCTATTATTTTCTATTTTGAGAATTAAAAATATCTTAATTTTTTGAAAAAGTCATCCTTGTATCGACTAAAACTATAATATCGATAGATGCTATTATTTTCTACATTTTTAAAATGAAATGCAATAAATACAACGTAGTATAAATTTTACAATATATTGGAGATGTAATTGTTTTAGTTGCCTTCTATGTTGTTGTTACCTTATTTTGTATTTGGGTTTATTTGTAAATTAAAAATGTAGGAATTCTATCAAAAATATAAGCTTTAAAAACGTAAAAATTTACGTCTTATATATCTTTCATTTCTTAAAAGTTGGATCCGATTGGACAATTCTAAAACACTTTTTGTTGTTTTTTTATAGATCTTAATAAAAAATTTCTCTGGGTACGAATTAATGAGAACGCGAAGAACTTAGCAAAAAACTGTTTTTCTTTTTTAGAGGATTTAAGAATTTCTCTTAAAAATGCTCTGAATAATTCGACTAGCTTTCCTACAATGTTCATCAATATATTGTCTCAGAAACCCTAAGCATTCATTTTTAAATATGGCTTAATTGATATTATAAAAAATATGCATATATGTATATGTATGTTTGCACAAATTTCTTACCTTGACGCGACCATTTAAGGCAATCAATTCAACGCCACCACATGTATCGGCAGGCAAGTAATTGTCGGTATCAATATCAACAACAACACTTTGATTTTGCATATTTTGTTTGTATTCTTCAATGGCTGCTGGTAAGACTTCATTGACAAGACCAACATCAGCTTGACGACAGCGAAGGATAACCGTGGGTTCCATGGTTTGGTAAAAGGCTTGCAAAATCAATTTCTCCAAGACAGTCTTGTATTCAGATTGATTTTTGGTAACCTCACCCAAACGACGACGGGCATCATCCAAAACACTACCAACGTGATCTTCACGGATTTTAAGAACCTACAAAAAAGTGAGAAAAATAATTATAGTTATGTTATAATTTTATATATATGTATATATGTATTGGGAATTTTACCTTCAAACGAGCTTGATTGAGCATGTTTGAGGATTGAATCTTCTTTTGAAGTTCAACTTGCTTTTCTTTCTTCTCATAGTATTCCATGATCTTAAGACGTTGTTGTTGAACCAAACGTCCCTTTTCGATGTTGAATTCTTCCTCAGCTTTAGCATCGATTTCTTCGGCCTTTTCATTGGCTTCTTGTTCGATGAAAGCCATCATGTGTTTGATCTGTCATTGAATTCATGTAATATAAATTAATAAATATGTAGGTTATTAGTTAAAATTCAATCTATTTTTTGGCAAGAATTTCGAGTCAGTTTCTGGTTCATGTGTTTTAGTTAGTAATTTAAAATTTTGTACAAAAATTCTGTTGTAATGGAAATATGTTCTTTACATCTCTTATAGGGTGCTTCGAAAACTTAACATTATTTTAGGATAATTTATATGATCAACAACTTGATTAAGTCTAATCTTACGGTAAAAACTTAAGGGAGAAGAGGTAGAATCATAACTTATCATAACGATTTGCTTTAGAATCTTATTTTGAGAAGATTTATTCATGTCTGTCAATAAATTCTTCACTTGTTGTAATATTTAGAATAATATCTCAAACCATGCAAACAATAATATAAAAGAAAGTTAATAAAGATGAAAATTATTATCTTCTGGACCAATGGCCAATATCACAACAGTGTATCACAACAGTGTGACATATTTTCCCAACGGATTTGACGTTTATACGCTCCAGAATTGATAGTTTTCAACAGATCTGGCTGAAATTTATTAGTCTTTCGGATATATCTAACAATAAAAATGGGCATATACCTAAGTCCTGACTCGACCTATATAATTCTGTACGCTTAAAAATTTGTTTGCTCCCCACTATACCCCGTTTGCAAAAGCTTGAAATATTGATCTGAGGTTGTATTACGTATAAATGAAGATTTAGCCATGTCCGTCTGTTAAAATCTCGCTACGGTTTGTAATAATATAGCTAGATTGTTTAAATTTGGCAGAGATATATCTTTTAGAATCAGACCGTTGGGAAATACAAATGGCTAATGTTTTGTTTTGTGTACATAGCTTCCCTTTAGAGATTGATCCGAACTATATTTCTTTAAGCCATAAAAACCACATTTTCAAAGAAATTTAGCTGAAACCTTGCAGTTTATATTTTATTTTGAGAAGCAATCATACGGAAATGACCATCTTCTCAAATTTGCTTCTTTATGCCATAAAGAGATTTCCGGTCGATTTGTGCGAAACTTTGCCGTTTGTAATTATTTACACTAAAATTATGCACAACGAAAATTTATCGAATTGGTCTATTTAATCGTCCCTAATAAAAATGGGGGACATCGATCCATGTTTTGGTATAACCCCCATATAAAGAACCATTCCGATTACATATATTAAGGCTATAGAGAACAAAACCACTTTAGAGAAAATCAGATACCTCGTTCCATGTTTTTGTAGAGGCTTCATATGAAATTAACATATGAATATGTCTTCTTGGCTTTGTTGATCCTACCGATATGCCTGGAATTTCGAAATTTACTCGATTTAAACTGCAACAATTTCTAGTAATAATGGTTTGATATAACACCTACATATGTATTTCATCGTGTATTGCTTAGCAAAAAAGGTGAAGGGTATTTTATAGTCTGCCCCGCCCAAACGTAGTCTTCACTTACTTGTATTTATTTCCTGTGTTTGGAAGCATTAATTAATCAATTAGGGCATAGCTTGACAAAGTTGTCAGCCAGATCTTGACAGCTAACTAACGCACAAATAGAGAAGGACTGTGGTAAACAAAAGCATATTCAAAGAGCTATAATGATCAAGACTTTCGGGAACATGTTCTGATCACGACGGTCGTGATTATTCTATTTTTCTACCAATTTCCAAACTTGGTCATAACACGATGCGCTTGACCGCCTTCTAACGAACCCTGACATAGCGACAAAGCCTCACTCTCGGCTTGACGCTGTTTTTACGAATATGACATCAATAGGTTGAGCAGTTTCGGAGAATATTAACGACTAGTAACAAAAGCAAACAAGAATTTTATATTAGAAGATATTAAAGCTTTAAAAAGGTTAGAAAGTGTACCTACTCGTACTACAAGTTATTCAAGAGATGATTTCGCTATAACTTAAAATTTCTTTTATCTTTGTAATAACCGGACTATAATAGACCAAAAAAAGTTGATCGTATCATAGTTTCCTTGTTGTCTTATTGCTTCCAGTCATAAGCTTCTTTTATGGTGAACTAACCTACTAACCTTAAATTGTTTACAACAATAACCATTCAATTTATAGATGTTAGAAAATACATAACACATTCAAGTTGCATTTTCTTTATAATCCATAAAACAAATTCAATATTCAATCCATCAATCATAAATCATTTAGGACGGTTCGTCTCCTCTCTGTTGGCATGGTTGGTCACATCCCATTAATTGCGACAAATATACTTTAATTAATATTACACGAGGTATTACTCTAAGAATATTACTCTTACTTCCACACAACATGGAAAAAACGAATCTAACAAAATTTAGATCTACATAAATATGTCAACATTAACGCCGTGTAAACAAAAATAATTTGTAATTAATTAAATACATAAAATTTATAAGAAACATTTTTATTATAAAATAGATTTCTGATGCAGCTATGTCTATAATGACTAAAAAAAGAAAGTGTTGAAAGTGTCTGCTACTTTTAAAACGATTGTTACAAATTTTTGACCATTTTAATTTTGTCGTTTACAACGTTATTCGCGATTATGCTTCAATTATATAATTATTGTAATCATACAGAGAAATAAATTGTTGACATATATCCATATTTCAATGATTTGCATTAGTTTGCTTTAATAAAATTCCCTAAGATATCTGTCTCCACATCATTTTGCTAGCCAGCCATTTAGCCACCCCCAGCCAACATTCCCCCCTTTTGGGAGAAATAAAAAATACTTGCAGCACGCAGTGATAACATACGAGAAAGAGATAGAAATATTATGTTAACAAGAAAACACTGTTGCTGTATCACTCTCACCCATGCGAGAAACGTACATTTTGGTCACATGACTTATGTTAGTGTTTTTTTTCGCAGTGCTGCGCTGCCCGCTGCGTTGCTTCATTTGGGATATATTCTTTTTTGTGGATGAGGGAAGAAAAAATAGCTATACAAAAAATCCTGCACATCTTAAAGATTCTTATAAGAATCCAGAAGAGCAATTGCCACATGTTTGGGGGGTCTTAACTAGATGTTAGTTTTTCAATGATTGTTTGGATAACAAAAAAAATCAACATTCACATGACATACATATCATATCCCATGACCAGCCACTCACTACGCCATCTTGAGTTGTCAAAGCTTAACTTTTTCATTGATATTTTTTCTTTTGGCCTTCTTTCCATTACAACAGTCAATTATATTAATATGCAGTCTTCATTTTTAGCACTTCATCTAAATAGTCCCCCTTTTGGGGTTGTATTATCATCATTACCTGTTTTTGAACATCAGCATCGCTCAAAGCCATTTTTGCAGCTTTTTTGTATCTTCACTTTTTACACAGGAGGGGAATCAAAAGGAAACTATTTTCAGAAATTTGGGCTGCCGTCACACGCTTTCCTAAAAATGATGATATTTTAGTTAGTTTTATTTACTACTTCTCGATTTAGCACAAAATTTTGATTGAAAAATCACTATTTGCACTAAAAATTGGAGATATTCACTTGGAAAGTATGTGGAGATGTCTGCGCCTCAAGAGTTACGTTGAATTTCTGACTTTTAACTTTTTGCTATCATATGATTGGCAGTTGTAAATTTCCCATCATGTGAAGGGGAAATTTTATGATAATTTTGACATTTCCCATGACATTTGGGTTGTGTTCATTACGTGCAATGCAACTCTGTTGGTAATAGAGGGCAATTGCGAGTATGCTGTGTTAGGGCATCTCCTAAATACCGGTGAATTTCGTCCTGCGTCTGTCAAAGTGTTGTTGTATGCACAGAAAACAATAGGATGAAATTTGAGTTTGACAGACGCCGGACGCATTCACTGGTATTTAAGAAATACCCTTAGTCTTGATTCACACTTGCAATTTTTTTCTGCTGAATTGCAGTGTTTGTGGGAGAGGGACGCAGTCGGTAAGTTCAGATTCACACTTGCAATTTTTTTCTGCTGAATTGCAGTGTTTGTCGGAGAGGGACGCAGTCGGTAAGGGGGAGAAAAAAATCTTCCGTACTCGCAATTTTTTTGCAATGCGTTTTCTTTCACTGTAAATTTTTTCGACATTTCCACACTGCTTTTCATTTAATATTCGTTGTTTTGTGCTCGGTTCAACATATGTAAATTTGTGCGACATACTTTTTAATAAAATTTAATGAGTTTTAATGAACGGTGAAAATAAAAAATTGTCGAAACAGAATACATTGTCTGAACGCAAATGCAATTTCAAAAGAGAATTGCAGACAAAAATTGCAAGTGTGAATATGGACAAACAACAACAATTCACACAGGAAAAGCCGAAACAAAGTCCAGATTTAGACTGGCTGAATGTTCAACAGATTATCGTCGTTTTGTAGGAGAGAGAGGCAGTCGGCAAGAGGGAGGGGAAAACTCTACCTGAACGTTTTAAGTACGCAGAGGAAAGTTGAAAAGAGAATTTGATGATAAGCTGCTGAAAAAACTTGCCTAGTGTAAATCCGGACAAAACAAATGAAAATAAGTATAAGTATTGAAAAAAAGTACATGTGAATGTAAATACTTTTTCAAAAGAGAAAAAAGTCGATAAGTTACTTCAAAAAAAAAGTACCATGTAAATGGGGACTCATTTTTTTTAAACTTTCCTCTGCGTTTAATTTCGCAGAGGCAATTTTGTTTCGTTCAGCCCGAGTAGGGGAGAGTTTATTCCCCCTCTTGCCGACTGCCTCTCTCTCCAACAAAACGCCGATAATCTGCTGAACATTCAGCCAGTGTAAATCCGGACCAAGCATGTTGGGTCTATAAAAACCTATAGAACCGGTTTGTTATCTGTTTCTCTTTTATTTCGTGGAAATAAACATTCCTTTGGGAAATTTGCAGAACAGCTATGAATTCCGCTTAAAATTGCAACATATTTTAAATCTTCTCATAAATTAATGCAATTTAAGTCCCGATTTACACTGGCTGAATGTTCAGCAGATTATCGGCGTTTTGATGGAGAGAGAGGCCGTCAACAAGAGGGAGGGAAAAACTCTCCCTGAACGTTTTGAGCAGCGTTGCCGTTTTGGTCATTTCCGACCAAATTTGGTCGGATAGATTTGAAATTTTTATATTTGGTCGGATGGTCGGACCAATTCTATTTTGGTCGGTTTTATTCTAGAAAATTTAATTTGTATTATAATACAGAATGAAAGCCATTCACCGATTGAAATTGTAGACGAATATATTGTAATAAAAATTAGTTTGAAAATATTTACTTCAGGTTCGACAAATGTTGTTGTTCGACAATTCCGTATTCCAAGATCGATTTAAGCCGACATTTTGGTTAAAATCTTACCATAATTGCAGAATTTTATTTATTTGCCGTAAGCTTAGTGTAAATATTAGATTAATAAGGAACAAAAGCAATTGACAAGTGTTGATGTGTAAAGTATGGCCCATCAATATTAGTGGGATATTTCAGAGCAATGTTCTTGGGTTTTATATAATTGTAGTGTTGGTGTTGAGCATTTATTGTTTTCAAAACAATGATTTTACTGAATGAGGATATATTAAGATTTAGCCATATTCCTATCATTTAAACGAGAAATTTAAGATATTTTTCCTATTATAACATTGAATGCGATCCATGATGTTTGGTATATACGTTTAAGACGGGTCTCATTTTTACTTGTTTTAAAATACTATATCAAGATATAAAATATCTTGTTTACATATTTTTTTATTTATTATTATAACTATAATATTTTTATGGTAATTAACTTTTCCAAACATTCCAAGTTTCATCAAAATCTGAAAAAGTTGTCACCAAACTTTACAAGATAACAAATACTTTAATTTTATAAATTTGGTCGGTAACAACGGATTTTGGTCGGTTTTGGAGAAAATTTTGGTCGGAAAAAAATTTGAGTAGTGGCAACACTGGTTTTGAGTTCTTCATGCAATTTCAGAAGAGAATTTGATGATGAGCTTCCATTGTCCGTACATTGGCAGCACTTTAACTGGGTTGATAACGTTGTCCGATCTGACAATCGCTTAAGTTACGCACGCAAAGTAGTCTCCGTTAGAAATTGTCTTGGCACTATCCAAACCATGTACCACTTTTTTCAATATCCTAAAAGGCAATTAGCTCTGCAAGAAGCAACAGGAATTTCCGTGACGATAAAAAGCAAAAATTAAAGTGGTATTGCAAACTCGATGGGTAGAACAACATGAGTCTGTTGAAAAATATCTTCACCTACAAGTAGTCATTATCGAGGTTTTGGAATAAATGCATTCCAACAGGCCTTTTCAGAAAACTTCAACATCGGCATTTCAGTTGTTGATGGCTATAAAAACGTTGGATTTTCAAGTTTCGGTCCATATAGTCCAATCAGTTCACTGCTTGGCATTATCATTAAGTCGCGTTCTTTAAAGTGAAAATCCAGATTTAGCTGAAGCCGTCCAACTGGCTGAAAATACGAAACAGGCTTGCCAGTTTTTTTTAGTGCCGAATCCCCAAATTTTTATTTTGTATCCCCTAAATCCCCAAAAAAAAGATTTCTGATCCCCAAAAAAATCCCCAGAAAATATTTTAACTTATGTGAATGATGTATTTTACAATTCAATGTACTTTGTACTAAAATTTATTTTGTTTGTACAAAATGTACGTTGTCAAATTATCAAATATCAAATATATTTGATTCAAAATCTTCCATCTCATCTACATCATCAAATTTTTTTTTACACGTTTTTGGTATTAGAAGTTTGATCATTTCTGCCAATGGACTAAATAATTGATAAAGCATGTACATCAAAGAGTTAATACCAGCGATTCCAGTTCTTTAAATCGAGAATTTTATAAACCGCATTTGGCTTCAATTGATTTATAAATATCTATAGAAATACGTATTGGCAATTACTACAGGTTGTCTATTTAAGTCGTACTCTAATACACTGCACGTCAAGCTACTTTTTGTAGGAACTTTTGACACAATTTTTACGGACGCATTTTCTAGAAAAATATAGATTTAACAGAAAATACAAATTCTAACTTAAATAAAGACATGTAATTATAAAAGATTGCAATCCCCGCCAAATCCCCGGATCCCCAAACCAAAAAATATATCCCCATTCGCGAAGAAAATTCCCCAAATTGGGGATAAATCCCCTAAACTGGAAGCGCTGATACGAAACAGGAATTAATGGACAAACGCGAAAAATGTACTCTCCATTTTAGTGCGATTTTTTCGTTTGTTAAAATATTTTGTGAAGAACAAGACATTCCAAACAAGAAACCGGACAATGTCATCGTTGCAATGTTGATGCAACTAATATTGAAGAATATTATAAGATTTCGACTTTATATATTCCATGCCTAGATTTATTTACCACTCCTCTCGAAGATCACTTTTTGAAACACCGTGGAATTCTGTCAAATTTCCAATGTCTTTTTTCATCTAAAATGACAATACTAAATGAAGAAAGTTGTAAACAATTATTTGAAAAATGTTCATCAATTTTGCCTGACAGTTCTTTTGAAGGGTGGATTGCGTCGGTTGAAAAATTACTGAAAATCGTTTAAATGGATTGGCTTCCCCGAATATTCATCGAGACATTCCAGTAGATGTTAACGCAGTTTTCATTTCATTTAATTTGTTTTTATTCATACGTTGCAATGCACAAGCCAATAAGGCCAATTTGACAGCATTACTGAAGGCAAGTGCGTTTAATAAGTTTTACAATATAAAAATATAAGTTAGAGATTAAAACAATAACATTAAAAAATACATATTAAGATTTAACTCAAAACTATTTAATTTAATTTTAATAACATTTACATTAAAAAAATCATATAAAACACTAATGCAATTGAAGGCCCCCGCCTGAAAGGGATTTAACTAAAAATTCACATTAAAACAATTGATACGCCCAAAGGCAAAGCAAAAAATAGACTTAGATATAGAAATACTACTCCTGAATATACATGTATATGTACTGCATGTATAAACATTGTCATATATATGTATAATTGCCAGAACGGACGAGTTATGATCGATGTAGAGCAAACTCCAAACACTTCCCCTCGAACACATGTTCAGGGTATGAAAAAACACGCAAGTAAACAGGAAGTTGTTCCAGATTCGTGCAACACGGACAAGATGATCACGCCTATTTAAATAATATACGAAACGAACTACCATGTTCAATAGCTTCTCAATTCTACTCAAGTTCTCATCCGTTGTGCCTGATACAACTTCAATGCAATAACATATTACAGACATCAATAACGCAAATGCGAGTCTCCTTCTTACAAAATGAGGAAAGTACAGATGCGTACAATACAATTTGCGCAAGGTAGAAATAACTTTTGGAAATAGCGAGTCAATATGGCTGGAACAATCGAGCTTATAATCAAGACGAATTTATTTCGCCTCGCCGTGTCAATTTATTATAACATTAATACAATTAATATATTGTTTAAATTAATGCAATTAATATAATATTTAAATACAGAAACGTAAAAAATTTTTAAAAATGGTCAAACAATTTATTCGGAGTGTCACAACATACAATTTAATTAAACATTAATTTTCGCTATTGTCACTATTGTTGTGTCTTTGAATAATTCTTATTGAAAATATTACCTATGTATTATTTAATATTAATGTTAACCATCGATTTTTAATCAAAAATTGGGTTCCATATTTGAAACGCCTGTCGAGAACAAACACAGTTTGTCTGATTTAGTTCATAAAAGTTTGGGATATAATTTAAAAAAAATAGGGGGTAAAAAAATATTTTACCAAAATTTTAGATATTTTTAAGAAAAAATTATAAAAAATCGAAAACTAACTTCAAAAGTTGTAGCCATTTTAAGAAATCATAGTTTTTAATATATGCATTTACAGATTGTATACTTTTAGGAGTAAAAAGAAAATCAGACAAACGAGCTTTTCTAAAATCGCATATTTTAATAAATACTTTCCTTATTCATAGAAATCAAAATATCAACACATTTTGTGGCTAAAGTGCAGTTTACCGGGGGCATCACGAAAATCAAAAAAAAGTAGCCTATCTTGTTCAGTTTGGTTCAAAAGTTACGAAAATAATGTTCAAAATTGGGGCTCGGGCCCATGGGACCCAAAAAATGGACCCGGTCCCCGACATAGTCAACATTATAAGGTAATGCCATGTAGAGCCTCAATGTGAAAAAAATATGTAAGAAGTGGATCCAGTAGGCCGCTAGGGTCCAATATTTTGGGGGACTTGGGCCCCCAAAACCAAAATTATACTCAAACGAAAGGAAATGGGAGCATACTCCTAATAATGCAATAAAATTAAAAAAAAAAGTTATCCGTTAGGGCCATAGGACTCATATATAATATAACATCGAGTGTATATTATACTCGATGTTATTCTTAAGCAAAAATAATATGCAAAGACAGCTTTTCTAAAGCCCCTGTGACTTCCAAAGAAAAGTATTGCATTTACAAAAAGAAATGAAAATATTTTCAAAAAAATCGAGCCATTTTTTTTTAATTTTCGCCCTTGGCATTTTTCTACAACAAACATGCGCTTATATGTATAATTAATGTAATTAATATAACACTTAAATATTTATACATCGCCTGACTCACGTTGTCTAACTTTGATGTTCGCTGATTTACGAACAAAGAAAAGGAACTATGTTTTCATTTACTTTGTAGTAGTCATGCGAACGTTAACGTTTGACATCGTGGGGCTGGCGGTTAGTCTATTTATTACCTTATGATGAATTCTTTTCTGCAAAAAAGTGCAACACTTGCATTGCCCTTTTGCCGAAAACAGCACTATTATTTCGCTTTTTTGAAATTTTGAAATTTTAGTTGTGCTAAATTCGAGTAACTTAATTACCAAATTTCAAAAAAGTATCACAAAAGTGCCGTTTTCGGAAAAAGGGCAATGAACATGTTGCACTTTTTTGCAGAAAAGAATTCGCCATTAGTTTACATATAGTGTTATTTTATATTTAAATAACATTAAAAGTAGCAAAATAAATAGTGTCCAACTTTTTTGGCATATAAATACAAATTAAATTCAATATTTTGGGGGACTGGGCCCCCAAAACCAATATTATACTCAAACGAAAGGAAATGGGAGCAGACTCCTAATAATGCAATAAAATTAAAAAAGTTATCCGTTAGGCCCATAGGACTCAGTAAAATGGGGGCTCAGGCCCACAGAATGTATATTATACTCGATACAAAGAAAAGGAACTATGTTTTCATTTACTTGTCGTTCTGATGCCTCTTAGTAGGTCACAAATAAGCTGTTTTTCGCATAGTAGTCATGCGAACGTTAACGTTTGACATCGTGGGGCTGGCAGTTAGTCTATTTATTACCTTAGTTTACATATATTGTGTTATTTTATATTTAAATAACATTAAAAGAAGCAAAATAAATAGTGTCCAATTTTTTTTGGCCTATAAATACAAATTAAATTTTTCTTTCGTAAAAATCGCGGACTTTTTTGAAATAATAACACAAAAGTCTATGTATTACCAGTCCTTTTCTACCATTGTCCTCCCTCCTTTTTAAAAAATGTGGGATTTGTCCTCCTTTTGTTACTGCTTTAAATGTATTTTTATAGTTCCACCAATCGTGGTTTTGGATGGACTTTTTCACCAATAATGAACTTAAAGCTGAAGTATACTTTCAACTACTGAATGTTTGTTAGTTTTTTCGCTATACCAGCCCAAACAGCAGTGATTAACGCCCAATGGACAGATGAAAGGAACCGTCTACAAATTGGTTCCACAAAATCTGTATTTGCATTAAATTTTACTTAAAAACTACCCTGCGCTCCTAGTTTTGAGATATTTTGTTTTAGCGGTTTTTAACTTTCGCGCCTTCATGTTTAGGTTAGGGTGGCAGCCGGTTTTACCAAACCTAAACCTAATATTAAAAGCACGAAATTTAAAAAAATCTAAAACATTAATATCTAAATACTACTAAAATGGAGATGTGACGGTCTTTCTTAAGAGGGCAGTACTCCTCTGTAGAATTTTATAAGTATTTGTCATCAAAGCAGATAACTTCCTCAGCTAACAAACGTATCCTGATTTTTTAAATTGATCTCAACTGTGAGATCAATCTTTGTTTAATCTTTGATACTTTTTTATTAAACGGCTGGGGAGCCAAATTAGATTTTGTAACAGTTATCATTTACCTTATTTTAGGTTTAGTTAATTTAATTTAGTTTTATTTTATTGCTCAGGTTTTTTAACTATGTAATATAATTCATTGGCCTTATTGGCTTTGTATTACTGGAATGGATTCAATAAATAAATAAATAAAATAAAATATTATCACAAACTTTTAAATAATTACGAGTATGTTTTAGTACGAACGTTGTATTTTGTTTTTTTCATCCTATTTATTACATTTACAAAATTTATTGTTAAAATTTGCAATATATACTACTGCATGACATGAAGATATCACAATGTAGTGCTTAACCTATCTAGTGGACTATATACCAACGGTGTACACCTTCGAGAGGAACTTCACCAATACGATATCTGCCAGAGAGGAATGGTTTGGCAGAATAACAGGTAATAGAAACCATCTCCACTTCTAAATGGATGTTTCGAAGCTTGATGAGAAGGTTGGCTTCGAATTGCACTGTAAATAACGCACTTGATATAGCCCACTGGCTACCAGATATCGCTCTCGACTGCCGCAGATCTCCCAACGAAATGACTGAGCAGTTTAACATATACCTCATACACAGAAAAAATAAATGTAGTTATGACAAACACTTTTTGCAGTTGACCAATTTGTATTTGTCGCAAATACATACATAGAAAGTAGTTGATTCAAATAGTATTCTATTTACCACAAAAAGTTTCGGCGAATGCGTTGCATTTATCGCTACAACGAAATTGCAGTTGACAAAAATCAAGAGCAAAATAATCCGATCTAAATGCGATTTTTATTAAATTAAATGTGATCGTATTTGGAAATGCTTGTCAACAGCAATTTAGTAAAATGAAATGTTTTTTATTTGAGATTACATGACAAAAATTATTTATATCAAATACAAAAGGCAAGAGAGCGTACACTCAGAGAACCTTTCAATTGTTCTCTCTCTCTTCTTTTTACTCGCCAAATGCTTTTTCGCAGTAACGCAAACACATACATACATATACAGAAAAAATATTTAGTTATGACAAAAATTTGCGCCGATTGCGCTGCATTTATCGCTACAACGAAATTGCAGTTGACAAAAATCAAGAGCAAAATAATTTGATCTAAATGAGATTATTATAGCCTGAGATGCTAGTGCCTTTTACATTAAGTTTATTATAATTTTACTTGTAATAAATAAATACAAATAAATAAATAAAAATTAAATTAAATGTGATCGCATTTGATCAAACGCAATTAACTTGGGCATGCCAAGTCCTGCTCATTGAAATGTTCGTGTTGTTGTTGTTTTTCTTGCTGAATTCTTTTGGTTGTCTGCTTCAACAATATAAACGCAGCATAAAACCAGTAAGGAAAGGCAGAAAGTCGGGCGGGGTCGACTATATAATACCCTACACCTCCCTTACAATGCGATAAAGATCATTGCGAAAATAATTTGGAATAATTGGTAAGTAGGCAGGAACATATTATCTAATTCTGAGCCGATAATCGCTAAATTAAGCAATATTCGTTCCTAAATTGAGAAACATCTTTCCGGAAAATATTAATGATCGAAAGTAAAGTACAACTTCTATAACGCGTTGATACCAAATCAGGAGAAACATATATATGGAGGTTATATATAAATCTGAACCGATTTTCCCTGAATACTCCTTCATGTAAAAAGACCTCTTTCTGTAGAATTTCGTACTGATCGGTTATAAAATACAGTCTCTACAGCGCTTACATGTCAAATCGGAGGTAACATATATATGTGGGCTATATCTAAATCTCAACCGATTTCCCTCAAATTTGGCAGTATTAATTCATGTAATAAGAAGCCTCTTTCTGCCGAATTTCGTACTGATCGGATTAAAAATACACTTTTTACAGCGCTTACATGTAAAATCGGGGTAACATATATATGGGGGTTATATCTAAATCTGAACCGATTTTCTCCGAATTTGGCAGTATTCCTTCATGTAATAAGAAACCTCTTTCTGCCGAATTTTACACTGATCGGTTATAAAATAAATTTTTTACGGCGCTTACATGTTAAAATGTGGGGTAACGTATATATGGGGGCTATATCTAAATCTGAACCGATTTCTTCCAAATTTAACAGTGTTCATTCATATAATAAGAGACCTCTTTCTGCTGAATTTCATACTGATCGGATATAAAATAAAGTTTTTACAGCGCTTACATGTCAAATCGGGGCTAACATATATATGGGGGCTATATCCAAATCTGATTTAATTTTAACCAAATTAAATAGGGATCGTCCTTGGGCAAAAAAAAAGATATGTGTAAAGTTTCGTCAAAGATCGGGCCATAACTGCGACCTGTACTTTGTTTACAAGAATACATCTACAGACAGACGGACATAGCTAAATCGACGCAGAAAGTGATTACAGGTCGATCGGTATAATAAACAATGGATCTATCTCTTCTCCTTTTGGGTGTTGCAAACAAATGCACAAAGTCATAATACCCTGTACCACAGTGTGGTGTAGGGTATAAACATTTAGTCGATAATAGTGTTGGGCATTATCGTTCACTGAACGGACCGGTCCTTTTCGTTCTGTTCCGGTAAAGGAACTCGTTCAGTCTTTTCGTTCCATCGTTCCTTTTGGCTTCTTCGTTCAAATGACATTCATTCGGCCAAACATCACAACAGCTGTTTGTTTACTCGTTCAGTCTTCTTTTATGAACGTGATAAAAACAATTTTGCCAGACAAGGAAATTTAAAATATATTTTTAATTTATTTAATTATGTTCTGCTGATTTTATTTAAATAACAATTGTTAAACGCATGTGATGTGTATGTAATGTGGCAATTCTGGGCACACCTGTGAATAAGACTGATGAAGGTAAAAAATTAATACCTCCGAACGACAACAGCATTTAATTTTTTAATAAATATAGTGTGATAGCACTAGAGAAATCATTGTTCGGTATATTTGGCAACAATTAAACAGCTGCTCAAAAGAAAAGAATGCTAAATTGAACGAGCGAATGAACGAAAAATGAATAACAGCAAAAAGATCCGAAGTGAACGATGGAACTAAAAGTACGACATAGCAGGAACCAGTTCCAATCGTTCCTTCAAGGGAATCGTTCAATTGAACGAGTTCGTTCCGGAACTACTCAACTCTAGTCGATAATAGAAAAGTAAAGTGAGAAGTTATCAAAAGCGGCCAATATTGTCTTGAAGACAACCCCAGTGCAATGGAAGTTGTTGAAGCAAATATCTTCAAAATAGAAATATTTGAATTAGTAAAGGCATGGGTAGTAAGTGACAAGACTATAAAAAATTTAGTAGAATGTGGTGTAAACACATACGAAAAATTAAAAATGATAGAACTAAGTGACATCAACGAAATTTTTAATAGAAGAAGCCTAATTGGCGAAAAAATAATGTTTCGGTACCATCTTAATAAGTGGCGTAAGGAAAATAAGGCAGGTAATTTAGTCAGTGTGTTTATACATACATATGTAAACGGTCACCCTTATTGCTGTTAGCGTCGTCACATCATTATCGTCATATCTATGAAGTTCTAGCTTTGTCATCTATACGCCAATATTAAAAAACTTTAAAAATTTATGAAGTAGTCAATCTAAACAGTTTCGACTAAGAATCGACGACGCCAACCGCAATAAGGGTGATAATAAAAAAACAAAGGTAAGGAAAAAATTCGGATTAGTGACACCACGTCAATTTTTGTGTGGCCTAATTGGGCTTAAAAATTAAGTAAAAATAGAAAAGAAAAGTGTTGGCGCAACTTCTTGAGATATGGGCCTCTAAAGCTTGAGTATATATAATCGATCATATATCAGGTTTATATGCTCCGATCTTGTTCAAATGAATATCATTTCAAAGGTTGTTTAAAACTCTATAAATCTTTATGTAAATATATTACTTAACTTGGGGGGGGACAAATTAAATTAAATTAACTTGGGGGGGACAAATTAAAAAATATGATTTTTTAACCGCCGACAGCCGGATAAATTAAAAACATAAAAATATAAATACAAAAAACTCTTTTGTGCATCAAAATACACCAAATAATTCAACATTTATTGTGGGTTAACCATTTTTTAACTTTAATATCTACGGCCTTTGAAGGATTATTGACAAGTACTATACCTTAAAAGAAAGCTTGAAGTGTTGTCTTTTGTCTAAGTTTAGGAAAAAAATAAGTTTACTACGGTTGTTTATTGAGAAAGACCTGTTTTTATCAAAAAAGTGAGGTTAAAAAATCATATTTTTTTAATTTGTCCCCCAATATGTTAATAAAAATTATTATACTTATATACGGATTTGTAGTTTTAAACGACCTTTGTAATGCTACTCATTTGAACAAGATCGGAGCATAAAAACCTTATATATGGCCGTTTATACGCTCAGGATGTAGAGGACCATATCTCAATAAGTTGGGCCAACCGCCAACATCTTATTCCCTATTTTTCAGCGCAGAATGTTTTGTCGATAATGAAGCTATGATGTAGATCAGAGAGGTGTCTCTAAACCGTATTTACGCTTTAATTTAAAAAAAAGTTTTAATTAAAAATTGATTTTGTTTTAGCAAAACACCCAGGAATGGGTTTATTCTCCTGCATCTACCAATTCGGACTTCAATGTGAAGGATATATTGCAAAAAACTGTAGATGGAAAGGATATTCTTTCAAAATATTTTACCATCAACTCATTAAGCGAGCTGGATCGAACTTCGATAGTTCGAATAATTGTGGACCACTGTATTTTCAACAACATTAAATTGGACGTCAAATCTATGGAAAATATAGCAATGTCCGTAACAAAAGTTTTCCCAACCGAATGCGAGACGACGTATTATGTACCTCGATCAAAAAAGAAGAACGCTTCTGGTAAATTGTACGACCGGTACTACAACCAAAGGAATAAAAGGAAAAATATTGAAAATCCAGCTTCAGGAAAATTATATAGGGTGAATGATACTGTAGATGACAGTCCCTTGGATGTCAGTGAATTCGAGGCGGAAAAAATGGCTAGCAAACAATTTACAAACTCATTGGAAAGCAACATCATTCCTACGAATGAGGGAAAATAAACAACCAATGTCAACTTTTTTGAACGATTGGCCTAGATACAAAGATCCTAGTGGTTACACACTGGTTGACGGAAAAACATATTATACACTTTAGCCATTAAGCAAAGCCTTGTCTTTTCACAAAACCTAATTATAAATATTTTTTCAAATAATTTATTAAATCTAAAAAACATTTCAAGTATTGATTTATCAGATTTAGAATATTACACAAATTTGTCCACTAACTTCACAAACGGACATGAAGTACCCAGTTTGACTTTTAAAGGTGTTTGTTTCGAAAAAGGAGATATAATAAAATTACAAAATGCTTTATTAACCATATTACATATATTTAATAGGGCAAGAAATGAAATCCAATTTTTCAGAAAAATATCAATCGCATATAATTTTAAGATCACTTAACTTTTACTATATTGACAAAATTGAAAAATGTTCGTTACCTTGTAACACAGTCCTTTTAAATAATGGTAGCACAGTTGTGCGAATGAAATAAAAAACTGTTACTTTTTCATAATTTAATGTTACTGCTGCAAATATATATCATATATTATTATAAGTACTATGTATTATATTTTATAAACACATAGTTAACTTTTTTATAAGAAAAGAATAGGCCCCCACTAAGGTACAATTATCTGCCTATAAACAAAAATAAAAGTGAAAAATGGTTTTGCATTTGCCGAATTGTATTTCGGACAAAGACAAAGTTGCATTTGGTAAGATAATTGTTGTATTTGCCGAATTGTAATTGGGACAAAGACAATTGCATTTGGTAAAGGTAAGTACACACGATTTGCAGATCGGACAACATTGCCAGAAAAATGCAACCCTGTGAGTTTACAAACGTGTGAACATAAAATTTTTGTTTGTAATTGGGACAAAGACAATTGCATTTGGTAAAGGTAAGTACACACGATTTCCAGATCGGACAACATTGCCAGAAAAATGGCGGAAAAATGCAACCCTGTGAATTTACAACCGTGTGAACATAACATTTTTGTTTTGCAACGTTAGGGCATCTCCTAAATACCGGTGAATTGCGTCCTACGTCTGTCAAAGTGTTGTTGTATGCACAGAAAACAATAGGATGAAATTTGAGTTTGACAGACGCCGGACGCATTCACTGGTATTTAAGAGATACCCTTAGCAGAAAAGTCATTGCGAGATAATTTGCAGATTGTTATATGTGCGAAGTTTATGCATGTGACAACGGCGCCATTGCCCGAAAACATTTTATTGGCAACACTGTCTATAATGTATTTTTATTGGCAATCCTGCATATAAATATTTACAAAATATCAAAAACAATATAATTTAAGAAGACATTCCTTCCTGTAGCGAGTAATTGTCAGTTACGAACGAATAGGAATTTGATTCCAACGAGTGAGGTTTTTCGCGGATTTTCAGACCGTTTTTCCCGATTAAAAAATTAATATTAATCGATAAGTGCAAAAAAAGTTCAATCAATGTTCGCGGAATACTGTTTTTTCGCGTGTTACAATTCATTCCTATTCGTTCGTAACTGATAGATTTTGACGTTTCGGCCTGAAGGAATGTCTTCTTCTATTCTATTTGTCTTTGCAAAATATATTGTAAATATATGAAATTGTAATGTTTTCTTGCAATCGTCTGAACTGCCAATTCACCTTTGCCTAACAATCTGTCATTGTCGGTATATTTGCAGCACTTTAACAGGGTTGATAACGTTTGCCGATTTGGCAATCGTCTATACTCAGCTTAAGACAATTCTTGTATTTGCCAAATGGTATTTGGGCAAAGACAATTGCATTTGTTAAGACAATTCTTGTATTTGGCGAATGGTATTTGGGGCAAAAACAATTGCGTTTGGTAAAACGGTTTCTGCAGTTGCCGAATTGTATTTGCGGCAAAGACAATTTATTTTGGTAAAACAGTTTTTGCATTTGCCGAATTGTTTTTGAGGTAACAGCACTTTTGTAGTCGCAACAAATAGCAACTGCTAATGGGAACGATCCGAATGCAAATTCTTTTTGGGGTAAGGTTAAAATCATTTGCCATTAATACTTTTTAGTCTGTGTATGGATACCACCTGGGCATAGCGATATCCCGGGGAACTTGTTAGGATAGAGATCTATGGAGATGAGGAGGAAGTTGAGAGCATTGAGCACCTTCTTTCTTACTGTTCCGCATTAAGTAAACGACGTCTGGACACTGGGGGTCGGCCTTTCTAGGAAGTCTGATAGATCTTGCCGGTACCAATATTAGTATTACTCTTATTGAAACTTGTGTATCAAACAGGTTGGTTCCGATGAAGGGCAACTGGGACAGCGGTAGCACTAGGGACTTCAAATGTTCTACCAAAAGGGTTGTGACAAAAAAGCCAATTTTAACTGGACTGTAACAGCATTACACTGAACAAAATTTCAAGCATTTGTATGTTCAGGTATTACCGTTATAAACCATTTTTCTCAAAGTGATAGCGGCAGAAAAACTATTACTATGAGTGGAATTACAGATGATTCTGATCACAAATATAGAAGCTATTATAGAATAAATATTTCACTAACCCATTTGTGGAAGAGGTACTAGAATGACTTGATCAATATTACCCATATTTGAACTTAGCCTGAAAAGAAACCCTGCAGCTAAAATCATTTCTAGTTGCGTATTGAACCAGTCATAGGCTAGTTGCAATGTGACCTATGCAAACCCATTCGCATCGCTGCCAGCAAAAACGATTATCTGAGCTGCTTAACTGTACTTGCTTGGTACCTACATGGTGGTTGCAGATCGACTCGTTCGTCTCTCTGCCGTCAGCAGCAGAAAAATAAGCAAAAATGATTAAACTGCTTTATCAGCAAGTACTTTCTTGGTGGTGACAGAGTAAATGTTTCTCTCCCACCGCCATTCTCTTGTACTCTCTTATTCTCAAATATATATATTTGACTATGACTAGTTTATATATAGAAATACACTAGTTGCTTTTTACTTCAAACTAGTAACATATCTGTCCTTTTTTCATATAACGAACTATCGATTTTAACATTGGCTTGTCATAGGCACCCAACTAGTTCATTTGTTTACAATTCATTACTAGTTAATATCTAGTTCAGTTATTACTATATTACTATAGTAATAACTGAACTAGATAGTTATTACTATAGTAATAACTGAACTAGATAGTTATTACTATAGTAATAACTGAACTAGATATTAACTAGTAATGAATTGTAAACAAATGAACTAGTTGGGTGCCTATGACAAGCCAATGTTAAAATCGATAGTTCGTTATATGAAAAAAGGACAGATATGTTACTAGTTTGAAGTAAAAAGCAACTAGTGTATTTCTATATATAAAATAGTCATTTTGGCAGCAGGGAAAAAATATAACCACATACAATCTTATAAGTCAAACGGTTACCCCTTTCGAGAGATATCGTGCGCACCAGTTAGACAGACGGACATTGCTTAAAATGACTTAAATTTTCCTAAATAATATTTCCACCGAACATACTTGGGGGGTTAGGTTATTTATTCGATGTGTTATACTTTTGGACTATAGCAAATGATATAACCCTCCTCCTCCACTAAACTAAAAATATACATTTTGAGAAATAATCGCATATACGGTATCCGAACGGTATTTGGAAACGGAATGATAAAACAAGTAAGAATGTTTCAATCGGGTAAACCGACTAAGATATACCCTCACTTTGTGACTAATGTAATATGGAATATTACACGAATTACTCTGGCAATTTACTGGAGAAGCAAAAAAACTAAATAAAATGAAAAGTGCTGTCGTTAGAAAAACGGGGTTTTTCAGGATAATATCTAAACACAATCATGCATACATAAAATCACACAAACATGATTTATAACTTGTTTGTGAAAATTGTGTAAAATACAATTTTGGAACTATAAAAAAAGAAATAACTTGTTGTTAGGCCCTTTTGGATTTCTTTAATAAATTCGCCATTTTTAATAATACGCCGCTAAAAATTTGTCAAGATGTGTATTTTGATGCAGTGTACCGCATTTCATCAAAAATTTAATTTCAATTTTTCTTATTGTTCGCCCTTTTTCGTTTCTGATGACGATATGAAAACTTGGAACTGATGATTGTGTGAAGGGTTGTAGGTTTAAATATAACTATTTTACCAATTTTTAACTTTCACGTAGTGTTACCTTTTGCATATAGAAAATTTGGCCCAATTCGTTAGCTTCACAATTAATATATTTTTAACTTTATCGTAAAGTCTGAATAAATGAGACCATTCCGAAGAAAATCGATACATAATTTAAAAAGCTGTACCAATCATCCCGCGAAGGAATTATAAAAGATATGAAAGAAATTTCATTTCATTTCATTTATTAATTAACGTAATATGAAAAGCCTATGAGGCCAATTGAGTTATATTACATATTGTGTACAAGCATTTCTGTAGAATAATAGCAATTTAATTAAAAAAATATTATAAATAAAATATAAAACTATAAAATTTATTAAAATTCATATGGTTCCCCAGCCAAATAAACGAGTATAAATTAAAACATAATCACAAACCCTATCAGCAGGTAGCTTAGAATTGACTACTTATTTCAGAATAATAATCGCACTTAGTAATAAATCATATATTGCGAAGACTACAGAAAAATAAATTATATAATTATGATAGACAATTACAAAACAACCCATATATGCATCCTCTACATTTCATTAGCATTATTTCAGATAATGAAACCAAAGGATAAAAAGAGGCAAAATCTTTAAAAATGTGCTAAGTCACACTCGGAAATTCACCGAGCAATCATAGCAACACAACATTCGATTTCAATACAAAGATGCAGATATACAAACATAAACTAATGGTCAGCAAGAAGAAATTCAGTACATTTTGATTTAAAAAGCTGTGGACTAATGGAAAAGGTACGCAAATCTAACGGAAGACGATTCCACATCCTAGCCACACGAACAACAAATGAACGCTCACGAATAGATGACGATATTTGGGGCAATATAACCTGAATATTTCTGGTAGATCTGGAAAAAGTAAATGTACTACGCAAAAGTGGTGGGTTGCCAGACGTAATCAGTTTATAAAACAAATATAAAACTCTGGCATTAACAAAAACATCAAAAGGAGCTCCTAAAAATTGTAAAGAATAACTCGATACATGATCATACTTCCGGAGACCATATACGAATCGTAGAATCATATTAAAAACTCTTGATAATTTTCCAAAATTACGCAGATTTGCAGCAGAATGTACCTCAATACCATACAGGACATGTGACATCAACAAAGAATACGCTAAGCGTTTTTTAACATGAAGAGGTAGATACATGTTAACACTGTAGAACTGACGTAAACAGATCAACACTTTTTTAAAAACTGCATCAATATGTCCAGCAAAATCAAGCTTACTATCTATAACAACACCAAGACATTTCAACTCCTCAACAAATACAACCAACTCACCATTCATGCGAATTGTAAGACTTTGGTCGGATGTACCAAAAAACAGAGCTTGAGTTTTAGCTGTGTTAACAACAAGATTATTTCCAAGAAGCCACATATTAATTTCATGCAATATAATATTACCCCTAATTTCCAATTCAGAGTGTGCGCTACCTTTAATAAATATATGTATATCATCTGCATACAGAAAGAATTTACACTCATCAACACTAATACAATTGACAATGTCATTAATGTACATAATGAAGAACAATGGACCAAGAATTGAGCCTTGGGGGACCCCACTTACAAGATTTCGAAGATCAGATAACACTCCATTTACAGATACACATTGGGAACGACTACTCAAATATGATCTAATCAAATTACACGCCGACATAGAAAACGAAAAATTATTACGAATTTTAGACAAAAATTTATTGTGATTTACTTTATCAAAAGCTTTCGATAGATCTAGACCAAATTTCATTTCATTTCATTTATTTCATACATTGTAATACAAAAGCCAATAAGGCCAAATATTCGTATTACAAACAAATTACATCCATATAAGATTCCATACAAAATATGAATATAAAGATAACATAATAATAATAAGTGTAAATATATAAATAAATTGAATATATAAGAATTCTTAACAAAAAAGAATAATATTACTAGAGCATTAAGTGGCTCCCCAGCCGAATACAAAATGGTAATAATATTAACTAAAGTTTATAGACCCTCACTGATAACGTCTGAAACATATGGACAAATAATACACAGTTCATATACATACGCATATCAGGACTCCTGCAGAGAGTATTCCAAATATTTTCGCCTAAATATATGAACAGGATACGAAAATGTACGCAAACATATAGGAAGATGATTCCATGTTCTACTAACTCTCACTACGAATGATCGTTCAAATGTCGAAGTGAAAAACCTAGGAAGTACTAATTGGGGATTTCGAGTTGACCTAGAAAATTTGAACTTTTCACGCAGTAACGCAGGACTTCCATACCGAATAATCTTATAAAACTGTAATAAAACGCGTTGTTTTAAAAAAATTTCAAATGGGGCGCCAATAAACTGTATAGTGTAATCGCTTATATGATCAAACCGATTTAAACCATAAACAAAGCGAACAACCATATTAAATAGACTCACAAGCTTATTAAAAATGCCTTGGCTTGTGCCTGATACTACTTCAATGCAATAGCAAATGTTTGACATAAGCAAAGCAAACGCAAGTCTCTTCCTAACAAACTGAGGTAAATATAAGTTAGTGCTATATAATTTGCGCAACGTAATTACCACTTTAGGAAATAAAGACTCAATATAACTGGCAAAGTCAAGTTTGTGGTCAAGAACAACTCCTAAACACTTCATCTGATCTACAGGTACAATGGCTGTTCCATTTATATAAATTTGAAAGTTATTATTCAGACGCACATCCCCAAACATCAAAGCTTTGGTTTTGGTTATATTGATGGGTAAACTATTATTTACAAGCCATCTACTTACAGATTCCAATAGGCAATTGACGTTATATTGCAATACGTCTATCGAACTATCGCGAAAAAACAAATGTATGTCATCGGCATACAAAAACGCTGAGCAGTGGTCATTAAAACAGGTCGCGATATCATTAAGATATAGAATGAATAGCAGGGGACTCAAAACCGACCCCTGGGGAACTCCACTGTAAATATAACGCGTTTCAGAATTGCAAGAATTCCATGAAACAAATTGAGATCGACCGGACAGATAAGAATATATCAACTTACACGCAGTGGAAGTAAAGTGGAAATAACTCTTCAATTTATTAATTAATTTTATATAATCTACTCTGTCGAATGCTTTGGATAAGTCCAAAGCCACCAACACTCCACCATCACCGGAATCAACAGCTTCTCTTATTGTTTCTGTTAAATGTAGGAGGTGTGTCGAAGTACTATGACCACGCCTAAATCCATATTGGTAATTATTAAACAATTTCCGATCATCAACGAAATTCAGAACCTGCTGCTTTATTAAGTGTTCGGCAATTTTTGAGAGTGAAGGAAGAATGCTAATAGGTCGCATCTCTTCTAATGAGCATGAACCCCGAAGTTTAGGTATAGGGACAACACGGGCCACTTTCCAAGCAGATGGAAAGACTGACGTTGTAAACATTGTGTTGTAAAGATGGAGTAAGTACCCTGAGACATACGGGAAAATCAATTTTAAAAACTTAACTGGTATGCCATCTACCCCAACAGAATTAGACTTCACTGCACTCAAGGCCTCAATAAGATCATTATCATAAACACAATTAAAAGAGAACGAGTAATTTTCACCAACATAACCACTCAAGTCTAATGTGCTTGTATTAATGACAGAGCTTGGCAGAACAAAGAAATCATTAAGGACATTGACATCGTGGGGAACATCAGAAGTACCATCATCACCTACACAGCCACCAGAACGAAGGGTATTCCAAATTTGAGAGGTATTCATGTTACTAAAAATACCTACAAAATGTTTTCTACGCTCATTTCTGAGGACCGATTTCGCTCGGTTCCTGTAGACACAAAAAACCCGCCAATTTTCAACAGTTGGATACCTCATGTATTCGTGATGTGCGATATTTCTAAGAGACCTAGATAACATAATAGGCTTAGATTTAAGCCAAGAATCCAGGTTGGATGAAACCCGTCGGCGCACGATAGGCACAAAAGAATACAGGTTCCCTACAAGGTCATCAATAATAGAAAGCTGAACTTCTACATCTGGAACCGTGAAAATAAGATCAGCGCTAGCCCGGGAGATATATGAAAAGAAACCTTCCCAGTTAATATTCTTGAAATCTCGGTATTCTACAAAATTTTCATGTTGCGATACATTAACATTAAGAGCACCAAATATTAAAGCATGATGGGATATAGATGGACATTGTACCTGATCTGTAAATTCTAAGAAGGGACTACTAAACAATACGAAATCAATCAAAGATGAAGACGCATGCGCAATATCATAGTGGGTTGGCAAGGAATTGTGGCCAATGCACAGACCCATACGGGAGCAAATAGTTCTAACGTTGGCTGATTTATTACAATCAAAAAGGTTACAATTAAAATCACCTACTATTATAATATTTGAATACCTGACGAAAAGATTTTGGCAGGATTCTTCAAAAACATCAATACGTCCATGAGGCAAATACACAACTCCAAAAAGGACTTTATTAGACCCTGAACCAACCTCGACGAACAAAGACTCACAAACACCATATTCAGAGGAGCGATATACTACTTTATATTTACATTTGATACATTTTCTTCACATAAAAAGCGTAATTTTGGGCAAAAGTCGTGAAATCTTTTTATAATTAAAGATATTTCAATACCTTTTGTTCCGACATTTTTATTCATATGATTTACAACTTCCTTGATTTGCTTCAGCAGGATTCTGCACTTCAAATATTATCAAAATTTCTTATCAATCCATAGAAATTATAAATGATTAAATTGTTTGTGGGATTACATATGCCGTAAATCAATCTCTACGCTTTTGTATAAATGTTCAATGTCATGTACGAGCATGTAATTCCTCTTTCCAATCAGACAAGAAATGGAATACGATAATCCTTTGTAGTTATTTATTTCATTGTACTTATGCTTACATTTAAATGCTAAATGTTTTCAGAAACCCAAATACGATCTAAGTTCTGTGAAAATCCCAGATATAGATTCTTATTTGAATGAAAATGAAACTGAAAATATTTAAATGTGACTCCTCAGCTACGTCGCTTTGTGTGTCTTGCCAACGGCATTCATTGCCAACACCATCGCTAACACAACTAGTGGAAAGCAGCAATTTGTGGCTCCTGAGCGACAACGGCGTTCGTTTAAAACACCATCGCCAACACAGCAACTGGTCGAAGAACAACAATTTGTGTCTCCTGAGCGATAACGGCATTCATGTGGAACACCATCGACAAAACCAACACCACTACCAATGCCATCGTCAACACAACAACTACGCGAAGAACAACAATTTCTGTATCCTCAAGCGCCTTCAATACCATCGCCTTTCATTACTCATAGGCATAAATAACCTTCATCATTTGAGAGAATTAGGCAACGCTTTACTGCCAGTAGAGAAGGATATATGTCTGTCTTGGGATGAACTTAATATTCATCTCAATGCTCGTACTACCGTAATGCAGATTACAGATTACAACTAGTGGAAGAGCAGCAATTTGTGTCTCCTGGGCGACAACGGCGTTCGTTTAAAACACCACTGCCAACATCACTACCAACACCATCCTCAAAGAACAACAATTCGTGTCCCCTGAGCGACAACTGTATTCATTTGGAACACCATCGCCAACACCATCGCTAACACTATCGCCAACACCATCGCCAGCACCACTACCAATGCCATCGTCAACACAACAACTACGCGAAGAACAACAATTTCTGTATCCTCAAGCGCCTTCAATACCATCGCCTTTCATTACTGAAGGTATAAATAATCTTCATCATTTGAGAGAATTAGCAAACTCTTTACTGCCAGCAGAGAAGGCTATATGTCTGTCTTGGGATGAACTTCATAAAGATCGTGCTACCGTAATGCAGATTACGGGAATTGCAACAGGTTAGCAAAAATGATCTCATGCCACCGAAATGTAGCGAATAGTTATGAATTGGGAGATATTGTACTTCATACGGTAGTGTGCGAATGTTGCTAATGTTGTTAATGTAGAATCCATATGATTGAACCCCACATAATGTTTCTTACATACCACAGAAACAATGCAATGGCATGAAGAATTCGGAGTAGACGAAATACCGGTTGGCAAGATTTCAACAATTGCTCTCGAAAATGCCTTGTTTTTTGAGAAGATGCGCTCGTCCAACCCTTGAACATGTGGAATTCCTATGTGGCAGATGTAAAACAATGGATTTTTCCCATACACCCACATCAATTCTGCCATGAATTTAATGAGAGATTGCAAGGAAGGCATTCATTGCATTAATTCAAAATGTTACAAACTCAAAACCCCACCAAATGTAATTTAGGTATGTCGGATGAATGTAAATAAATACTAAATTATTGGGTGTTTATTTAATTGAACTCGAGGTCATAGGGTTTTGTTTTTCTAAATTTTATTTATTTTCAATATTTCGATCCTCTTCGTGGATCATCATCAGGAAAAACAACAAACATAATATCACAAACATTAGTTGCATTAGAGAAACACATATCTGAATGACGTTCACTTACAAAAATCGTAAATAATATTCATCTCAATGCTCGTACTACCGTAATGCAGATTACAGATTACAACTAGTGGAAGAGCAGCAATTTGTGTCTCCTGGGCGACAACGGCGTTCGTTTAAAACACCACTGCCAACATCACTACCAACACCATCCTCAAAGAACAACAATTCGTGTCCCCTGAGCGACAACTGTATTCATTTGGAACACCATCGCCAACACCATCGCTAACACTATCGCCAACACCATCGCCAGCACCACTACCAATGCCATCGTCAACACAACAACTACGCGAAGAACAACAATTTCTGTATCCTCAAGCGCAAAAAACTTAAATATGTATTTAAACGCATGTCGACCATCCTTTATCTCATGTGGTTTGACACTGTTGGTGGTTGTTTCGTTGTATGCTTTTTCCAATTAGTAGTTTATAGCTCTGTGAGAGGTTGTCAAGATCGGCTTTTGAATTTCATTCGTCGTGTTGTGTGCGTCGACCGAATGAGTTGCATCTCGAGAGTCATGCGTTTCTTGTAATGGTTCTAGCATTGTAACACTCTCACTATTTAGGCCTACACAGTGTCTTTCTTCCATGTGATGGTTGGTAAGTGCTGTTTTTGGTGTTTTGTTGTGTTTTAATTTAATATCGGATTTGTGACCGGCCAAGCGAATTCGTAATTTGTTTTTAGTTGTGCCTATGTAAACTTTGTCACATTTTGTAATAAAATTTCCATTGCATTTTATTTCATATATGAGATTTGATTTGTCCATTTTGTGTGTCTTAGATTTTAGGTTAGTGAATAATTTTTGAAGAGTATTTTGTGTTTTTGGCGCTCTTTTGTATTTCTGTTCGTCTATACGAGTACAGCCTGATTTACAATGTGAGAACCATTACAACAAACGCATGACTCGAGATCAGTGTTGCCACTGGAAAACAATTTTTCCGACCAAAATTTTCCCTAAAACCGACCAAAATCCGTTGTAGCCGACCAAATTTATAAAATTAAAGTTGTTGGTATCTTGGAAAGTTTGGTGACAACTTTTTCGGATTTTGGTGAAACTTGGAATGTTTCGAAAAAATAATTAACATAAAAAATAGGTCCCAAATTTGTGGCGCAACTTCAATTTCCATTTGGGGTACATTTTCCTGGGGTACATCTTCTGGCCGCCCTCAATTTAATTTAAAAAAAAAACAATATTAAATAGAAAATCTGATCTATTTGTAGCAATTTTTTTTTTTTGGGCGTGGTACCATACATCGATATTCTATGTTCCAGATGGATGTGGTATGGTTACATCCATCTGGAACCGCTCTCGCAACTCTTCAACAACAGTTGCGCGAACTTCCGCCAAATGTTCTTGGTGCAGCTCGCGCTCCAGCTCCAGCTGCGCCTCTGCGCGTACTTGCGCCAATTATTGGTCGTGCGCCTTCAAAACATTATCCATTTGTTTTGCGTGCTCTTCGCGCAGAGCACGTATGTCCTCCTCGTGCTTTCTTGATAAAACATTCTGCAATACCATAATTTGTGAAGTATGGACGGATAATGCCTCTATTTCGTTGGTGTGTTGATCGTTCATTGCGTATGTATGGTCCTCTGCGTTGGTCGTGGTGTATATAGTATTGTCGGTTGTGGTCAGTGTGCTGCATGTGCGTCAGGAATGTCTATTGTTTCGTTGTACATTGTATTTTGTATGTTGTCCATCGTATCTTCAATTAAATTGTCTAATGTTTAATGTCTGTCTGTGTCATTTCTGTCAATATCATGTGCCCTTCCATAAAGGAAAGGGTACTTTTGCACATTTCGACATTGTACTCCTCCTCTATTTGTAGCAATTGTATGTTTTTTGCTTGGGTGTGGTACCATACATGGATATTCTCTGTTCCAGATGGATGTGGTATGGTTACATCCAACTGGAACCGCACTCGCACACTCTCCGGCTCTGGCTCTAGTGGCACCTCTTCAACAACAGTTGCGCGAACTTCCGCCAAATGTTCTTTGTGGAGCTCGCGATCCCGCTCCAGCTCCAGCTGCGCCTCTGCGCGTACTTGCGCCAATTGTTGGTCGTGCGTAGGGTAATCAAAAACCGCACCGGTTAACCGGTTAATCGGTTTCTCTTTAAAAACCGCCTATCGGTTTCCGGTTTTTCTGCTTTTTCGAATAACTCGAACCGTCGGTATTTTCAACTCGGTTTATTCGACTTTTCGGTTTTTTTAAACTATTATAAAATGATAAAGAAAATATTATTTTTGAAACAGGAACCTACCTAAAATTTTGAAAACATCAATATAAAAACCGTTGACATCATTTGTGCATATCCATCGATTTCAAAATTCAGCCTTTTTTGATATGTTTGAATCGAAAGAAAATATACTTGCAATCAAAATTTTTAAATATTATATATTTTCGAGCAAATAAATTTTATTTGAAAATCAATAATATGTATTTAGAACCCATATGTTAATATATTAGAATAAAACATATTTGCGAACTAATTTTCTCAAATAAAGTATGTGTTTAAATACAAATTAAATTATTGTTTATGAATATTTCCAAATATATTTTATTAAAAAAAGATTTTCAAAACTTTGCTGAATTTTTCGAATTTTAGTTTTAATTTTTTCTTTGTTTTCGAATTATGCATGTCTATTAAAAATGGAATACTTAGCATTAACTTCTATTTGAAACTATTTATTTTTTTTTCTAACTATTCCAAGTCATTATTTTGAATTATAAAGAAAGTTTACTAACATTAAAACTTTCTAAAAATTACCTTTCAATTGCTGACAACTTAAAATAATTAAAGAATAGATATATATTCACAAATAGATCTTTGTTTGGGAAATAACATATCCAAATAAAAAATATTAGGATGTAAACATAGTTTTGTTTAGAACAACATCCTCCCAAACATATAATATTTGTATGTGTCAAATATTGTATATTTGGAGAGCACTCTAAAAATATATATGTTTCAAGCAGAATATGTTTGGGAAAATATACTACAGAGGCGATTTTTTTTCAGCGTGTATTGACTTCGTCTGCATATTTTATCAAGGGTCTTATTGCGGTATAGAAATTAATTAACAATCCTTTCTAATTGAAATGTAGGTATAAATAAAATACATATGTTCAGTATCACATTTCGACAAGTTTTCATCTCTATAGTATGCTCAAGGCAGAATCCGCTACTTCTGATAATATATGTATATAATCGGTTTGCCATTTATATGATGCTAAAAGCTAAGATTTTGCCGATCTTCACTATTAGTCAAGTTTTATAAAAATCATAATCAATTTTTTGAAAGAAATCTCTTTAAAAATTGAACATAAATATTACAAATATTGCAGAGATTATAATATTATATCATAAATGAAATTGGAACAATTACCTATTATAAATAAAATATGAAGTGTTTAAAATAAAATTTTCAAATAAATCTTAATTTAATTGGAATATTGTTACATATTGAATTTGCACTACGCTTATTTTACGTCATCTAACAAAATGTTGAACATTATTTATGCATTTTTATTAAAAAAGAAAAACCGAAAACAACCGGTTCACCGGTTTTTTATATTCGGTTAAACCGAAAACCGGTTTTAGAGTTAACTTAATTTTCGAAGAAACCGAAAACCGTATTTTCAAAATAACCGGTTTTTTGATCACCCTAGTCGTGCGCCTTCAAAACATTATCTATTTGTTTTGCGTACTCTTCGCGCAGAGCACGTATCTCCTCCTGGTGTTTTCTTGATAAAGCATTCAGCAATTCCATAATTTGTGAAGTATGGACGGAAGTTTGTCTCCCCAACAATGCCTCTATTTTGTCGGTTTGTTGATCGTTCATTGCGTATGTATGGTCCTGTGCGTTGGCGTGGTGTAAGGGTCTCCCATATTCGACGGACCCATCTGGCAACGCCATAACTTTTGACAGAGATGTCAGATCGCTTAATGACATACCGCGTTTGAAGCGTCAGTCCAAGCAGATTTTTACCATGGAACAATACACGCCACGCGAGCGCTCTGAAATAGTTGAAATTTACATTCAACAGAAGAAGTCAAGTCAACGTGCTTTTAAAATATTAAAAAATGTGAGAAGTGCGCCTTCTAAGAACACCATTAAGCGTTTATACGAAAAATTTTCGACTGGTGAGGCTCTTTCTAATCCGAAGAGGCCAAATAAAAGTCGACCATGGCGATCGGCCGAGAATATCGCTGCCGTACGAACCAGTGTTGAGAGGTCCCCAAGAACATCCCAAAAACGCCGTTCTCAGCAGTTGGGCATGGCTCGGTCCACTTTACAACGGATTATTCGCGTTGATTTGCATTTGTTCCCGTACAAAATTCAATTGACGCAAAGATTGTTGCCTGCGGACAAGCCTCGTCGATTGGAATGGGCCCAACGAGTCCGTGGGTCCGTCGAATATGGGCAACCCTGTATATAGTATTGTCGGTTGTGTTCAGTGTGATGTCTGTTGCATGTGCGTCAGGAATATCTATTGTTTTATTGTACATTGTATTTTGTCCAGGTCCTGTGCGTTGGTCGTGGTGTATAAAGTATTGTCGGTGGTGTTCAGTGTGCTATTTGTTGCATGTGCGTCAGGAATGTCTATTGTTTCGTTGTACATTGTATTTTGAATATTGTCCATCATTTTATCTTCAATTAAATTGTCTAATGTTCCAAGTCTGTCTGTGGCATTTCTGTTAGTATCATGTGCCCTTCCATAAAGGAAAGGGTACATATACGCAGCCACTTTTGTGTACGGTGACCTCGTACCATTCGCAGTCATATTAGCGCGCAACCTGTAAATGTTAATACATACATAAAATTACAATATCATAATAAATGTAACAATTTCAGACAATCTATATGTGGGTAAAAATAAAACAAGTGTGTCAACATTTTTTGGAAAATCAAGATTTTTTTGAAATTTGTTGTTAATCTGGTTGAGAATTTGAAAAAAATAAAACAATTTGAACCGTTTTGCAAAATTTTGATTTTTTCGCGAGATATGACCTATTCAATTTTTCCGAGTGTATTTAGAAAACTGCAATTTTCTCCGGAAATATTGAACGGATTCGACTGAAATTTTTGCAGGTCGGTCCGAAACATTTCCTAAAATCTAAATATATCATAAACTTTAATTACCAACTGACCATATGAAAAATATTGCAAAATATTTTTTGCATATGCGAATAATTTCACTTTCTGGAGCAGTGATTTGAAATATTTTATATTTAGAATGCGTCCTATATTGACGTCCACCAGAATCAGAAAAAACGTTTTGGTAGATCGCGCTTTGTAAAAATTTACAGCAAATTTACGGACACTACCTTTTTGAAAATATTTTTGGTTCATTATTACAGGACCTCAAGGACCTTACCAATTTTGTCCAAATTTACACAATAGCTGAATCCATTTGTTCCGAATCCAAAAACGCATTAATTTTTTTTCAGCGGATCAAGTTCTCAGCATCGCGAGCTTCCAAACTGTGGATATATAATTTGCAATATCTCCGTCAATTCCTAATCAATCTGTACAAAATCAATGTCAAAAGAGACGTGAGAAAAGTCACTTTCATATTTTGTTTCCTAATATATGTTTTCTTAACCCATTAAGAGCCAATTTTTTACTTTTTGTGTTAAATGCAATGATTTTGGAAAATGCGTTATGGACTCGACTGTTCGTGCGGTGGAAGTATAAATTGGCGATTCTATTAATATAGACAACATCTTAAGCTTTAATTTATACTTCCACCGCACGAACAGTCGAGTCCATAACGCATTTTCCAAAATCATTGCATTTAACACAAAAAGTAAAAAATTGGCTCTTAATGGGTTAAGAAAACATATAATAGGAAACAAAATATGAAAGTGACTTTTCTCACGTCTCTTTTGTCATTGACTTTGTACAGATTGATTAGGAATTGACGGAGATATTGCAAATTATATATCCACAGTTTGGAAGCTCGCGATGCTGAGAACTTGATCCGCTGAAAAAAAATTAATGCGTTTTTGGACTCGGAACAAATGGATTCAGCTATTGTGTAAATTTGGACAAAATTGGTAAGGTCCTTGAGGTCCTGTAATAATGAACCAAAAATATTTTCAAAAAGGTAGTGTCCGTAAATTTGCTGTAAATTTTTACAAAGCGCGATCTACCAAAACGTTTTTTCTGATTCTGGTGGACGTCAATGTAGGACGCATTCTAAATATAAAATATTTCAAATCACTGCTCCAGAAAGTGAAATTATTCGCATATGCAAAAAATATTTTGCAATATTTTTCATATGGTCAGTTGGTAATTAAAGTTTATGATATATTTAGATTTTAGGAAATGTTTCGGACCGACCTGCAAAAATTTCAGTCGAATCCGTTCAATATTTCCGGAGAAATTGCAGTTTTCTAAATACACTCGGAAAAATTGAATAGGTCATATCTCGCGAAAAAATCAAAATTTTGCAAAACGGTTCAAATTGTTTTATTTTTTTCAAATTCTCAACCAGATTATTAACAAATTTCAAAAAAATCTTGACCTTTCAAAAAATGTTGACACACTTGTTTTATTTTTACCCATGTATAAAAGAGAGCGTATGTTTCTCCCATTGGTCCGATTGGTCTCATTTTTCTCCTCTGCTATGGAATCTCTCCATGAACAATAATTTGCTTTCTCTGGAGATGATGAGTTGGTCAAATGGGCGTGTCACAGCGAACACAATATCATAACTAGGGAAGGAATTTTTCGTTTTTCACGGTTTTGGGTTTGGCGAATTCGTAATGGTCCAACTGACACTATGTAGCAACATTTGGGATTGGGCAAAGGTGAGTAGTATGGCCAACACGACTTAATAGTTCAGAAACATTTCTTTCGATTTTCACGTGTGGTGCCTCCCACACAAAAAATATAATATTTCGAAATATATCAAATTAGCAAGCGCGCGTAACACATATGAATCCAATACTGAAAACAAGTAAGAAAGTTCAGTCGGGTAAACCGACTTATGAATCCCCTCACCAAAAAATATTCGTAAATGTACTTTTTTTGTTTTAATTAAATTATTATTAATTTAAATTGCATTTAATAACTTTAAAGTATGTACTGGTATTACTTATTATGTTATTACTTTGTTTGCACCACTGTACTACGTCCTAAGGGTCTACCCTCACAACAAATTTCGAGATTATAGTTCTAGCCGTTTGGATTCGTCTGTGCTACCATATTTTTTGTGTAATTATTCATTTATGCATATTTACCGTTTAAACACGATTTGAGCCAAATTCCTGTTCCATTGGAAGTCCCCAAAGAACTCCTTGGTAAGACGATCCATTATAATGTCCCACTCCCACAATCTATTTAGATCTTTTGCTTGTCCATGTCCATTTACATATATAAAATAGGGTGTTCCTCCACATAAACTAACAGGCGCTGGACTTCTCGCATATTTGTATTTTTATATTATATTTTACAAAACCGATCAAATTTCCGTTTTGCTTTGTTTTCTTCTTTAAAAATTATAGAGAACTGGGGCCAAATCACGGCATTTGATATCGAGTACTTTACGATCGAAATGTGTTTTTTATTTTCCTTAAAAGTGTTTAGCTTCTGTCGAATTCAAGTAGATTGTTTAAATACATTCTTATATATCTTATCTGGATAGTTTTTAACTAATTCCAATGTTTACTTTTTCTTATTAACAACAAATAAAATGCCTTTTCGTTCGAAACGTTCTCGATATCGAATGCCGTGATTTGGCCCCAGATCTCTAAAATTTTTAACTGATGTCAGATTCTTGAAATAAAAAGGAACGTTGTCAGGTTTGACGAAAATAGGTTCAGCTTTTCAATAGCCTTTTTTTGACAGATCACGTGTGTGTCGTGTCATGCTGTCATGTTATTTTTGTTAAGTATTGTTTGGCATTTCATCATGACTTAAGGCCAGCTTACACACATCAGTTTTGTCCTACAACTTGTGTGATCCATGGATTTATCCACAGTCTAAGGAGCTGCATGATGAGTGTTCATGGATGTTGGACGAAAATCAAAACGATTTTGATATTTTCATGTTGGCTCATGCAAATCCACAATGTAATGGCAGGTATGACAACATTTCGTCAGTTCAAAAGAAACATTGTGGTGGAAACACGAAAAGAGAACAAAGTGCCGTAGGCAAAATGACATTTCAGTAGAAACCTCATTGAGTAAAGATGCGTAAAAGTGAAAATGGAAAGAGATAGGCAATTTTGGTTGAATTTTCCTTGAATTATACAACAGTATGCCAGAATTATGGAAAATTTAAAGTGAAGACTATAAGAATTGTTATTATTTTTCTTTCAAAAATATTTACGTTGATTTTAAATTTGAAAAAATAAATTTCGCTTAATTTTCCTTGAATGACCGGCTTGTTAAAAATTTATTTTAAAAACTTAACTAATTTTTTATGTTGGTTTGAAGGCAATATACAATTTCTTGTGGAAAATAAATATGTATGTACATAAATATTTTTCGTAGATTTGTTAAGCATTTTAATTCAATGAACACTTTCCTTCCATTTCCTTCAAAAGTATACAGAATTTGTGTCTGTCTCTCCCAAACATAATTTTTGGAAGGCAATATTTGGAAAAGTAATTAAGAAACAACGATATTGGCATGAAATGATTTTACTTTTCTCCTCTGTTTCATATATTATTTTGTATGAAAACATGAAACAAATGTATTGAAAAAGTCAGGTAAAATTTGTATCAGGTACATTTGTATGTCACATTAAAAATATAACGCACGATGCACACTCATATTGAATGTGGGTATAAACAAATTCTTTCAAAAATTCCCTAATTATTCATTAAAAAAGGTTGAAGGAAAATACCCAAATTTTTATGGTCGCATATTTTCATTTTGCCGACGGCATTTTGATCTTTTTCTTCGCTGCACACGCAACCACGTTGCTGTTGTAGATGAAATGATGTTGTAGAGATTGCATGAGTAATCTAAGGGCAAAGAGTCGTCGAACACAACATCTGAGAGAACATGATGCTTGACAAGAAATCCACAATGTAAGGGGCCCTTTACGCATGAACAACGTTTACAAATTATTCAGTTTTATTATCAAAATAATCGTTCGCTAATTGCGTTGTCCATTTTTTTTTAAATAAAAAAAACACTTTCCAGTCGACCCACGACACCCATGAGCAAAATTTTAGCTCTCGTTAAAAGCTATCTTTTTGCCATTGACCGATCCGACGTACCGGAATCATCTGTCCATATTTCTTCAAAAATGATGCCGGTGAGAACGTAACCGTCAATGGCGACCGTTATCGTGCCATGATAACTGACTATTTGATGCCTGAAATTGAAGCTCGTGATCTCGGCGACATTCGGTTTCAACAAGACGGCGCCACTTCCCACACATCGCATCAATCAATGGATTTATTGAGAGAGAACACTTCGGTGAGCAGAAAATTTCACGTTTTGGGCCGGTCGATTGGCCACCAAGATCGTGTGATATCACACGCGGACAAACCCGCTTCGATTCAGGACGAGTCATCGAAAATTGGACTCAACGGATGGACCATCTAAGACGTAGCCGCGGCCAACATTTGATAGACATAATCTTCAAAAAATAAATGCCAAAGAATGTTCTTTCAAATGATAATAAACATTCCCCATTCAATTTAAATGTTATGTGTTTTTTTCTTTAAAAAAGTAGGGAACCTCGAAATGGATCACCCTATATTTGAAAAGCGTACAGTTAGTGCTATTTTTCGTTTGGCACCAACTGAACACTTCGCGTATTGGGTAGTATGAAAAGCACTAAATCTGGTGCGAAAAGCACTAAGTTGGCATCCCTGTATGGCATACCAGGTTTTGGTGCGCGCCAACTATCGTGCTTGGACATTCGATCGACGAGGTTGTGTCGTCGCTTGTTGCTTAGCGTGCACATAAAGAAAAAATGGATGATACAATTATTACAAGTATACTTCAAGTATACGAATAAAGTTTAGTATGTATTGTATTTTTACCGAAGAATTTATAAACATTTCTAAATACAAGTTTAAATTATTTATTATGTTACTGCAGAAATATATATATTATTTTCTTTTTGTCAAAATTAAATAAAGTAACGAATTTTTTAAAATAATTCTAAATGTATATATTATTATCTTTTAACGATTTTTTAATAAAATTTGTATAAACACCTAAATATACTAACCAAAAAAAAGTTGGACACTCGAAAACGGTTAATAAAATAAAGAATCTGGCATAATCAATACGAGTATGCAGTACTTTTATTGGAAAATTTGGATTGATTACTTTAGATAGCATAATAAATATGTATATGGCTATTCATAACATATTTAATGTTCGATTTCTTTATGTACGCGTATAATAACCCCAAATCTACTTAATGATGTTCGTTGTCCACTTTATTTATTATCTTACCCAACAAATATATGTTAGGAAAATGCAAATACCATTTCTCGCAGTGCATAAAGAGAGTGTTAACTCTTCTCACAAATACATGAACATTTTGTAAAAGTATTGTGTGCCCATCGCTGCTCTATATGGTACTTTACACTCAAAAATGAAATCGAAAAAAAAAATTAATTAGAAAGAACTTTTGTAAAATATCGGATTTGTTTGAATACATTTTAGGAAAATATTTTAATAATTCGGCAATTCAGTAGCCATATACAAGGATAAACATGGATAATCAACCACCAAAGGTATGTTTCTTTTGTTTTCTTATGTTAGTTTGTGACCGTCCCGTAGCTCGCAATTGCTGGAGATTCATAGGCGAAAAACAAAATCCTGGGGCGAACTTTGTATGAGAGCTACATATGTATATGAAAACTTGGAACTGATGTTTGTGTGAAGGGTTGTAGGTATAAGTATACATATTTTTCCAATTTTTATCCTTATCAGTTGAAATTTGTGTTCCATCATCTTTTTTAAAAACACAAATACGGTTATTTTGATCATTGTGACTTCATATTCGAATTCAGCGGACAATTTTACATAAAGATACGTTCGCTCAAAAAACGTTCACGTAGTGTTAACATACATATAGAAAATTTGGCCCAATTCGTTAGCTTCACAATTAATATATTTTTTACTTTATCGCAAAGTCTGAATAAATGAGACCATTCCGAAGAAAATCGATACATAATTTAAAAAGCTGTACCAATCATCCCGCGAAGGAATTATAAAAGATATGAAAGAAATTTGTTACATTTTCTTCACATAAAAAGCGTAATTTTGGCCAAAAGTCGTGAAATCATTTTATAATGAAAAATATTTCAATACTTTTTGTTCCGGCGTTTTTATTCATAGGATTTAAAACTTCCTTGATTTGCTTCAGCAGGATTCTGCACTTCAAATATTATCACAATTTCTTATCAATCCATAGAAATTATAAATGATTAAATAATTTGTGGGATTACATATGCCGTAAATCAAACTCCATGCTTTTGTATAAATGTTCAATGTCATGTATGCAATTCGTCTTTCCAATCTGACAAGAAATGGAATTCGATAATCCTTTGTAGTAATTTATTTCATTGTACTTATGCTTACATTTAAATGCTAAATGTTTTCAGAAACCCAAATACGATATAAGTTCTGTGGAAATCCCAGATATAGATGCTTATTTGAATGAAAATGAAAATCACTATGACTTAAGTACTGTGGAAATTCCCAGTCTTAGCTCATATTTAAATGTGACTCCTCAACTACGTCGCTTTGTGTGTCCTGAGCGACAACGACATTCATTGCCAACACCACTGCCAACACAATCGCTAACACAACTAGTGGAAGAGCAGCAATTTGTGTCTCCTGAGCGACAACGGAGATCGTTTAAAACACCACTGCCAACATCACTACCAACACCATCGCCAACACAGCAACTGGTCGAAGAAGAACAATTTGTGTCTCCTGAGCGAATACGGCATTCATTGCCAACACCATCGCTAACACAACTAGTGGAAGAGCAGCAATTTGTGTCTCCTGAGCGACAACGGAGTTCGTTTAAAGCACCACTGCCAACACCATCGCCAACACCATTGCCAACATCACTACCAACACCAACGCCAACACCACTACCAATGCCATCGTCAACACAACAACTACGCGAAGAACAACAATTTCTGCATCCTCAAGCGCCTTCAATACCATCGCTTTTCATTACTGAAGGCATGAATAATCTTAATCATTTGAGAGAATTGGCCAACTCTTTACTGCCAGCAGAGAAGGCTATATGCCTATCTTGGGATGAACTTAATATTCATCCCAATGCTCATGCTACCGTAATGCAGATTACGGGAATTGCAACAGGTTGGCAACAAATGGTCTCATGCCACCGAAATGTAGCGAACTGTTATGAATTGGGAAATATTGTTCTTCATACAGTAGTACGGATTGGTATGCTCGGATTCAGGGTTGGGTGCACCTCCTGCGATATGCAAGTTTAAATGCATATTGCTGAAAAACAGATTGCCAAACACCTTCGACTCCGCTTTAGTGCATTTATCGGCTACAAGGGCACATGTACCGCAGTCGACGTTTTGTATGGATTGTTATTTTTGCGACGAGGGAATAGGTACATTCGAGATGTCAGCATTATTTTTTACAGATATGCTACGTGAAGTGGAGCAAATGTAAATTCAGAGAACCATGCAGCACATGCTACGGTGTCATCCGTGAGACATATATTTGAAATGCTCCATAGTAACATTGTAAATGTGGAATCCATTTTAAATCATGCCAACATCGGAACCTTCCTTGAATCCCACATTATCCGGTATGTTCTGGCACTCACTTGGAGCATCTCACGTGAAATGTCTTAAGAAAGAGGTGTTCCAAAAGTCGCTATCACGCCTGAAAACCTATGGCATGGTAGGCAAATCACATGTTAGGCATTATTTAAGCAGAAGTTAGGCAGCCAATACTTTCTGCTGTTGCCAGACACCGCGTTATTCGTCCTGTGATGTAAAGGTGAAAAGTGAGATGAATGTGAAGTGAGTACCAGAACAGGGGTGAATGTTTCTTACATACCACAGAGACAATGCAATTAATAACATGCTATGTTTGACGCTGTCCGGATTCAAGTGTATTTCCGAGCGTATGCATGAAGAATTCGGAGTAGACGAAATAGAGGTTGGCAAGATTTCAACAATTGCTCTCGAAAATGCCTTCTGTTTTTTGAGAAGATGTGCTCGTCCAACCCTAGAACATGTAGACTTCCTGTGTGGCAGATGTAGAACAATGGATTTTTCCATACACCCACATCAATTCTGCCATGAATTTAATGAGAGATTGCAAGGAAGGCATTCATTGCATTAATTCAAAATGTTACAAACTCAAAGCACCACCAAATGTAATGTAGGTAGGTTGGATGATTGTAAATAAAAACATTTAAATTAAATCTAGTCTCACCCTTTTTATAGAGGGTAACAAATTTTGTATGATTGTGAGCAGCAATAAAGGTTCCGAACTGATTGTGAACAAAATTCGTTCCCAGAGCATAATAGAATCCAACATAGCCATAGGGGTAAGTAAACTTGTTAAATGTCTGTGTGAGCGTTTGCTCTTCCATTAGTTATCTCTGAAGAATGAATTAATAACAACAAAACTTCTTTTGTTCGCTCCATCATTGCCATGGACAGCAAAAGAAAGTGGGCGGGTCGTGGCGTTTGAAGAATATCAAACCAAATTTCATTTCATTTTTCTAATTTGTATTGTTTTACTTATTATCAGATATTGGAAGGATGCATGTCAAAGGGTGGCGAAGAATTTCAAAAGAAAACGGCCAAGTTTTCTTTTCTCAATGAATTTATCGCCTTAGTGTTAGATAGACACACGGGGTCACCTGTTACTCTAATATTGTGGACTACTGCGGAGCATTCAGATAAAACAAAAATCCAAGAAGCCGGTAGCGAAGAATTTCAAAAGAAAACGGCCAAGTTTTCTTTTCTCAATGAATTTATCGATATAGTGTTAGATAGACACACGGCGTCACCTGTTACTCTAATATTGTGGACTACTGCGGAGCATTCAGATAAAACAAAAATCCAAGAAGCCGAATTTCGTACTCATCGGGTATAAAATACGGTTTCTACAGCGGTTACATGTAAATCGGGTGTACATATATATTGGGACTATGTTTAAATCTGAACCGATTTTCCCCGAATTTGGCAGTGTTCATACATGTAATAAGAAAACTCTGTTGTATTTCGTACTGATCGGATGTAAAATACGGTTTCTACAGCGTTTACATGTCAAATCGGGGTTAACATACTCGTATATATGGGGGCTATATCTAAATTTGAACCGATTTGCCTCAAATTTGGCGGTGTTAATTCATGTGATAAGAAAACACTTTCTGCCAAATTTTTTACTGATTGGATATAAAATACAGTTTCTACAGCGCTTGTATGTGAAATCGGGGGTAACATATATATGTGGGCTATATCTAAATCTGAACAGATTTCCCTCAAATTTGGCAGTGGTAATTCATGTAATAAGAAACCTCTTTCTGCCGAATTTTGTACTGATCGGATTAAAAATACAATACAAAATAAAACAAAAATCCAAGAAGCCGGTAGCGAAGAATTTCAAAAGAAAACTGCCAAGATTTCTTTTCTCAATGAATTTATCGACTTAGTGTTAGATAGACACACGGCGTCACCTGTTACTCTAATATTGTGGACTACTGCGGAGCATTCAGATAAAACAAAAATCCAAGAAGCCGAATTTCGTACTCATCGGGTATAAAATACGGTTTCTACAGCGGTTACATGTAAATCGGGTGTACATATATATTGGGACTATGTTTAAATCTGAACCGATTTTCCCCGAATTTGGCAGTGTTCATACATGTAATAAGAAAACTCTGTTGTATTTCGTACTGATCGGATGTAAAATACGGTTTCTACAGCGTTTACATGTCAAATCGGGGTTAACATACTCGTATATATGGGGGCTATATCTAAATTTGAACCGATTTGCCTCAAATTTGGCGGTGTTAATTCATGTGATAAGAAAACACTTTCTGCCAAATTTTTTACTGATTGGATATAAAATACAGTTTCTACAGCGCTTGTATGTGAAATCGGGGGTAACATATATATGTGGGCTATATCTAAATCTGAACCGATTTCCCTCAAATTTGGCAGTGGTAATTCATGTAATAAGAAACCTCTTTCTGCCGAATTTTGTACTGATCGGATTAAAAATACACTTTTTACAGCGCTTACATGTAAGTGTTTCACGAGACTACTCTCTGTTAATTTTTTTACAAATCGCTTCAAAAATGTTGCTTATACAGTGCATATATGCCAAATCAAAGGTACATATATATGGGAGCTATATGTAAATCTGAACCGATTTTAACCAAATTCAATAGGGATCGTCCTTGGGCCTAAAGAAAGGTATGTGTAAAGTTTCGTTGAGATTGGACCATAATTGCGACCTGTACTTTGATTACAAGAATACATCTACAGACAGACGGACATAGCTAAATCGACTCAGAAAGTGATTAGAAGTCAATCGGTATAATAAACAATGGATCTATCTCTTCTCCGTTTGGGTGTTACAAACAAATGCACAATGTCATAATACCCTGTACCACAGTGTGGTGTAGGGTATAATTAATCGCTAAGTGCAAAAAAAGTTCAAACAATGTTCGCGGAAAACTGTTTTTTCGCGTGTGATACTTTCGTTCGTACCTTATAAATTTTGACGTTTCTTCCGAAAGGAATGTCTTCTAATTCTATTTGTCTTTTGGAATGCCTTCTTTTTCTATTTGCCTTTGTCAAAAACAAAACTACGAAATGTTTAGTCTAAACTTTAAGAGATAGGAATATATAGAAATTCTTTCTTATAACGATGAGATGTATTTTGGTGTTATAAGCACTTTCAATTCGGTGATTCCCCTGTTAGTACATATTATTTTTACGTACTGTGAGTGAATATTGATTGTTTATTTTACATAAACAGGTTTAATCTTTATCACCTTAATATTGAGTGTTTTAATATACTTAACCATAGCTAAAATTAAATATTAGACTTAAACAAATTTTAATATCCGTTTAAAATGTGTAAAGTGAGAACGTCAAATCTAAAATAATGTATGGTACAAGTTTTGTTTTATTGGTCCAATTTGCATGGAAGATGCGTCTCTAGTATTTGGACCAGTGGTGCCCAAACTCTTGTTAGAACAACGAAGATTAATCGGCTTTTTCATATACACAGCCCGAGCGTCAACGAAAATAAAAACAGAGAGCGAAAAAACAAAACAAAATTGTTCAGTTGCTCGTTAGTAGTCAGCGAAGAAGGTCTATGTCGCTTTGTTTAATAAAATAAGTACACTGAAAATATTTTACAACAACGAATGATATTTTTTTATTGTATTTATTTTCAATTTAATATAAAATAATTTTGATTTTTTTACTTTTTGTTATTTTTTAGTTTATCAATATATAAAATTATTTATATATATTTTTTTTGCCCAATAAATTATTGGCAAAGAACACATGTACCTATTTTCTTGAAGAAAATTTTTTTGTTACATATGAATTGTTTTTATGTTTATTTCTTTTTTTATTGGCTTCAGTGCTAAAATTGAACACACAAAAACAAAATAGTAAAGCAATATAACAACGTAAACAAACAAAACCAAGTGATTTTGTTCAGTGCAATTGTACCACTACAATCTCATTTTTGTGTAACCAAACTAACACATTCTCATTTCTCTTTGTGGGCACCACTGATTTGGACTATATTCTTTGATATACGCATTAAATTTAAGATATTTGAGGGGCTACATATCATATTACATACATATACATATGTTACATATTGTACAAACAATTTCTGACTTTTAGCTTTTTGCTATCATATGATTGGCAGTTGTAAATTTCCCATCATGTGAAAGGGAAATTTTAGGATAATTTTGACATTTCCCATGACATTTGGGTTGTGTTCATTATGTGCAATGCAACTCTTTGTCCATATTCACACTTGCAATTTTCACCCCGCAGAATTGCAGTGTTTGTGTGAGAGGGACACAGTCGGTAAGGGAGTAACCGGTATATTAAGAAACTTAATTGCGCAGCGGATTTATATGTAACAAAAAACGTATTTATTTATTGAAGTTCAAAAAACGAGTGTGTGAAAAATATTGAAAATATTTTTCACATAAAATATTTTTCATTTACAAAAACATATGCACACTATGTTTTCAAATGTACAATTGTACAAAGTGTTTATATCTAAAGTACAATATTTGTTTATAAATTGTTTGCTAACACCCCTTCTCAATTTAACAAATGTTGCACAAAAAAATGTTTAATATAACAAAAAAAATTCAATTACAAAATCCAATTAAATTTCTAAATTTAGTAATCTTAATTTTCTGTAGCGGTTTAGTGAACATGTCAGCTAACATATTTTCTGTTGAGCAATATTCGTAGGTAATTCTTTCGGATTTCAGCAAATCTCGAACAAAATAATATTTAACATCAATATGCTTGCTTCTTGGATTTATTTTTTCTTCTTGTATAATCTTCAAGCAGCTTTGATTGTCCTCGTATATTACAGGGACAGATGTTTCAATTCCAAATTCGATCATTAGTTGACAGATCCATATCATCTCTTGGGATGCTTCAGCTAGAGCTACAAGTTCAGCCTCTGTGGATGATAATGAAACATTCGTCTGTTTTCTACTCGCATAACTTATAGTAGCGTCTCCAAGTTTAACAACAAATCCGCTTCTAGACTTTCGATCATTAGAATCCCCGGCCCAGTCAGCATCAGCATATCCCTTAAGGTTTAAAGTTGTCTTTGAACCAACACACAACTTCAAATCTTTGCTTCCCTTGAGGTATCTAAAGATTCGCTTAACTTCCGACCAATCTCTTTGACTAGGTTTACCAACTTTTCGGGAAAGTATTGATACAGCTACAGATATATCAGGACGAGTATTGTTTGAAAGGTACAGAAGGGATCCGATTGCTTTCCTATACAAATGATTATCTTCCAACAATTTTTCATCTTGGATATCTTTCAAATATCCCGGATCCATTGGAATTGAAGATGTTTTTGCATCGGACATTTTAAATTCCTTTAAAATCTTATTGATGTAACTCTCTTGACTTAATTTGAAAAAACCGTTTTCATCACGATAAATTTCAATTCCTAAATATAATTTCAGATCGCCCAATTCTGTTATTTCGAAATTTCCTTTTAAAGTTTCACTTACATCTTCAATTGCATCATCGTTTGCGCTAGCTACTATTATATCGTCCACATAAATTAGCACATAAACGATATGATCGTCTTGACCTTTAACGTAAAGACATGGCTCTGCTTTTCCCCTTCTGAAGCCAGAATTAATTAAAACATCATTTATTCGTAGATTCCAACAGCGAGCCGACTGCTTTAATCCATAGATACTTCGTGTCAACTTACATACCCAATTTTCTTTGCCCTTTTCTACAAAGCCCTCGGGTTGCCGTATGTAAATTTCAGTATCTAATTCGCCATTCAGGAAAGCTGTCTTTATATCTATGTGCTTCACTTTCATGTCCTTAAAACTTGCCACTGCTAATAAAGTTCTTAATGCTGTTTGTTTTACGACTGACGCGAAGACTTGATCATAATCTTCTCCATATTTTTGCGAGAATCATTTTGCTACAAATCTTGCTTTGTATCTTTTACCGCCGTCTACTGTATTCTTGGTCTTGTAAACCCACTTACAGCCTATCAGCTTACGTTCTTTTGGCATTGGCACAAGCTCCCAGGTTTGGTTATCATGCATCGACTTAATCTCTTCATGCATAGCTTTCAACCAGTCTTTGCTATCAAGTCTTGATATAGCTTCTTTGTAAGTTACAGGATCTTCAGAAAAACTTACCTTAAAACCGTAGCGTTTAGGAGGGACACTTTTATTAATTCTTGTTGATACTCTTCTTTCGGCAGTTTGAGCTGATGTAACATTTTGTTCTCCCTCAGGTTCACTTGAAGACGATGTTGATTGTTCTTCTTCAGCTGACTCAAAACCTTGAAAATCTTCCGAAATTACCGATTCTTCATCATTAGATTTCTCTTCATCTTCCAATTCTGAATTTGAGTTTTCAAAAGGAACATTTACATCAGCTTCATATAGTACTTTATCTTCCTTTAAAATTGTTTCCCTTTGAATAATTTCTGGCTCAACAAATGCTACATCTCTGCTAATAATTATTGCATTAGTATCTGTATTTATTAAACGGAATGCCTTCGATTCTTCACAATAACCAACCAAATTACATTTGATCGGGTAAGGGAGTAACCGGTAACCGACAGCTTCCCTCTCCAACAAACACTGCAATTCTGTGGGGTGAAAATTGCAAGTGTGAATATGGACTTTGTTAAATGCAACTCTGGAATGTGAGTAATTTAAATAAAATTGCATTAATTTATGAGAAAATTTAAAACGTGTGTCGCAAATTAAGCGGAATTCATAGTTGTTATGAAAATTTCCTACAGCAATAAACCGGGAAATTTGGTTTATTTCCACGAAATAAAAGAGAAACACATAACAAACCGGTTCTATGGGTTTTTATGGACCCAGCCTGCTTGCATCGATGGAGCGAAATAAAAACCTACATATATGTTGTGGCTGACAAAACATTGAAAACTTTTTGAATATATATCTTTATGGTATTTTCGAGGCAATTTTTAAAGATTTCAATAAATAAATGTTATATATTTGAATAGCGTAGCTTATATATAAAAAAAACAGTTCACAATCTTGATTTAAAAATAAACTGAGTACTGCTGCAAATAAAATAACAAAATCGGTTCTATCGGTTTTTATAGACCCACCGTGCAGATTTAAAAAAACAAAAATCCGGTGATGTTGGTATTGTTCCGAAAAATAAAAGAGAAAAAGATAACAAAACCAGTTTTATGCGTTTTAATAGACTCACCGTGCATATTTGTACATAGATGGAGTGAAATAAAACATTGGAAACTTATTAAAAATATATATCTGCTATTTCTGAGGCAATTGTTAATGATTTAATAACCTAAATGATATATATTTAACGTATTCTAAAATCGTGATTTTAAAAATAAACTTTGAATGTTCCTGCAAACAAAATAAAAAAAAACGTGTTACAAAACCGTTTCTATTGGAGGGTCCTAATATTGGAAACATTTTGAAAATTTATATAATCCTATCCACTGGATTTGAATTTGTGAATTTCTTAATTTCCTAAATTTAAGAAATACTAGTGCATAAAAATATTTGAAATTTTGTACAGTGTAATGCTTTTATAGTACCTATAGTCCAGTGAAATTAGAATTAAAAAACTTTACCATAACATTTATTTTATTTTGGTTTCATAAAATAGTTTTCCATTATTAACCCTTTGTGGGGCAAGATACCAGATTCAAACTTTATATCTCTACACACAATGTTCAAGTGTGATTTATTTTTAAACATTTTTCTGTTTTTATTAAATAAATTTTACATTTGTAAAGTATTGACATACATACGTATATGATATAAATATAATTTGATTCTCGTTCGTGCATGTACAGAATTTCCAAGTATACAAAATATATTAAAAATATATTAATACAATAACACAAACCACTAAAATCAAGCACATTTTGCCTTTTAATCACATTTTGAATGAGAATCCAAATCTTGGCATATGAATGTTTTGACATCATATGATAAAATCGGAGATTAAATATTAAATGTGATTACAAAACAATATACATATATGTACATAATTATGGCCTTTAGCTGGAGTTTGTGTTAAGTGTATGTATCATGTGCTGTATTATTATATACATATAGGAGATCAAGAAACATGCACAATATATCGGAGTCAAGCAGCAATATTTATAAACGATATCTAGGGATTTCTCAAAAGCCTTGATTTTAGTTTCTTTATTTGTTTGGAGCTGATTTTTTTAACCGGTGATGCAGCTCGGTACGTTGCACTGTGGATGGAAGAAGATGTATAAGTAAAATAAATGTTTGACACGACAATGGAAATATGTAACGATTAAAGTTGTTTTCATTAAACACTATTTTTTTAGTTATAAAAAAATAACGATATAATTTGAATTTCATGAAGAGGTTGTTCTTGCGTATATCTCTCCATGATGAAATTGTAAACACTACTGAATACAATGAAAAACAAATGACAGATCATGACATATTACAAATGGCCCAAACGTCACTTCAAAATCATATCATACCTATTGGAAAACCCGTTATTTAGCTGTTTTTATCGTAAAGTCATATCAAAAGCAAATCGATAGATAACTTCAAAAGTTGTAGCCATTCTACACCCAAAAAAATTTGTTTGCTGTTAATAACAAACAACGTCTGCTAATTTTTAGCAACCATTTTTTCTGGTAATACAGCACATTTTCTGCTGTAATAGCAAAAAGTTTGCAGTTTTGCATTAGCAAACGCACTGCTGAAAAATTTGCAGTTTGCTGAAAATTTTTGCTGTTAATCAAAATATGTGAAAATAAGACAAAAGTTGCAATAATTTACATGATAAAGTTCAACTACCACTGAAAATCAAAAAGGTTAAGGTCATTCGTGAGATAAGAAAAGTATATTTAAAAAAAATTAAATAATTATTCGGCGATATCTGTTTTTGAGTTACGGTTCTCAATATTTTTATTTTTTCATTGGATTTTAAAAATATTGGAAATAGGAGTCGATTAAAACTGCAAAAAGTAAAACACAAATCGATAACGAATATGATTTGACGATTTCAAAATCTTAGTTCCGGACATACAATTAAAATTAATCTATTGTGTTTAGATTTTAGTTTCTAATTTTTATATTTTAATGAAACCAAAGCTAAACATTAATATTTTATATGCGATTTGTAAAAATGTTTATAAAGTCTGATTCACACAAGGCAATTTTATTTCAAGCAAGTGTCAAAGTTTGTAGGAAAGATACAGAGCACTTTCCGCTTGGAAGAAATTGCCTCGTGTGATCTAGCACTAAGTATTGTGTATGCAAAAAAAGTTAAAAAACGAGAGAATTCCTAAAGGCTTAGGGTGAGTATTAAGAGAAAATTTCGCAAGATTGTATCATTCTGTGCAAAGACGATTTTTATACGGTTTCCACGGCTATTCCTGCGTGTATTGTTGTTGTTTCAAAGTTCGAATAAAAAACAAAACGTTCAATCGAGTACGAGATTGAACCAACTGCCTCCCCTACAAACACCATTACACCGCTGATAAAATTGCCTCGTGTAAATTGGGACGAACATAGACTCCTCAACACACCCGGTAATTCGGCGTCTCTCTCTGTCAAACTTTGACACTTGCTTGGAAAAAGTTGCCGGGTGTGAATCTGGACATAGAGGCATACGGAAGATAATGTTCAGATTCACACTCGGCAACTTTTTCCAAGCAAGTGTCAAAGTTTGATGGAGAGAGAGGCGGGCGGAAAGAGCTCTCTCCTACAAAATTTGACACTTGCTTGGAAAAGTTGCCGAGTGTGAATCTGGACAATGGGGAAAGTAGTTTCTTGTACTGGCAATCCGTTTTGTATTTTTCATTCGCACTTTGCTGCCTTTGTTTCCAACAAACGCCGAATTGCCCCGTGTGAATCGGGACATAGACAGGCTTTATGACGGAAAAAAGAAAATTAAAAAAGCGGCGTTTAATTTATATTCCTTACCACTGAAACCAATTTTTTCCATTAAAATGTGCTTGCGATAAGTTACACATATATTCATATTTGTGCAGATAACAAAATCTCATATAAAATGTTTATTTCGCTTATCAAAAAATATTGACAGACGTAATACGCTTTCACTAGCATTCAAGATTGCCTCTTTGACAGACATCGTGCGCCGACGCCGGCTATTTAGTAACACCCTTTGAAGAATAAAATATTTTACGCCGAACAAATTGAATTGGATTGAAATTTTCGTTCTGTTTGTTAATTCGCATTAAAAAAGCATTCCGCGAAGATAATGCAAATGATTTTAATAAGTTAAACGGTTCCGGGACAGCTTCGACAACACTTACAAACGGCTAAAGAAAAAAAAGGCGAAATTGTGCATGCCTTGGAGGATCAATTAATCAAGTTGCAACAGGTAAGCGTACACAAATTGCAAATTTCTCTATGATTGTGTAAGTCTTATTTCTGGTTGTTTTCATGATTCTCAGCAAGCTCTATGGCTCTCGACATGTACAATTACCGTGTATATAGGGTGAACCCAATTGGCTAACGCGTAGGAGTCACTGATCATCATACGGTCTTGGAGAACAACAAATATAACCAAAGGTCGTACGATGTATGTTCTTTATTGTTATCATTCGGACAAAAAGAAGATAGTTGTAATGCCAGTGACCGGTAAGTATTGTGTGTAGATGCTCCTATTTAATTTTCTAAATGATTTATATTTTTTGATCAAGCGTACACAAATGCACATAAAGGACCATGTTATCAATTAATCAAGACGCAACAGGTAAGCGTACACAAATTGAAAATTAAATGTACTATGATTATAAGACTTATTTCTGTTTGTTTTCAAGATTCTCATCAAGCAGTGTCCTATTAAAATAGGGGTATAAAAGATGATCTGAAATTTCGTAGCAACTACAATGTATAAATTCAGATAACTTGTGTCATGGATGGACTAAACATTTATTTCCTTGTCTATTTTTCCAAATCGCATACAACTCTTGGAAGTGTGACCCTAATGATAATACCTGCAACAACTCGTAAGTATTTTTTTTCCTTTTTGTGATTTGTTTACCGAAATGGCAACATTGATTATTTACTCTATATGTTCCAACGATGGTCGCTAATATCCGAATCACGAAGCAACCTTTTGGCTCCAAAAAACTCAGGATAATTTAGTCTAATTTGGATGTAATCCATGGATAAGATCATTTTGCCCAATGATATGGCTCTGAACATGTACAATTAGATACCGTGTCTATAGGGTAAACCCAACACATTGGCCAATATTGACAGAGTTCGCGTCGATGTCGTACGATTTATGTTCTTTATATTTATCCTTCGGACAAAAAGAAGATAATTGTTAATGCCAGTGACCGGTAAGTATTGTTTGTATATACACCTATTGCTATTCAATTTTATTAAATGATTTATTTTTCATTTATATTTTTAGATCAAGCATACATACAGATTTCACAGTTCGAAACGCTTATCAATACATGGGCTGAATAACTTCAGGTTGGAGTCCTGGTTGATATACTCTTCTCAAATATCAGGAAAATATAAAATTTGTATTTCTTTTATTAAAATAAAAAAACGTATGCTAGAATAACAAAAATAGTTTGTTCTCCCAGCCGCTTTTTTCTGTTAAATGATAGCAAAATTGTTTGCTAAAATGACTGTTCTAGTTTGCTGCAGTAGCAGGCAAATTTATGTGCTAAAATAACAACCATAGGGTTGCTAAAATAACAGACGAAGTCTGCTTTCCCTTTTTCAGCAGACACAGACTGTTAAAACAACAAACATTTTTGCTAACGATACTCACAAAATTCTTTGAGTGTAGGAAATCATATTTTTTAATATATGTGTTTATAGATTGTATACTTTTAGGAGTAACAAGAAAATCAGACAAACTAGCTTTTCTTAAATCGCATATATAAATAATTATCTTATCCATAGAAATCAAAATATCAAATCATTTTGTAATTTATGGAATATAACTCATCAAAAATATAGATTTTATAAGACTCATATTTTTTAAATTTTGTTGTTTAATTTAAAAAGTTTAATTTAGATGTTTTATCGTTCGAATTTATTTTTTGCATATATCTTCGATATACACAAAATGTTTCTATATTTGAACGATAAAACATCTAAATGCAAAGATTGTTTCCAATCGGATGAAATATGAAAACGATGCAAAAATCCGATGTCTAATTATTACTCACTCGTTATTGTCGCACATTTCAATAAAATCTTCTTGCGATTGTTTTCTCGAAGGTAGTATCTTTAAAGTATCCAGATATTCTCGAGCAGTTTCGATATCCTTCTCCAGTTTGGTGACTAGAAAATATAACAAAGTCATTATTCATGAACAGTTTTGTCAATGCACTTTCATGACATAGTTCGGATTCCGTAAACATGAATGTCGACATCAATTTTTATTTAAATATTAAAAACTAAATGATATCTTTCTGTATCAAGAAACTCTTCTCTGCCAAATCTTATAATTATCTGATGTAAAATAAAGCTTCTCTGACAAGTTGATGCCAAATCGGGAAGAAGCTATATATATGTGGGCTATATCTAAATCTGAACAGATTTCTATCAGATTTGACAGTGTTCATTCTTGGACCAACTCCTTTACGCCAAATATGGCAATGCTCAGATGTTAAATACGCCATCTATAGCACATAGATGTTAAATCGGAGGTAAATATTTATTGGGGCTATAGCTAAATCTGAGCCGATTTTCTTCAAAGTTGTCACTCTTCGTTTTGGTATCATAAACCTCCTCGTATGTAAAATACAGCTTCTCTGACACGATGATACCAAAGCGAACGATGTTATATATGGGGGCTATATCTAAATCTGAACCGATTTCTTCCAAATTTGACGATATTCGGTCTTGGATCAATGAACTCCTCTATGCCAAATATGAAAAAGCTCTGATGTTAAATACTGTAGCACATAGATGTCAAATCGGAGGTAAATATATATATAGGGGCTATAGCTAAATCAGAACCGATTTTCTCCAAAGTTGGCAAACTTCGTTTCTATCTCAAGAAACTTCTCTCTTGTCAAATCTTATAATGATCGGATGTAAAATACAGCTTCTCTGACACGTTGATACCAAAGCGAAGTATGTTATATATGGTGGCTATATCTAAGTCTGAACCGATTTCCTTCAAATTTGAATACGACATCTATAGTACATAGATCTGAGGTAAATATATATGGCGGCTATAGCTAAAACTGAGCCGATTTTCTTCAAAGTTGGCACTCTTCGTTTTTGTATCAAGAAACTCCTCTCTGCCAAATCTTATAATGATTGGATGTAAAATAAAGGATGTTATATATGGACCATATCTAAATCTGAAACGATTTTTTTTCAAACTTGACAGTGTTCGTTCTTGGACCAATTATCTTTTTGTCATATTTTCAAACCAAAGAGAATCATGTCATTTATAAGAGAGTCTCGGAGCCACAACTCTAGCGAGATTTGTTTGAACAGAGGGACTCCACATGGAGGAGTACTGGCTCCACTAATTTGGAATCTGGCTATGAATGGAATCCTGTTAGATCTAGAACGTTGTGGCCGCTAAGTTGTTATATATGCGGACTTCTTTGCAATCGCAGTGACTGGAAAATTTCCCAAAGTCCTCAGAGATATTATACAGTTGGCTATGAATAAATTGGGAAGATGGGCCACAAGCAGTAGTTTGAACGTCAACCCAAACAAGACAGAATTGGTTCTCTCTACTAGGTTCAACATGTGAAACCTCCTCGGCTAAATGGAACTGCGTTAGTTATTTTCTGATTCTGGTATTATTGATAACTTTGTGTATCAAACAGGTTGGTTCCGATAAAGGGCAACTGGGCCGGTATCCAAACGGTATTTGGAAACGGAATGATAAAACAAGTAAGAAAGTTTCAATCGGGTAAACCGACTAAGATATACCCTTACTTTGTGAGTAATGTAATTTGGAATATTACACGAACTACTCCGACAATTTGTGTGGAAGGTACCAGAAGGGGTTTAACAAACACACCTATTTTTCGCTGAACAGTAGATACTTTAAATACATTGCACTGTGCCGAATTATAAGCGTTATTAACGTTATGAGATATTAAATTTTGGTATGATTTGGCCATTATGTGTGGGAGGTACAAGAAGGGCGTGGTCAAAAGCGTTGCACAGTAAAAAAATTCAAGTATTTTTATACGCTGCTATTAATGTTATAAGCTGTGAACTTTTGGTGCAAAATGGTACATTTGTGTGGGGGGTACCAAAAGGGGCGTGGTAATAAAGCCCATTTTTCACAGGACTATAGGCACTATAAAAGCATTATACTGGTCAACATTTTAAGTGTTTTATGAACTGGTATAAATCTTATAAGCTGTTAACTTTGGTGCAAAATGGTGCATTTGTGTGTATATTACCAAACGGGGAGTGGAAACTTCGCCCATTTTTTCGCGAGGTGATAGCGACTAATAAACTAATACTATGTGTGGCATTTCAGGAGATTCGAATAAATGGAATATAAGTTACTAAATAATCAATATTTCGCTACATTTTTACCCTTTGTGGGGTAGGTACTAGGAGTGGACCAATATGGCCCATTTTCGAACTTAGCCGGAGATAGAAAATAAATATTACCACATACCTCTCGGTTACTCCTTTCGAGAGTTATCGTGGGCACCAGCCAGCAGACAGACAGACGGACGGACTGACATTACTCAATCGACTTACAATGACCCAAAGCGAATATCCGCCGAACATACTTAGGGTTTTAGGTCACTCCTTCGATGTGTTACACTTTTGGTCCTTAGCAAATGATATATACGCTCGTATCACTAAAGTGAGGGTATAATTAATACAACCCCATAATATTTTATATTGGCAAACAATATATTGATTTTCTTGTATAGAGAACCGAACTACGTCTTAAAAAACTTTAGTAGTTCAGGAATATGAACTTCTTTCAAATGTTGTTCTATGGAGTTATTAACTTACCCTTTTCTTTTAGCATTTCTTCGGATTTATTGCAACATAATTCACTTTTGCAGGAACAACATTGCTGCAACACCTCGTTGCCTTCCATGTACCTGGGTACAATGGGCATTGTAATTCCATTCAACATTTCTTGAACCTCTTCCATGTGATCTTTTAGAATCATATCCAATAAGCAACGGGGAATTAACTGCTCTGCTGCAGCAAATATCTTCTTGTGAACATAGGCCAATTCACTGAATGACAATGCGTTAAGGCCACACATCAGAAGTTTATGACAAATGGCATACAGTTTACTTTTCGGATTGACCAAACGAGAGCAGCAAAATCCACATTCTTGTACAAATGCATCCAAAAGTTTTCGCAATTCTTTTTCAAAACCGGCGGCGGCACCTTTATTAAAAACCGTAAACCTTCTTAAGTTTTCAGCATTGTTATGTACAAAATCATCTAAAGCTTTGGCTTCTTTTGATGTACTAGGAGGCTTATCTTTCAAGATTGCCGCAGCTTGTGATGTTTTGGGTGAATGATTGTTTTGGCTATGAAGATAATTAATTTCTCTTGCAGTAGCAGCTGCGTTTGTTAAAACATTAGCTTCATCGTTAGAGATTTTGTGGTGAAATTTATCACGAGTCTTTTTCGCATTATACGAATCTATACTAATTGCTGTGTCTTCCTTATTCTTATATTTATCATTATTACTATTGTCTATAAACTGATCAATGTGATCATCTTCTTTGTCATTACCTTTATTAAATTTCCCAGCCCCCTCTTCACCACCATCACCCTGACGATTTTTATGACTTAGTTTACTATTTTCATTTTCAAGTTTCTTGAGATCCTCTTTAAACATTTTCAATTCATTTTCTCGCTCTTCAGCCTGTTTTAGAAGACCCATATTTTCAAGTTCGCATTTCTTTAGTTTGCCCATCTCTTCTTCCAATTGACGCCGTAAATCATCGATGATTTTTTCATCATCCCGTGTATTAATGGCACCTACAGCATTAGCCAATTTTTGATTTTGCAATTGAATATTACTAATTTCTTCAACCAGTTTTTTGGTGTCGGCCAATTCATTGGCAGATCTTCTTAATTCTTCGGCATTTTGGTTGAATTCACCATCTAAATGTTCAATTTTTTTCAACATATTAACCATTTTTTCTTCTCCTTCCTTCATTAATTCTCTCATGTGACAATTCTCGCCAAGAAGGTTTGCATTTTCTGCCTCAAGTTCTTTCAAACGATTAAGGGACTCATTACACATATTATCGCGTTCCTTTTTCATATCCTCCAATTCTTTTTGCAGGCGATATACATCTTCATCTCGGTGGCCAGGAGGCAAACCATAAGCATAATATTCAGAGTCGCCGCGTTCCTTCTTGGTAGTGCATCCTTTTTTCTTTAACTCTCTGATGATTTCATCGAGAGTGGCACAGGTGAAAAAGGCCAAATCGTCTGTTAGATTTTTACACGTCTGGGTGTGATTATCTTGTAAACATTGCAGTTTCACAGCTTGAAGCTCATTAACAACATCCTTTAATTTTTTCCACGTTTTGAAGAATAATTTTATGGAATAAGAAGAAAATATAAAGAACACAATTAGTAAGGAAAATGGTGTCCTGGGAAATCCTTTGTTGTTATTCTTAATCGAAGAGAACAAGTTCTAATCTGGGTTAGGTTAGGTTAGGTTATGGGTTAAAGGACACGCCACGAACATTTTTTCGCTACTAAATAAAATAAATAAAGTAAATAAAATAAATAAAATAAATAAAATAAATAAAATAAATAAAATAAATAAAATAAATAAAATAAATAAAATAAATAAAATAAATAAAATAAATAAAATAAATAAAATAAATAAAATAAATAAAATAAATAAAATAAATAAAATAAATAAAATAAATAAAATAAATAAAATAAATAAAATAAATAAAATAAATAAAATAAATAAAATAAATAAAATAAATAAAATAAATAAAATAAATAAAATAAATAAAATAAATAAAATAAATAAAATAAATAATATAAATAAAATAAATAAAATAAATAAAATAAATAAAATAAATAAAATAAATAAAATAAATAAAATAAATAAAATAAATAAAATAAATAAAATAAATAAAATAAATAAAATAAATAAAATAAATAAAATAAATAAAATAAATAAAATAAATAAAATAAATAAAATAAATAAAATAAATAAAATAAATAAAATAAATAAAATAAATAAAATAAATAAAATAAATAAAATAAATAAAATAAATAAAATAAATAAAATAAATAAAATAAATAAAATAAATAAAATAAATAAAATAAATAAAATAAATAAAATAAATAAAATAAATAAAATAAATAAAATAAATAAAATAAATAAAATAAATAAAATAAATAAAATAAATAAAATAAATAAAATAAATAAAATAAATAAAATAAATAAAATAAATAAAATAAATAAAATAAATAAAATAAATAAAATAAATAAAATAAATAAAATAAATAAAATAAATAAAATAAATAAAATAAATAAAATAAATAAAATAAATAAAATAAATAAAATAAATAAAATAAATAAAATAAATAAAATAAATAAAATAAATAAAATAAATAAAATAAATAAAATAAATAAAATAAATAAAATAAATAAAATAAATAAAATAAATAAAATAAATAAAATAAATAAAATAAATAAAATAAATAAAATAAATAAAATAAATAAAATAAATAAAATAAATAAAATAAATAAAATAAATAAAATTAATAATATAAATAAAATAAATAAAATAAATAAAATAAATAAAATAAATAAAATAAATAAAATAAATAAAATAAATAAAATAAATAAAATAAATAAAATAAATAAAATAAATAAAATAAATAAAATAAATAAAATAAATAAAATAAATAAAATAAATAAAATAAATAAAATAAATAAAATAAATAAAATAAATAAAATAAATAAAATAAATAAAATAAATAAAATAAATAAAATAAATAAAATAAATAAAATAAAATAAAATAAATAAAATAAATAAAATAAATAAAATAAATAAAATAAAATAAAATAAATAAAATAAATAAAATAAATAAAATAAATAAAATAAATAAAATAAATAAAATAAATAAAATAAATAAAATAAATAAAATAAATAAAATAAATAAAATAAATAAAATAAATAAAATAAATAAAATAAATAAAATAAATAAAATAAATAAAATAAATAAAATAATTAAAATAAATAATAAAATAAATAAAAAACAACAGTCGGGTAAACCGACTAAGGTATAGTAATGTAATATATAAATCATTACACTAATTAAATTGCCAATTTGTGTGGGAGCTACCAGAAGGGGTTAAACAAAGACACCTTATTTTCGGTAAACAGCATTTTCTTTAAATGCATTGCACTGTGCCGAACTATAAGCGTTTATGTGCACTGGTATATTAACGTTACAAGCTACTCAATTTTGGTATGATTTGGTAATCTTGTGTGGGAGGTACAAAAAGGGGTGTGGTGATAACGCCTACTTTTCACAGGACTGTAGGCACTATAAAGCATTACACTGTACAAAATTTCAAGTATTTGTATGCACTGGTATTAAAGTTATAAGCCCTTAACTTTCGTTATAAAATGGTCCATTTGTGTAGGAGGTACCAAAAGGTCTGTATAATAATGCCATTTTTTTTACCGGAGGCTCTACAAAAACATTATACTGTAAAAAATTTCAAGTATTTTTGTTTTAAAATGTCCATTTGTGTGGGAGGTACCAAAAGGGGCGAGGCAACTTCGCCCATTTTTCTCGAGGTGATAGTAACTAATAAAATAATACAATGTGTGGAATTTCAGAAGATTCTAATAAGTAGTATAGATGTTATTAAAGAATCAATGTTTCACTAAATGTTAACCGTTTGTGTGGAAGGTACCAGAAGGAGTGGACCAATAGAGCTATCTTCGAACTTAGCCGGAGATATAAAAAAATATTACCGTATACCAAATTTGAAGTCAATCGGTTACTCCTTTCGAGAGTTATCATGCGCACCAGCCAGCAGACAGACAGACGGACGGACATTTCTCATTCGACTTAAAATGACCCAAAACGAATATCCGCCAAACATCCATAGGGTCTTAGATCACTCCTTCGATGTGTTACACTTTTGGCCCGTAGCAAATGATATATACCCTCGTATCACTAAAGTGAGGGTATAATAAATCATCTAAATTTTTTCATATTCTGTATTTTAGACAACAATAAACTAAGTAAAATGTTTCTCCATGTAATATTACTCACAAAGTGAGGTTTTACCTTAGTCGGCTAACTCGATTGAAATTTCCATACTTGCTATTTTTGAGTTAATCGGTTATTCCAGAAAATCACAGATTTTTTGTGTTATTTCAGTTTAATATTTTTGCTTTTACACGGAATGTATTTTTTAATCTTTCTTCGACTTTATTATCAAATTATTTATAAAAATACACGAAATAGACTTGATTTTAGCGCCTTAAAATTTTTAAACTTAAAAATTTACGTTTAAAATTCTAAAGACAAGAAACAAATAAACAAAACAATCCACAAAAACAAACAAACACACTCTTGTTAAGAAAAGGCTGAAAATCTATAAATCGCTTAATACATCCCCCATCACACCTTCCTTGCTATTGTCGTCTGCATCCGATTTAAAACGATAACCCATATCTCTAAAGCGTTTGGCTTTAAACTTAAAATGTTAAGTTTAAAAAAAATTACAAAGGGTGGTAAAAAGTACCAATTTAAATGCGGAATTCTATGTGGTTATATTTATGTATACTTACCATTAACTGCTTATATTGACAATCGTAATCTCTTATTGCCATATCACGTTTTGAAATTTGAGTGCGCATACAACCAAGTTCCATCTGTAGCATCTCAACCTTTTGGGCTTGACATTTACACTTGACTAGATCATGCTTGAGATCTGCTAATTGTTGCTAGACGAAGAAGATATATACATACATAAATATCGTCATTAGAAAGAAAAAAGAAGAAATGAGACAAATTAAAATAATATAATGAGAATTAAATATTATAAATAAAAATTGAGAAAATATTTTCGTCAATTTTTCTACTATTCGAAAAATATTCTAATATAATAAGAATGTACTTATTATTCCCTATAAACAATAATTTGATGTAGATAGCACAATTGTGATTATCGTCACAAGGGCGATAGTCCACAACTATTATGTACATATCTATATGTAGTGAACACGACTATATATAGTCGTCTTCACTCGAATTTATTGATTTTAAGTAATTTTTTTTTATTCTATTTGATGCCACTCACCTTTAAGCATTGCTCACGGAAACTTGCTTGTTGTATTTCTTTTTCATAGAATTTCTGCATATTTTCCATTTCGCATTCCATATCTTTAATATAATTCGATTGATCACTCAAAGTACTATGCAACGCACCATTGGTGCTATCGATTTCCTTATTTTTATTTTGCAATTTGACCATGGTTGTCTCCAAATTCTTCAATGATTTACATTTTTCACGCAACGAATCCCGTTCCTTTATTATGGCTTTAATATTTTCGGCATCTTGATCGGTTATTCCTGAATTATTCGATTCATTCTTTGCGTTTCGATAATCAACCGTTTTTTTGGCCCTTAACATAATGCATTCCTTGCGCAGAGAATTGACCTCTTTCTGCAAATAGCCAACATCCGTGGATGTTTCATTTTCGGTTTTGACTTGTTGCATTGCCGCATTACGTGATGATAATTTCTCTATCAAACGTTTGAGATACATATTTTCACCCTGCAGTATTTCGTAGGCCTGGGACATTTTATCTATTTTCTGATATATTTGTAAAATTTCATTTTCTTCGTTTTTCGTTAACTTTCCAGCCGCGATAAGCTTTTGAATTTTGTTGTAGAATTCCTTGTTCGTATTAGAGTCCAATTTGGAGTTTAGAATCTCTTTTATTTTACGGTTTTCTTCGCTGGTATTTTTTAGGCGTTCATTAGAGACTTCCAATTGCTTTTCCAGGTTATCTTTGATATTCATGAGTTTTTGATAATCGGCTAAATGTATGTTTGCACATTCTAGCAAACTGTCACCGACAGATAAGCCATGGAATTGATTTTGTAAAGTCTGAAATGAATGTAATATTAGGCTTAATGGCAGGCTTTCGATAACTGTATGCAACAAAATAAAACAAATTATCACCCAGAACTTTTGGGTACGCGATGGACTCGAAAACGGCTGAACAGATTTTGCTGAATTTTTGCATGAGAATATCTTTTGGCGTGTAGAAGGTTCGTAGCTATATTCGGTTTTGATTGGACAAAGGGGCGTGGCACCGCCCATACAACGTAACATTTAAAAGTGGAATATCTTGGGTACTATTGGTTCAAAATACTCGAAATTCGATGTGTGTTACCTTGGTACCAGTACCTATCATGGAGCCAAAAACCGGTGTGATAGTGACAGTGGGCGTGGCACCGCCCATACAACCTAAAATTCAAATATGAAATATTTCGAATACTATTGGAGCAAAATTCTCGAAATTGGGTATGTGTGACCTTGGTGCCATTACGCGTTATTTAGCTGAAAACTGGGGTGATAGTGACAGTGGGCGTGGCACCGCCCACACAACCTAAAATTCAAATATGAAATAGTTTGAGTACTATTGCAGTAAAATTCTCGAAATTTAGTATGTGTGACCTTGGTACCAGTACGCGTCACAGGACTAAAAACGGGGAAACCTAAAATTCAAATATGAAATATTTCGAATACTATGGCAGCAAAATTCTCAAAATTGGGTATGTGTGACCTTTGTGCCAGTACGCGTTATGTAGCTGAAATCTAGGGTGATAGTGTTAGTTGGCGTAACATCACGAGTATATTACGAGTATTATTGCGGTAAGAGTCTACAAATTTGGTATAAGGGACATTGGTACCAGTGCCTTGGTAGCAGTACGCGTGTTGGAGCCTAAACTACCAGAAATTCAGAAGTGCAATATTTTGATTGCAATTGGACCAAAATTCTCGAAATTTGGTATATGGAACCAGATCGAGTGCTGGAGCAAGAAATCGGCGTAATAGTAACAGTGGGCGTGGCACCGCCCACACAACCTGAAATGTGAATCATGACATATGAATATATAATATTACATGCACTATTGCAGCAAGCCTGTAAAAATGGGTGTGTAACCTTCGAACCACAACCAATGATTGAACCAAAAACTGGCTTCGCATTAACAGTGGGTACTCCTACACAAACTGAAATTTCAAAATTCAATATTTCGATCACTATATCAGCCATGGTTTCGAAGTTTGGCTGTCTGGACTTGGTATCAGTAGCGGCGATGGAGCTACAAACAGGAACGATGGAAACAGTTGGTATGACACCCCCATATAAATAAAAAATGTATAACGCAATATTTGAAATAGTATTGCGGCAATATCTTTGCAAAAAAGAGTGCCCTTATCACTCAACCCGAGATGTGAATTTGAAACATTTCCAATATCATTGCAGGACAGTTTTGAAAATTTGCATGTAAATAGTATCGATGGACAAAGTACTCAAAACGAAATATATGTATGGGGCTTGCACTCATCGTCTTGAAGTTTATAGTGGATGCTGAATCTGATTAAAAAGCTGATCAGTGGAACTATCTGTATATACGACACGCTTGCTGAAAACGAAATAACTGGAGACCATTGACGCTTGACCAAGTGTGTTTAGTATTCAAGTGCCTTCAAAGTTTGCACGTGACTCAACAAAATTGAGAGATATCGGATTAGAGGGCGTGACTACGCGCATGCGACATCGTATAGAAAAAATAAATACTGATAGAATTATTGCACTAATTGGTAGGACTGTACTGAATGAGCGATGTAGCCCTCCAAGTTGATTTGACGGGTATTGCACTACACGAAATTTGTGCATTTATCAAGAGTGTAAATATATCATTTGGTTCTATTTCACTGAAACGCAGGGCAGCGAAGCGCACCGGGTCTGCTAGTAAACTCTAAAAATTAAAAATTTTTGAAGCGCACTCTGACAGTAAAAATTGACATATTTGTCAAGCACCTTCTGGTACCAACATAAAAATTAACAAATTCTTACGAAAAACATTTCCATATAAAGTTTGTATCAATCACCTTATTCGATACTTTACCCACAATTTCACAACCTCCGGTTAGAGCTAACTCACGAACATAAAACACGTAGTACTGAGGTGGCAGCCCCTGGCCGAAGAATTGCTGCTTCGGGTCAATCCGGTACAAAGAACCGTCTGCCGAGGTCCAACGCTACAAGAGAGAACCTCTAGATCAAAGAACTTACAAGGCAGGTCTGGCTGACATACACTCTGACGCAGTCGCTGAAGCCGTGAATAATTACAGAGTCAATCGGGTCTGTTCTGTAATCACGGCGATTTGATATCACGGTGATTTAAAAATCACCGGTGACTTAACATCCCTTTTGGATTTCGAAATCACCCGAACATATTTCGAACAATCTTTTTTGGGAGGCTATGAATAATAAACCGGGCGATTTCGAACTTCAACAGTGATTGTAAACCGCCGGTGATTTTAAAATCACCGTGATTTCAAATCACCTTGCTACAGAACAGACCCGAATGTCATACTAGGAGACCACCCTCCATCAGTGGCCTCAGAGAAAGAGGAATTACCACGACAGACAAGAGTACTTTTGGCCCAATTAAGATCTGGCTGGTGTAGCCGCCTCAATTCATACTGGACAAGGATTGATGGGACCAGGGACCAAACGACACACTACACCTCTTTAACTGCCCTGCCAAACCTACTCAACTTGTTCCCAGGTCTCTTTGGACCCAACCATTGGAAGCAGCCATCTTCCTCGGCCTGGAAACCAATATAGCAGAACCTACTATACAAGGCGAATGAAAACAACTAATGGATAACAAACACATGTACTGCTACAACAACAACAACAGAGCTAACTCAGTTAAAAATTAAAATTTCATATAATTTGACAGCTATAACTGTAGGTTAGCCCTAACTGTAGGATAACCGGAGATTGTGAAATTGGCCTTTAGAGTACGTGTTCAATTCCGTCTTGCATCTCCCACACATAATACAAAATTCCACACTATATTTCTCTGGACATGTTTCAATCGGTTTACACAAATCTAATTTTGTTATTTGTTTATATGTAAGTTTGAAAATCTTCTAAAGTTGAGGTCCGATAAAAGAGATGTGAATACATATTTTTCAAAACAACTAATGGAGATTTTAATAAAAATTTAAACTATCTCGCATAGATGTAAAATATTTTATAATGGTGTTCTGCCTTTTGAAAATATTAATTTTTTAAAATATTTATGGCGTTTTTCGTGTTTGAAGGGCCAGAATATATTAGATAAATGGATTTAGAGTTCTGGGTGATAAAAGGCTGTTTGTTGTACAGTAAATAGTATTAGCTTACATTTCCGCTGATTATTGTACTACCAACTTTTGATATTATTGCTGATCTTGCGGAGCTATCAGCCGCCCCAACAGAGCGTGTTGAACCAACGAAAGCACTTGGAGTCTTATCAACAACACCACGTGATGGATCCACATTAGCGATATTGCGCTCTGTTTTAACAGCATCACTTTGGAGTCGATTGACAACACCACTGCGGCTTGAAGGAGCGGGTAAGACGGCAGCTATATCCTCTCTTCGTCTGCTCTCATCTCCTTGACCAGAACCTCCAACCTACAGTTTATCATGTCCATAAATATCCTTCAGACAAATTATTAAAAAAATATATATTATGTACATACCGGAAACTGACATGTTACCAAATCACTAAGGAATTTAGATTGTTTCGTTTTATCACTGGACCAGGAACGATAATCAATGCTGGAGTCATAGCTTTTTAGTTTTACGCAGGCTTGTTGGCATTCATATTCCACATTTTCATTCATAAATGGCACATGGAAAAATTCCTTTTGTGTAGAAAATGCCATTTTTCTTTTATTTTTTTGGTTTCTTTAAAAATACGCTGGGTGATGGGTGTGTTTTATGTCAGTTATTGTGGAGAACTTGGAATTTATCTCGCGCGCACACACAGGCGATGGAAAAAGGTTTTAGCAAAAATATATTTTTTGTATAAACTTTCTGTTTCAGAGAAGTTTTACTCAATAAAAAAAATACTGTATTTCGTAAAATTTTTTTGATTAATTTTCAAAATGTTACTATGTATTTTCTTTTTACAACAAAGTATTAATAATTTATTTACATAAGCCTAAAAAACACTTTTTATTCTTTTTTTATTCAAAGCCTTGTGCCCTTCTGATAGCAAACTCTTCATCGTTTGTATTCATGGCGGTAAAACCAAAAGGTTGCATTGTCATACTTGCAGTCCCAGAACTTATTGTCCTCAAAATACTGGAATAGTTAGATAATTCTGCCAGAGGAGCATTTACCAAGATCAACTTGTTGTTGTCACCTTTTTGCAGAACTTCATTAATTGTGGCTCGCCTTCTTCCCAAATCGGCTAAAATTGCGGATGTCCGCTCGCTGGGTACTATAATTTGTAATGTCATTATGGGTTCTAAGAGTCGGGTACCATTTTCAGTTAAAACCTATAAAGGTTTTGTTTCATAGATTAGTACGTCGTTAACTGGAAGTACGTTGTCGTATAAGAGAATTTACCTTTTGTATACACTGAGCAGCTGCAGCCATTATGAATGAATCTGCTGTCCCTCTGCCTATGGTGACATTATGTAATTTTATTTGGGTATCCACCACTTGACCGCCTACCTTGGGACCTCTTTCCAGAGCCGATATACAACCCTTGCGAATGACTTGTAATGTTCGCGGTCTTATTGCCAGTAAATTATTTGTATTTTCCGCTGACTTATCTAAACTGAAGATTTCCTGTTTATCTTTCACCAATTCCAATGTAATCGTTACACTTTGTTTAGCTCCTGCTATTTCCTTCTCTATTGAAAATGTACTTTTAGCATCATTTTCTATTGTTTCTTTATAGGCAATTTGCAAAGGGCCCAAATCAACTTCGATTTTATATTCCGTTAGAATGCGGGATTTTACGATATCCATATGCAATTCACCCATACCACCCAGTACTGTTTGTCCAGTGATAGGGTCAAATGTCACTCTCAGACTGGGATCCTCTCTTTGTAATTGCTTAAGAGCCAATTCCATGGCATTTTGATATGACGCACTGGGCGGTTCTATAGAGCAGAAATAAACAGCATCGGGAATTTGAGGTTCCAAGGAAAATATTTCATTAATAAGGTCCATTTCTATGTCTTCATTATCTTCGGATTGGGAGTCGGATTTCCTATTCAATGACTTTTGTAAACGTTTTTGGGCATTTTTTAAAGATGTGGTACTAGTAACCAGTAGATCTCCAGTAACTGTGTGCTAATATATTCCATTTTTATATATAATTAAAATCAATAAATTGTAAAATAAAGTAATTCACCTTTAATCCTGAACATATAGCCACATCCCCTGCCTGTGCCGCCTGAATTTCTCTATATTCGTCAGCTAAAGGTTCATACATTTTACCCACCACTTCCGCTTGTCCTCTGGTCGATGTAAGACGCATACTTTTTTTAAGATCACCTCTTAAGACGCGCACCAATGTCAAGGGTCCCCTTTGTTTGTCATGAACAATTTTAAAGACTTTACCTACAAAATCATGGCTAATACATAACATTAACATTGCTACTTTCAAAGAATATGTGAACACAGCAAACTTACTCAAAACAATCATAGACATGATTACGTTCTTGTGGATGTGGTAGATATTTGATGACTGCGTCCATTAGTGTTTGTACACCCACATTTTTGTAGGCCGAACCTAGCATAACAGGAACTAATTTTTGTTGACAAGTGGCTTGTCGCAAGGCAGTATATATTATTTCGTTTGTAACTTTGTCGAAGCCTTCGTCGCTAATAACTATATCAGCCAAATTGTCATCTACGCCGGACAGTTGATCAATCAAGTCATTTCGTCTATCTTGTAATTCTAAGAGAACATTTTCTTCGGTAACTGGTGTTGATTGGTAGACGCGACCTAAGCTTTGGGGATTCCAAGTTATATGCTCCAAACGTATAATGTCATAAATAGCTGCAATTGAGATAAAGAAATATTAAAATCTCTTCATCATAAACAACACAGGGATTTAAAATTAAAAGATATTTTTGATTACCGCTCTTTTCATACTGGTCGATATGCTGAGTGGAATTAAAATTGTATAACGCTATATTTAAATATATATGGTGTGTTTTTGTAGTTCAACATGATCCCGAGCTCCGCTGTAGAGAACCATACGATCCATTATTGAAAATATGGAAAATATGCAGTCCGTCGAAATAAACTTAGCTCATATTTCAAAATTCCAAAATATGATATAAAACTTCTGATTTCGCGAAAAGGGCAACGAAATGTTGCATTTTTTTGCAGAAAAGAAATCGCCATAAAATTAGGCGTGAATGCATTTAGAGCACCCTTCAAGAAATAATTGATACTGAATCCGATGCAATATTCTTATGTGACTAATCATATGGATATGTTTTAAAGAAATTAAAGTTGAGGGCAACGAATCGCGGGAACTGCTAGCTTTTAATAACAATAAAATCTCAAAAATTAATTTGATGATTCTTCCAAACTAATCATTCACCTACAGGTGATAGACAAACAAAAATACATAGGGTCTGTAGGATAAAGACTACGAAAACATTAGCAGAAAAATGTGGAATAAACTGTCGTTAGACTTTTTATTGTTAGGCCCCTTTAGGTCTATTAATAAAATAAGCATTTTTGGTATCAGGGGATAAGAATATAAATGCAGTGTATCATCTATCAATATGTTAGGAAGCGTGGTGCATTTCTGCACCTCCACTCGGAGACCCTTTTGTATTCATTGAAGAAATGTGAAGAATGAGAAGTTAAAAGGAAAGAATAGGAAATAAGTCGTAATCAAATAAAAATTCTGAACTGTAGATAGCAGAATATAAATATTAAAATCTTATTATTCTGTCAATATATGATTCAGCCATCGCACTTCAGCATAACCAGGATCAGGAATGTTTTTTTAGGAACTTTAAATTTCATGTACGCAATTGTTATTTAGGAAGAGCTCAATCTTAACGGTCAGTATTTTTAATATAAAATGTAAATGTACTTACATAAATTACCCTTGCCATCTTTTAGTGGGTATTGTATACATATGGGTTTTGCATCTAATTTCGTAGCCAATTCCTTGATGCATTTATCAAAATCAGCATCGGGACGGTCCATTTTATTTACAAACGCCAATTTGGGCAAACGATGCTTTTCGGCTTGCGACCAAACTGTAACTGTCTGAGCTTCTACACCAGCGGTACCATCCAATACCACAATAACACCATCGACGGCATACAGCGATTGTTCTACTTCCATAGTAAAATCGATGTGGCCTGGAGTGTCTAAAAGATTAATTCTTTAAACATAATTGTTGTGCATATAAATAATTTTATTCATATTGGTATATCATTCCCAACGTACTTTTTACCATTCCAGGGAAATGCGACCGCAGAACTACATATAGTTATACCACGCTCTCTCTCCTGGGTTAAGTAATCGGTGACGGTATTTCCTCGATGAACTTCTCCCATTGACCGGGTTTTTCCTGAATAGAAAAGCATGCGCTCTGTGGTGGTGGTCTTGCCTGCCAAATTGAATAATATGAAAATTTAAACGAGTGTACTTAAAATTTATATTTAATATTGAATTTATTTAAAATTTAAAGCATTACCGGCATCTATGTGAGCTAAAATTCCAATGTTACGTATATCTTTGGTGCTTAAGTAACGTTTAGAGTTGTTCGCAAAATTGCTACTTAAATTTAATAACAATGATTTAATTATGGCCATTTTTAATTAATAACTAAATTTTTAAATCTACGTAAGTGAGGAGAAATACGGAATCTGAAAGAAATTAAATTTGCAACAAATCAGCTGTGTTTGTTTATATATTTTTTGCCTGTTGGCGCGCGCTGTTATCATGATACAATGATAAAGGTAGTGAACATTGAACTGATTTTAATTTTTGTAGGGTACCTTACACTGAGGGAAAAAAGACGTTGCAAAATAAACACCGTTTGGTACCAATTTATAAACGTAATGTGCATGAAAAATGGCCACCGATTCGTTCATTAATTATCAACGAAACGGGGGTGATTTTTTGACCGGCGTTGCGTTATGTATCGTCGCCTTAAGGTTGCTGATTATTTGTTCGGCATTGTGTTGTTCATTGGATCTGTTATTGTCTGTTCTTAGAAGAAGAAACCACGAGGATTTATAAAGACGTGAAAAATGAAAATTAATGACGAAGAAATATAATTTAATGACCTGTTTGATACTGTGGATGATTCTCTGGGCTATGGAATGAGAAGGATAAGGTGATAGCAAAATCCAGTGACATCTTCCTATTGCTAGAATCAATAGAAATGGTGTCGGCCTACGAATATTTAACAACCTAAGCTTATAAAAATTTCAATTTTAAAAGTTAATGGGTGTGTTTGTTTTTTATAGAGCACAGGAATTAAATTTTATAGTACATAAAGGCGAATGATACGAAGGAGACTGCCACCATTAGGGTTACGAGCTGAATTCCGAGAAAAAACAGAGGTAATACTGTGTTGCTGCACATTCGAATGTGTTTTGTTTAGACGTGATTTGCTTAGTGATAAATATTCAAATTTACAATTATATGTTTGTTGTGTTCACGTTTTATTTACTTATTACATTAATAAATGTATTGAAACGCTAATGCTGTTTAAATTGTTTTAAATGGGAAGGGGGTAGGGGGTGTGGGATTTAGAATGGAAAGTTATCCCAGCGAGTGCTTTTTTCGTCCTCAGCAAGTGCTTTAGTCGTCCCCCGCACGTTCTATAGTAGTCCCCAACACTTGATTTAAATTATCCCCAGTTGGTATTCATTTTGCAACGAAGCGTTGTTGATTTTTGATGCTTTATTCATGCACCGCCTTGCTGGAAATCGTAACATACGGGGTTGGTTCATTATAATAAACGAATTTGCAAAGATTAAGCACGTATGTGCTTTGTTTTTCGCTGGGTGTACACCTTCATACATATTGGACCAATATTGATGCTGGATGGATGTATATGACAATATAGGGAGAGGTTTTTGGTTTGAGCAAGTGTGTACACCCAGCGAAAAACAAAGCATAGACGTGCTTAATCTTTGCAAATTCGTTTATGATAATGAACCAACCCCGTATATTACGAATTCCAGCAAGGCGGTGCATGAAATGTTCGGACAATGACAGATTGTTAGGCAAAGGTGAATTGACAGTTCAGACGATTGCAAGAAAACCTTATAATTTCATATATTTACAATATATTTTGTAAATATTTATATGCAGGATTGCCAACAAAAATATTTTATAGACAGTGATGCCAATAAAATGTTTTTCTGACAATGGCGTCGTTGTCACATGCATAAACTTCACACATCTAACAATCGGAAAATTATCTCGCAATGACTTCTCTGCTAAAGTTGCAAGGCAAAAATTGTATGTTCACACGGTTGTAAATTCACAGGGTTGCATTTTTCCGCCATTTTTCTGGCAATATTGTCCGATCTGCAAATCGTGTGTACTTAGCTTAAATTAAATGGGTAATTGTAGATCAGCTGTTCGTTGTACTTTACCTTGTTCATTGTATCATGGACATTACCTTGTATCATTTTATCATGATAAAATACGCCAATGATTGTGAAATGAGTTCCCCTAATAATAACCGAATTTATTTGAAAAGTGTCGAAACTAAAATTACGATACACCCGGTTGCATCAACCGCGTCGCTTCAAGCTGTGATGGCTTGGGTTGTCATTTTTATTTTGTGAAAATATTGCACACAAAACAGCAAAAAATAATCATGTCCCTGTCCACCAGACCAAAAAGGCGAGCTGCTACCCAAGCGGTGAAAGTCATAGAAATCTCCGACAATGATGATGATTCTTATGTTGAGGAGTCACCCAAGAAGAGAACGAGAAGAACTGTAAAAATTGTAAAACCCAAATCACCCAAGGAAAAGGCAAAAGCAGAACCCAAGACTCGTAAGCCCAGAACAACGAAGAAAGCAGCAACAAGTAAAAAGGCACCTGATGAAAACACTCCACCAAATGTGTTGGTGGAAAATGACGACGTTGTGGAATCAATTGACATTGCTGCGGAAGAAGATCAACCAGATGGTCAGAGCCATACCAGGCAGGCAGAACAGTTCAATGATACTTTCGAAGATGAGATCTGTGAAGTTAGGCCTCCACAACAAAAAATACAGGGTAGAAGCAGTTTTTGGGGTGAGTATTCCAACAGTATTGTTTGTTTCTCTGACCCCATTATTTTTATATGCCCTTCATTCAATAAAGCTCGACGGAAAATATGGACTATAGACGAGTTGTTAGCCGAAACGGCCAACATAGAACCAAGAGCAGCTAGGAATATTGTAAATCTATTTGAAAATGAAAACACCATTCCCTTTATATGTCGATATCGTCGTGATTTAATCGATCATATACAACCAGAACAGTTGCGTGAAATTAAGAGCACATACACGGAAATTGTTAATCTACGTAAAAAGGCTGAAACGATTGTGACCACTTTGGAGAAGGAGAATGTGATTGATGAAGAGATACGCACAGAGATGTTGTGTGCAAAATCGCCGGAAGAATTGGAGTTTTTGGTAAGTTTTCACAAAGCAAATGGAAAAGGAATCCGTATAAAATCGACAATTTTAATGATACACCAAAAATTCAGATTGTTGTGCTCTCATTAGTTACATAAAAGACTTTTGACAAGTTCGCAAAAACTTTGGGATCTAATTCTTCTCTCGAATACCTACCTGAATGTCATATAATTGTAGATTTTTAGTGTCATCTTACTAGTCATTGATTTATGAAATTTCTACACTAATTAGTGTTTACTAAATACATGATGAACTGTGCGTCTTTTGGTTACCAGGACACATCGAAGTGATTGGAAATGTTCCAGCAAATAATTTAGCTTCAAATGGCAAATAAACACAAAAAACATTCCGATGTCACGAAACGGGTGTTAAAGCAGCCACTGAATAGTGTGAATCGATGGGGTGACTACAATGAGCACAAAATAAGTTTAGTGGAGCTATGCAAGACTGAGATGCAAGTACTGTACTGTTTGTGACAAACATATAACGATGAATTCGATACTTCGGGTTTGAAGTATCAGCAGATCCGACTTAGCTTAGATGATCTGACTGTAAAACACCAAGGAAACTCAACTCCTCTCCTTGAACATTACCTTGCAATATCACGCTTGGATTCGGTCTCCATATGTACATACATAATTCAAGACAAGTAAGGAAAAGTGGAATACCTGAGGGTTTGACTATATGATATTGGGAAGGTCAAAATACCCGGTTCCAAATATGAATAAATTATCAATTCAATATCGGAGTGTACAAAATATTTTTTTTAAGTGTTGCTTTTATTAGCATGTAAAACATTGTCTCCAATCATGCCACTATCACAATAATACTAAGTGAGTTTTCATTTATGGAAAAATTGCAGCATTCATTCTCTTTGCCCGAAAACTGAACTTTTCTAAAATAAATATTTTGGGAATTTTAAAATTGAAGTTATGTTAAATTCGAGACACTACATAATTTCAACTTAAAGGTGCAAATATTTTCTAATATTTCACGTCGACGGTGCAAATTTTTTCCAAAATAGAAATAATAATTATTGATTTCAAGTAATCCTTAGTAGGTTTAGCTGCCAAAACATTTGCAAAGTCTTTCTGCTATCCAAAAATATTACTTTGCTTTGTCAGAATATATCAAATTTAGAATCAAGTACAAATATAGACAATCAGCACAAATATAATACAGAATGCGTCCAAGCACTGACCCTAGAGACACATACATTTTCACTTTCGGATGTTTCGGCGCCAAAGAGGCCGTAAGTCGATTCCACATCGTTCTCAGGAACTGGGCATCTCTCAAACCACACTGTGGCGTATTTTGCGAAAAGATCTTGGCCTTCATCCTTATAAGATCAAACTGACTCAAGAACTAAAGCCACTTGATCACTTGAAATGTCGAAACTTTTCCGATTGGGCTCTGGCAAAGTTAATGTTATGTCCTTAATGGAAAACCCGGTAGATAGATATAACAAGCTAACATTTTGTAATTGATTTTTTATACTTGTAGGAGAGGCGTAATATTCGCCCTTATTCCAGTTGGCGTCGTCGATTTTTAGCCGACACTGTTTAGATTGACGACTTCATAAATTTTGAAATTTTTTTAAATATTTTTAAGTTTAAAAAGGTGCTTTTGTTAGTTCATGGATACCAAAAACATTCGTTTTGGCGTAAAGATGAACTTCATAGATATGACGAAAATGAACTTCATAGATATGACGAAAATGATGTGACGACGTCGACGACGCCAACTGGAATAAGGGCGATTATATCCTTTACATTTTAATTTATTTTATTTCAGTACGCACCCTACAAACCTGCCAGCCGAGGTTCATTAGCTGAGAGAGCTAAAGCTTTGGGTTTGGAACAGTACGCCGATCGTTTACTATACGGTGAACTGCCCCATGTACACTTAAAAAGTATTGTAGACTACAATAATCCAGATATGGATACGGAAGAGAAGGTATTAAATGGTATTTGTCATATCATATCTCATAACATTAGCAAACATACGGGTGTCCTAGAGGAGATAAGAAGACTGTAAGTATTTTTATTTTAATAAAAAAACAAAATATATCTATACATGACTGTTGAATTCCTCTGTCCCCACACAGGCAACGCGTCCATCGTATAACTTTAAAAACATCCAAACTTAAAAAACCTACGACCACCTCTAAAGAATCAAAGAGTACTAAAACTTCAACTTCGACAGAAGCTGCCGGTGGTCATCATCATGGAAATAATAAAAATGATGCTTCTAAATATGAACAATATTATGATTATTCCAATGATGTCCGTTACTTAAAACCTCATCAAGTTCTGGCCATAAATCGGGCAGAAAATATGAAATTTTTGACAGTGAAAATTATAGTGAATGATTACTTCAAAAACGAATTGGAACGTTACATACGCTCGATATTTATGGAGGATGGTGTCAAGTACCCCTTGCGTTTGGAAGTCTTTAACAAATCATTTGACGAATGTTATAGCAAGAAATGTAAATATAATACAATTTTTTCAATTAAATAGTTATTATAATTTAGATTTTACATTTCTTTAGTGTATCCTTTGATCTCGCGTCAGATTAGGTCGGATTTAAATGAATCTGCTAAAAAGGCCTCCATTGATGTATTTGCTAAAAATTTGAGGCAGCTATTGTTAATGTCTCCCCTGAAAGGTGAACGTATTTTGGGTATAGATCCTGGCTTTGCAAACGGTTGTAAAATAGCTGTCATCTCTGAGACAGCAGATGTTTTGGAAACTGGAGTAATTTATCCACATCGTAGGAATACAGATCCTGAAGAATGGGGAGAAAGATTGGCAAAAATCTTGACAAGACATAAGTATGTTATTGATGATACTTAATGATATTCATGATGTACTATTTCTAATTTTTTATTTTTTCATCAGATGTCACTTGATAGCATTGGGCAATGGCACAGCCTGCCGGGAGACCGAATTTTGGCTCTCTAAACTTTTCGAATTGGGTATCCTAGATCCGAATCACGTGCGGTACAGTATAGTCTCGGAACAAGGTGCTTCAATTTATTCCTGCAGTGATGTAGCCAAAAAAGAATTTCCTAACATGGATATGAATGAGATAAGTGCTGTTTCCATTGCCCGACGTCTGAATGACCCTTTGAGTGAATATGTCAAAATAGAACCAAGACATATTGGCGTTGGTATGTATGGAAACGTTGGCATGTTTGTGACAATTTTGCTAATATGTATTAAATAATTCGCATAGGTATGTATCAACATGACATAAATGAAAAACATCTGAGCGAGTCCCTGAATGAAGTCGTTTCTGAATGCGTAAGTTATGTGGGCGTTGATATCAATACGGCTAGTATAACGGTTTTGAAGTAAGCATTCAATAAGTATAGACCAAATGTCGATTAGTATTTAATATTTCTTATTTTATTAGACATATAGCTGGATTATCGGAAAAGAAAGCTGAAAAAATTCTTCAACATCGTGCTGACAATGGTCCATTTCGGACACGTAAGGATTTATTGCAGGTCAAAACAATTGGAGAGAAGACATTTGTGCAGTGCGCAGGGTATTTATGATGTCTACACTAACAAAATGTTATGATTTTTATGAACATTTACTTTTTTTCCAGTTTCATACGCATTGATCCTCATAGTTTAGGGGGGCGAATAGAAAATCTTTTAGATTGCACCTGGGTACATCCGGAAAGTTATACAGTAGCCCAAAAGTAAGTTGAGGAATAGGTAAATGTGCGTTTGGTTCTTATGCGTTTCTTTTTAGAATCATTTCCAAATGTAAATTGCAAGTTGATGATATTGGTTCGCCAAATTTCATAGAGAAGATTGGAGAATACATTAAATCAAATAATACGGAAACTTTGGCCAAAGAATTTAAAACGCCAAAGGAAAGAGTAAGTTGCAATCTAATTTAAAATTTTTCAAAAAAATGACAATTTCCGCCTTCCAACATTGTCAATTTGCTCATATTGTATTTATTTTTCTTTCCTTAGTTGGAAGTTGTATTCCAAGCATTACAACGTGAACTATTCAAAGATTATCGAACAGATTTTGACAAGAAACCGTTATTCAAACAAGGTCTTACCCGCATTACGGAGTTATCGGAAAGCGATGTTCTCACCGGGGCCGTAACCAATATAACGCATTTCGGTGCATTCGTCGATGTGGGCATTGAATGTGATGGCTTGATACACATAAGTAAAATGGGTAATAAAAAGCTTAATATTGGAGATCGTATTATCGTATCGGTATTATCCATTGATGTGAAACGTAAACGTCTGGGCTTACGCGTGGAAGATGCGCTTATGGAAACGGACACTTCATTTACATTTGGCTAGAGTAAGATTAGTTCATATATAATGTTAAATAAAACAACAAACTCGTTCGATTATTTTTGGAAGAATGAAAAAAGGACATTTCATTTACATTTGGCTAGAGTAAGATTAGTTCATATATAATGTTAAATAAAACAACAAACTCGTTCGATTATTTTTGGAAGAATTTATTTTTATTTCTTATATTCTTATATCTTTTTAGAATTTTTGTTATTTGTCGATATTATTAACAGATTTTATAATATTTTTTGTGTATTGTGGTGTGGTTGTTTGTTTGGTGAGATTTTTCTTTTATTTCTCAAAAATGTTTATCTTTTTCGATTTTTTTTAAGTCTAAAAGTTGAATGAGTTAAAATTGATTTTTGTTTTGTTTTAGATATTAATTTTTTCGAAAACATAATGTTGCTTTTTATGGTTTGGAAAAATGCATACGCAAAAAAAATGTAATTTCTTTAAATGAAGTGGTTATAATTGTAACTGACATATGAGGTATGGGCCGAGTGGGAAGTGTTTTCATGTTATGATTTGGATGATCATTGTTAATATTCGTTAGGAGTTTTTGTCAAAGCTTCTTCGCAACGCGTTTAAAGCAACATTAAGTTTTCAACCTAAATGCTTCTTCCTTTTTTTAGTTTCGTTAGTTTGTTGGTATTTGTTATGAAATTTATTTTTCTTGATTTTTTTTAATGATTTTCATCTCATAAGTGTATTTTTAATACATATCTAAATTTCTGTTTGTTTAATATATCATATCTATATTTTGCTTTTTAATATAAAATCATCTCATAAATCATATTACTTTTTTTTACTTATTTTTATGTATAATGTAAGCCTTAAAATTCTACATATAAAAAAAGAATAAAATGTTTTTTTTTCTTTATCTCTCTTTGTGTGTCTGATAATATAAAGGCTTTCTTTAATTATATTCGAAAATAAAACACAAAAAAATGTTAAAAAAAACTCTACACACAAAAAATGTTAAACGTGTTTCTTCTGTTTATATATGTAATTAATAAAACGAGTAATTATGTTTGAACAACAAAAAATACATATTAATAAATTACACAAAATATAATTAAAATAAATAATAATAAATTCAGTTTATACACAAAAAGAAAAAATATTACTTCTTTTATTTCGGCGCGGGAGTTTCATTGGCGAAAATAATGCAATGGGTGTACAAAATACTCCCTACATTCTGTTTGCTATGGGAGCGTTTATGAAAGGCCATAATGAAGAGAAAGAAGAGCTAAACTATCAAAAGAGAAAATTTTGTGGGAGTCTGAATACGGGAAGAATTTGTTTCAAATATTGCATATAGTGAGTGGTGTGAGTTTTGGGAAGGTAAAGTTCTTTGAATTGTCTCCAAAAAAAATCAAAATTTGCATTTATTTCGGTTTAATTTATGTATTTAATTTGAGAATTGCATTACGAATAACATTTGTAAAAAAAGTGTGTTGAGCTTCGGTATCGCAACAAATTTTAATTTAAACACGTTTTTCAAAAAATTTTCTTTAACCCTAGAATGGTAAATATAGCCTGTGAGGCGAAGCAATTTTTTTTTGCGATATTTCCTGATCGCTTTCTCGTATCAAAGCGTGCTCTCGTGCCAACTCAGTTCAGTGTTGTGCGAACTTGGGCGCAGACGTGTTTTTACTTGCTCCGTTTTATGTTTTTATTTTAATACATTTTTGATTTTTCAAAGGTGAAATGTGGATTTTTTTATAAAAGTCGCCTCACAGGAGAAGTTGACCATTAAAGAGCTAAATAATATGTTTACTATTCTAGGGTTAAAATACTAAATTAAAATAAAAATGTTACTGATGTGATTGATTTGATACTCATTAATACTTTTCTTTTGAACTGGCAATTTTGGAGGACACAGGAATTTTATTGATGTTCGAAGACTTGGGGCGACAGAAAATTTTTAATTAATGGAATAATATATTAGGTTATTTTGTTTTTGGTTTGGGCTTTGCAAAGTAAGCGATTATTTGTTCTCTTGCCTTTGCTGATATATGATAATTTTTTTTTTAAATCTCAAGCAATATGCTTGACCTACAGCAGCGATTACAATCGCGTGGTTCCCTTCGCATGGACGAAGTTATAATATTGGAAAGAAGTCTTTTGCGAGAGAAGCGTTCGACAAAGTGTATTGCCAAAATTTGTTATTTCTTTAAAATATTCGAAAGCTATTGATTTTAGTAACGGGTGGCTCATCTATCGGATGATTTTTGAACTACGGCCGCTTCGAAGAGATATGACTCCGTTGGACTATTTTTGTGGGGAGCCGTTAAGGATAAGTGCCAACCATCCAGAGAGGTTTCATGACTTAAAACACGAAATTGCAGCCATTGAGGGCTACATAATCTAAAATGTGTTGAAAATTGGGTCGACACAGAATGGGCTCAAGGCCAGCCGCGGCAGCCATATGAATGAAATGGTGTTCCATAATTAAACGGAATGTTAAGGCATTTCAATAAAGTCAAAATCATTGAAAAATATTTATTCGTCTTATTTTTATAACAATTTTAAAACGCAAATTTTCTGTAAAAGATTTTCCTATTTTGGTCAAATAAATCCGATTGTTTCCAGAGCCCTGTGTCTTATTTTTTCCAATTCACCATAGAGACATTTATTTCGTAAGGAAGAGTTCTGATCGAAAATTCTGTGCAACATTCAAAAAAAATTTAATAAAGTTTAAATCAAATTGAAAGCAACCGACATTAGATTTAGATTTATTTATTTGTTATACCAGGCACAACAAGATTATATCTTATAAGTGCTAGTGCTGGTTTCATGAATGTATAGGTAACAGGTTTGATAATTCTTAAATTGATCATAGGTTAAAAAAATCCATAAAATCGATTGGAGTTCATCTCATTAGTACTTGACAGGTTTCTGTTCCAATTTGTATTATTCGATATTGTAGCGATAGCAACAATAGCATCTAATTAAAAAAGACGGAATCAATCGGAAAACCAGAACAAGGCAATCGATATCGAAATTTTTTTTTATCGAAAAGCCACTTTAATATTTTTGTTAATCACCCCTGTTCTGGTACTCTCTTCACATTCATCTCACTTCTCATCTTTACTTCAAAGGACGAATAGCGAGGTGCCTGGTATTGGCTTCCTAACTTCTGCTTAAATAATGCTAACATGTGATTTGCCTTCCATGCCATACTGTTTTCAGACGTGTGGGGATCTACGAATCCTATAGTTCCCATCTATTCCCAGGATGGGGACTGGACAGTGATCCCAGACTGGTCACCAGTCCTAGATTTTCTGGAGTCTAACTGGTAGTATCTTCGGCTACGCAGTCTGACCAGAGCACTTAATCTGGTACCACGGGAGTCAGGAAAGCCCTCGGTACGCAGGTACCGGCCTGACTATTGGTGAGGACCCTGTTGGGTGCAACGTGTTGGCTGTGGTTTAAACCAAAATCGCTGGGAGAGAATGTGGAGTTGCAAACCAACCGGGCGCCATGACCCTAGAATGGCAGGAGTTTTAGATGGGCTCCGCTCCTAACCAAGGAGGAGGAAAAAGTGGCCAGAATACACGGAATTGATTGGTACTCATGCACATTGTATGTGGGGGCGTTGGTCGACGCATGTATTCACCCGAGTGTTTAGAGCACGGTGGGGTTAAGCCTAACGGCAGGAATCCACCTAAATGCAAATACTCACTGTTTTCAGACGTGATAGCGACTATTAGAACACCTCTTTCTTAAGACATTTCACGTGAGATGCTCCAAGTGAGTGCCAGAAGAGAGAAATTAGTACTCTTTTCGATCGTAATTTACTCGATATTGAATGCCTTGATCTGGTCCTTTTTTAGCCTTAGGATCTTATCCGAAACCCAGATCGGAAATTACTTTATTATGGAACTTTCACAGCCAGCCGTATCCAAGATTTTGTCATGAGGCTCTGAGTGCCTTAAAAGAGACAATTTATCTCCAATTAATGAAATTTGAAGAGACATATACTTATAAATAGGTCACATACATAGGAATACATTTGGTTTTTACGGAATATAACTTTGATAGCCCTATAAATTGGATAGATCCATTTCGACCATGCTGAATCCAGTGGCAGTAACTGTTTTTCGATGTTGGCTCTTGTTTTCGATATATTCGGCCACAAAGTTTACTGGGATATCAGTGAGTGTAATGCTTCGGAATACATACTTCAGTCTAAAGAACGAAAACACTTGGAGAAACTTTTATCACAAACCAGTCGTGCCCTGCTTCTTATCCTATAGCCCTATAAAATTGCAATAAAATCTTATCATATGAAAAGTTTTTGTTGATGTCTTTAAATAAAAAATTCTCGGGATAAACTTATATGGGTCCTCCTTTAAGGAATAAGCTGATTTTGAGTTATTAGACCCATAGCAATTTTTCGGCAGGAATTTTTTATTTAACATATGTTTTTTTCGAAATTAACTCTCTTAACGGTTCCACTTGGATTCAATTGTTTGTGAAACTAAGCGACATTCGCAGCAGCTTCCTCCAACGAACTGCTTGTGAAAAACTTAAATCATATCTCCTTTAGGCATGCATCAGAAGTCATGCAGACTGATCAACGGATTAAGCCAACATTCTCACATAGAAATATCCCAAATTAATTCCCCCCTAATTATACTAGTTCTCATTTCAAACTCTCAACGGCAAAAAGAGTCCTTAACGATCCACAGTTCCTTATTTAAAAACCCTGCTTAGATGCTCTAACGGTCAACGTATGGAAAATGCCAATTTTGGGAGGATTTGTTTTACTGAATATACCCAGTATTAGACTAACGATGTATATTTGCGAATTTTAATGCAATTGCTGCCCTAGGACTGTCATTGCTTTTATGCCAACTTGCCACAAAAAGCTATATTCAAATTTCAAATAAGTCGCTGCCTTCAAAAACTTTTTTGAAAATTTGCAAATGAGAGGTTTTCAGACTTAATGTTAAACGTAAAAACCTTTCTATAAATTTTTGAGAAAAGGGTTTAAAAAAATGAATTACGAGGGTTGCTATATATATTTCTGGCCTAGGAAACAGTAATGGTGATTTCGTTTGTGCAAAAAAATTTAAAATTTTTCTACATTTTACACTGTGTTGCGCCATAATGAAGTTATGGGTTTTACTCACAGCACGATTTTTGTTCGATTGTTCGCATGCAAAATGCGAAATTAGCAGTGGGTACAAGGGGAATTTTTAAAATGTCGCAACATGATGTGGTGATATTGTTTTTCAGAACCGAAATCACCATAAGTGTTGCCTGGCGCCATCTGACATTTCCATTGGAAAGTTTGACATTTTTTAGCATAAACGTACTCAGAACGTATTAACGTACGACCATCATTTGTGTTGTTTACAGTGACTTGAAAAAATCAATTTGGCAAAAAAATGGAATTAACTCGTGAACATTTTCGTGCGATCATTTTTCTCAACTTTCGACGTGGATTATCACGACAAGAGTGCATCGTTGAACATAAATCTTTATATGACGATGTAGCACCATCCTATAGCACTGTGAAAAACTGGTTTAATGAATTCAATCGTGGCCGACGCTCGCTCATAGACGGAGGTCGTCCAAAAACGGCCGTTGTGCCAGAGAACATTGATGTTGTGCGTGAACTGATAATGCAAGATCGTCATGTGACATACCGTGAGATAGAGGCATCCATGGGCATTGCTTCCACCAGCATACATTCGATATTACATGAACACCTGGCCGTAAGAAAGGTTTGTTCTCGTGGGATCCCACACAATTTGACAATCGCTCAAAAAAAGGCTCGTGTCGATTGGTGCAAAGAAATTTTGAAAAAAATACGATCGCGGTGCTTCAAAAGACGTTTATAAGATCTTCACGCAAGTGACGAATCTTGGATATATGCGTATGAGCCCGAAACAAAACAGCAATCGACCGTGTGGGTGTTCGAAGACGAGCCAAATCCAACGATAGTTGTTCGTGGAAGAAGCACTTCGAAGCAAATGGTCGCCTGTTTCTTCGGCAAAACTGGTCATGTGGCGACTGTTCCGCTTGAGCAACGTAGGACGGTCAACTCTGAGTGGTACACCACAATTTGTTTGCCTGAAGTCTTCGGAGAAATTCGAAAATCGAACAAGAGAAGACGAATCATTGTGCACCATGACAATGCGAGCTCTCACACATAGGCACAAACCAGCGCCTTTTTGAACGGTCAAATCGTCGAATTGATGGGTCATCCGTCGTACAGCCCTGATTTGACACCCAACGACTTCTTCTTATTCACTCACATCAAGAAAAAACTGCTTGGTCAACGTTTTTCGACGCCTGAAGCAGCTGTCGAAGCGTTCAAAAACCATGTTTTGGAGGTGAATTTTCAACACACTGTAACCAACAAATGTAGTACTACATTTGTTTCAGATTTTTTGATTGGGAAAAAAATCGTAGAAGGGAATGACGTTTTCTTAATGAGAACAGTCCTCTATATTTCATGTTTTTTAAGCTGATTTCTGAGGAACATATATCAATATATCTACCAAAGAAAAGGTCTGAAAGTATTTACTAATACAAAACTGTCTCAGAAATATTTTCATCAACTAAAAAAAAATCAAAAACTTTTTGGAAAATTTGCAGATTTGTGTGCTGGCGACAGAGTCAATCACAAACTCTTAATACATAAGCTGGATCTTATTGGTTTTAGTAACAACTTATTGCGTGGGATATCGTCTTATCTTGATAGACGTATTCACATTGTGAAATTTGGTAGATCCTGTTCTGATCCGATTTTGGTTCCATCTGGGGTTCCCCAAGGTAGCCATATTGGTCCCATTCTGTTTCTGCTCAATTTCTAGTTCTAATTTGCTGATGTATGCAGATGATGTTAAGATATTTTATTCTTATAAAACATCTGAAAATTCAATACTCCTTCAAAATGATTTGGTTAGATTTGGAAATTGGTGTGATATAAATTGCATGGATCTTAATCTTAAGAAATGTAAACATATGTGTTTCCCTAGGTCGAGGGCGATTCCACCTAGTTTAAGTCTTCATGGTTTCAATTTAGATACTGTTGAATCCTTTGTGGATCTTAGTATATTAATGGATCCGAAACTCAATTTCAGTAATCACATAATTACAATGGTGAATAAAGCTTATGGCGTGCTCGGTTTCATTAAGCGATGGACGAAAGAATTCGTAGATCCATATGTAACTAGGCAGTTGTATACGTCCCTATTTAGACCTATTCTAGAATATGGGTATGTAGTGTGGGACCCCCAATACGGGACTTACATTTATAAGATTGAATCGGTTCAAAAACAATTTTTATTATTCGCTTTAAGACATCTTCATTGGAATAGTGATTTTCGTCTTCCACCCTATACTAGCAGGTTGAGTTTGATAAGACTGCCTACTCTTTAGAGCAGACGTATTATGCTGAACACCACAGTGGTGCTGAAAGTTATATTTAAATGGTGATGTTTTATTCTGTCGAGGATTGGATTCAATGCACCATATAGAGCTTCCAGATATTACCAACTATTACATATTGATTTTCAACGTACAAATTATGCTTCGAAATTTTTTATATATTTCTATGAAAAAAAAAAATGAATGTCTACACTTGTTTAACATTATTAGATAGGCCAAACGATTCGTAGTCTTCGTGAGCGGACAACATTGCGTAAGATGAAAATATGCCGGAACGAATTCTGTATTAGAAATATACTTAAACTCAGCATCTCTAAGCTGCTACAACAACAACGTGAAAATGTATTTCCTTTTTTTTGGGAAACATTCAACCAAATTCAAAACTCACACTACAAATAACTGGGAACTACTGGACTGGGTTGGGTATAAGTAATTGAGAAAAAACGCGTTTATTTCTATTTGGAAAATATACATTGTACATATCTAATGTAAATATGATAAAAACAACACAAAGATACTATTTTTAAAGAAATTAGTAAGTAGATACATATAAAAAAATTAAAATAAAATTAATTTCGTTTTGTTTACTTTTTTTTAAATACACAAATGTTTTCTCTTGTTTTTTTTTGTAATATGCCATATTTTTGTATTGTATGTATTTTATTTTTTTCTCATTTTTTTTATTTATTTTTTTGTTATTAAATGATGCTTTTATTTTTGTTTTAATAACTTTTTATGTTTATTTTTATCATTTAAAATGATAGTTTAGGTAATGTTTAAGTATGTTTTGTTTTTTTTTTTTTTAATTATTTTTTATTTCTTTCGCCGTCTTCTTTGCCTTATTTTTCTCTCATATCGATAAAAATGTGTGTATTTCTTTCGTTTTGTTTAGTTTGTTATATCGTTTTTCAGATTTGTTGTTGTTGTTTTTTGTTTATACATCTATAATTTGTTAACTTAAGTGTGTATGTTTGTTTTATATGTATAATATATAAATATATGTATGTATATAATAAATTTTTGAATAAAGCCTATTTTTTATGAACTAAGTTTCGTTTTTTTTTCTCTTTTCAACAAAATTTTGTGGATTAGCAAATTAAAGTAAATTGGTAAGAATTGATTTTGTTTTATGTATTTATATAGAAAAACGAATGTATAAAAGAAAAAGAATAAATTTCTTTAATATTGACAGTAGTGGTGGTGATGGTGTGTTTTTGTTTATACAAATAAAAATTATGTAAATATGTTATTATTATCACGAATTAATTTAATATGTAGGGGATGGTTGGTGGTTGGTAAGGGGATTTTCTTCTATATATGTATATGTATGAATATAAACAAAATTCTTTAATTCTTTTTTTTCGTTATTACTTTTTAAAACGCGGCAGACTTCTGAATTATTACAAATTAGGACAAATAACGAATCTCTACACGTTTCATTTTAATTGTAAACAAAGTAAAGTGTAAAAATATTACAAAAATACACATATGTACATATTTTGGGTAAATATGACTTATTCCATACAATAATACAATATGCATTTCAACTGCTTTTCATTTCTCATGTCTCTCTCTCGTATACAATGTCTTATAAATGTTTACTTTATGTATGGATTGACTTCATAGTCGTATAACAGTTTTCTCGAGATGATTCTTTTGCATTATACATATCACCCATCATTCATCTCTTCATTATTGTTGCAAGGAAAACTTACCCAAATATGTTTTGCTGTCGGCATCGTGAGTGAGAACACAAAAAGTGTGTGTGTGTGTGTGTGCAAAAGTACAAAAAGCGATGGATATTGATACGGAACATAAAAGTATGCACTTATGTATGTATGTAAACCCAAATAACTCACAAATTATTTCTTTTTCTCTTTTTTCCTGTAAGAAATTAAAAAAAAAGAAAAAATAAAATAAAATAATATTTAAAATCAAAACAATATGCGAATAAGAATAAAAGTAACAAAAGATTTGGATATAGCAAACTTTTTTTGGACAACAGAAGATTTGGAGAGTGCTCAAAAAAAAAAAAATGAATACTTCTAAGACAGAATTTTAATTTATGTCTTCGTATCATGACTATATTTTTAATATTAAAAACTTTTAAAAAATCTTGAAAATCTATTTGAATAAAAAATTGAGTAATTTTTTGCGAAGACTAACATTAATTATACCCTTCACCAGACATGTTTGTAACACCTTAAAGTACCGAAGCTAGACCCACCTTAAAGTACAACAGTCGACTCAGAATCACTAGCTGATTCCAAAGAAAGTAGATTTATAAAGAAGTTCCGTCCCGTAGCGAGTATTCTATCAGTGACGAACGAATAAAAATTTGATTTCGGCGAGTGATTTTTTTTAACATTTTAAGACCGATTTTCGAGATTTTTTTGTTATTATCATATTTAGAAAATTAATATCGTTCGTTAAGTACCAAAAAAGTTCCAAAAAAAGACTCCAGAAAACTATTTTTTTCGCGTTTCAAAATCATTCCTATTCGTTCGTAACTCACGCAAATGTAAACAAAGTCACGACGGAACATCTTTATAAATCTACTTTCTTTGGCTGATTCTATGTAGCCACGTCGGTTGACAGCCAGGCTGCTCTGAAGGCACTGAAGTCAACTCAACCACTATTAAGTCAAAGGTGGTTAATGAGTGCCGTTTGGAACGACAGCAATTGGCAGATATAATCAGACTGTGCTGGGTCCCCGGTCACAGTGATATCGTGGGGAACGAGAAGGCTGACGAATTATTCAGTAACATAGAGAGTTCTACAAAGAGCTGGCAAACAAGAAATAGTCGAGCAAATCTGACTGTAAAATCACTAAATCTCTATGGCCAGCCATATCGAAATCTAGGACCAAAGATCTTCTTAACCTCACAAAGAGGGACATTCGTTTAATGATAGGCACGCTGACTGGCCACTGTAATGTTAGATCTTTAACATCAAGGAGGCAGAGGGATTCCGCCGACTACTGTCGACTCTGTGAGGATGAGGAGGAACTGGAGACAATCGAACACCTTCTCTATCAAGGTCCTACTTTATTAAGACAAAGACATCGCTACCTAGGTGATTACACCATAAAAAATTTGGAATCTCTATCATCCCACGATATCGATAGAATCATGGGCTTCATAGGTTGCTTGAGATGGATGGTTTGACATCAACTCATTCAACTGCATCAACTGGCGAGGTTTTGGAACTCCCCCTCTCCTAAAAAGCCATCTCTCCACTCTTTTATCTATACTCGGCACCTACTTCATCTTCTTCGACCTCTCCCTCTTCTTTTACTCATCTGCTCAGGACGATGGACCAAATGGTCTCCGAGTGAAGTGGTGCATGCCAGCAATAGTGGTGTACCGCGCGTCCTTAACCTAACCTAGCCACGTCGGTCCGTGCATTTAAAGTTTGTTCGCAAGATACAATTTAAGGACTAAGTCCACCAAGAAGATAAAATTTTAAAATGGTGGAAATCGAACCAACTTTGGGTCTATGTATCTGTTCAAGTCCGTGAGACTTGAAAAAGTAGCAAATAAGAAAGGAAACAACTATGTTTTTTTTAATTTTAATTATATTTGGCAGTGTGCCACCTTTATTGTTGCGGGTGAGTCGTGAACTGATCAAATGTCACAGTAATGGCGTTACCATCCCTGCGATTTTACTTCTAATCGACGTTGATAGGGGTCGATGTTGTTAACAACGAATCAATATAAAAGCTAGTTGAAGATCAGCTGTTGATGCTTCAACAGTATCACCCGATTTGATATATACTTGCTACAACAGCCACATTTGTTTGTAACGCCAAATTAAGAAGAGATAGACCCTTAGACTACGCTGGTCCAAATTTATTTGCGGTAAATGTTTTGAAGTCGATTTGGATATACATATAGGATAACTAGCTGATCCCAGCAGACGTTGTCCTGCCCGTTCTGTTCGGGCTGTTATTGATCGATATTTCATTCAAAAATGCAGTTTCAGGAAAAAATCAGAAAAAAAAATTATATTGACCATAAGTCCACTACAGCGCCATCTAGCGGTTGGAATCATACATACAAACTATTATCAGGACAAACCACACACACATTTTAAATTTCAATTAAATAGCTCTGGAAATACGAATTTTGCAAATATCTTGACCACTCCGCCATTTATCACCGAGAAAATAATTCAAAAACACAGATGAGCCCAAACTGTAGTTATTGTGTAATTTTTAGCCCATTCGCTCTTATGGTTTCGGAGATTATGCGTTACTAACAAATGTACAAAGGATTTTTATATATAAAGATACAGTTCTCAGCAAAAAAAAAGTGTTTTTTTAATTGACTATAGTACTCGTGATAAGGACGGACTATGGACTATTACACGAAATAATCTGTCAATTTGTGGGGGAGGTACCAGAAGGGGTTTAACAAATGCACCTATTTTTTGCTGAACTGTATATAAAGGGTTTTCCAACAAGAGGTGTTATTTTGGTATTCAAAGAAAAATGCCATTTTTTGAGATAAATGATCGGATGTTTATTTCATAATAAAGAGGAAGGTATGCCGTTAATAATGAAAAAAAATATCAGCCAAATGACCACCACGACCACGCTTACAGGACCATATCCTTCTCATGAAATTTTCCATAACCAAATCGCAAAGTGGCTGCCCTATGTCCTCGATAGCCTCACGAATTTTATCTTTGAGGTCTTGAATCGACACTGGGTTGTTGGCATAGGCCTTATCTTTCACGTGACCCCAAAGGAAGAAGTCGCAAGGTGTTAAATCACAAGATCTCGGTGGCCAATTGTGATCACCTCTTCGAGAGATAACACGGTCCGGAAACTTTTCCCGTAACAGTGCAATGGTTCCGTTGCTTGTGTGGCACTTAGCGCCGTCTTGTTGAAAGTAAACGTTGTCCAGAACAATACTATCCAACTCCGACCATAAAAAATCATTATTCATCTCTCGATAGCACAATCCATTCACCGTAACTGTTGATCCAACCTCATTTTCGAAAAAGTAAGGTCCCATGACCCCGCCGGACCATAAACCGCACCAAACAGTCAAACGTTGAGGATGGAGAGGCTTCTCAACAATAACTCTTGGGTTTTCCGAGCCCCAGATGCGACAATTTTGCTTGTTGACGTAGCCACCGAGGTGGAAATGGGCCTCATCAGTCAAGATGATTTTGTATCGTTCGTACCGTTTTTTTGTTAGATCGTTTTTTGATCGTTTTAGTAGGTAATTTATTTTTAGATTATTAAAAATATGCCTGAACCAATTCGGATAAATGGTTCTCAAGCTATATGTGGTTCAACCTCTCTATTTTTATCGCCTCACCTTAGAGAGGAGGGTATATATCATTTGCTACACATCGAAGGAGTGACCTAAGACCCTATGTATGTTCGGCGGAAATCCGTTTTGGGTCATTTTAAGACACTTGAGAAATGTCTGTCCGTCCGTCTGTCTGCTGGCTGGCGCTTGACTTCAAGTTTGGTATGCGGTAATATTCTTCTCTATCTCCGGCTAAGTCCGAAGATGGGTCATATTGGCCCACTCCTTCTAGTACCTCCCCCACAAAGGGTTAACTTTTAGTGAAATATTGTTTATTTAATACTTTCTATACTACTTACTCAAATCTTCTGAAATTTTACATATAGTATTAGTTTGTTAGTCGCTAATACGTCAAGAAAAATGGGCGAAGTGGCCACTCCCTTTTTGGTACCTCCCACACGAATGGACCATTTTGCACCAAAAGTTAACTGCTTATGGCTTTAATATCAGTTCATACAAATGCTTGAAATATTGTACAGTGTAATGTTTTTATAATACCTTGAGTCCAGAGAAAAGCGGGCGTTATTGGCACGCCCCTTTGGACCTTTTGGTACCAAAAGTTAGCGGTATTTAAATTTAATACCAGTGAATACAAATACTTAAAATTTTGTACAGGGTAATGCTTTTATAGTACCTAGAGTCTAGGAAATTTGGCCGTTATTGGCACGCTCCTTTTGGTACCTCCTACACAAATGGACCATTTTACACCAAAAGTTAACAGCTGATAACTTGAACCAGTGCATATAAATACTTGAAATGTTGTACAGTGTAATGATTTTATTGTACCTAGAGTCCACAGAAAAGTGGGCGTTATTGGCACGTCCTTTTTGGTACCTCCCAGACAAATGGACCTTTTTGTACCAAAAGTTAACAGCTTTTAACTTTAATACCAGTACATACTTTAAAGTTATTAAATGCTATTTAAATTGATAAAAATGATTGGTAAAATGAAAAAATAAGTAAATTTACGAATATTTTTTTGGGACTCAAGGTGAGGGGATTCTTAAGTCGGCTTTCCCGACTGAACTTTCTTACCTGTTGTATATATCGGTTGACCGCAAGAATTAACAGTAAATTAAAAAAAAACTTCTAGGCTGAGAACTGTTTTACCCTAATATCCAAATAGAATGCAAAATCTCATGCCGCAGCAAAAAACCTTGTTATATCCTAAATTTAACAGCATTTTCCTTATTCTGATCTAACAGGGTGGTGTTGCGTTGCATATAGTCGGCAACGACTTAAATCTTTCCTTAAATATTTAAATCGATTTTTTATTTTCTACTCTAACTACTGTCTCGACGTTTCTTTGTCTTTTTTAGAACTAAAATATATTTAAAAAAAATCGTGTTATTTTATATAAATTCTTAAATGTGTTTTTGTTATTGTTTTTTTTTAAATAAATTTATAAATTAATTGTAAAGGCATCATTCATTCTCCCATCTTCTGGTCCAAAATACTAATTTAACAATATAATTTCAAGCTTAATAGAGCAGTATAAATTGAATGTAGCAACAACAAAATTAAGCAAAATAAATAATAATAAATATAAAAACAAAAATATTAGCAATTCAATAAAATTTTGTAATTAATTCACTATCTATTGAACGAAATAGAAAGATCTTTTGTCCCTCTTCCATTTTATTCGATTATCATATAATCATCATCATCACCATCATCATCATCAAGTACAATAGAGCGATATAGAGAGTTTACCTTTAACCATATTCAGTTTTAAATTTTGAATAACGTTGTGGAGTAGAGGAGAGTTTTTTCTTTATTGTTTTTGTTTTCGTTAAGATTTTTTCTTATAATGAAAAAATAAAAGAATTTAGGAAAGTATGCACGACAACCAGGCAAAACAGCCATACGATCTGTAAAGTTAAAGTAAACAGACAATAAGGAGAACAATAAAGTCTTTTGAATTGTTTTTTGTTTTAATATTGGAAAAGATTCGGCTTGTTTTCAACGAAAAACGAAAAAACGCAATGTACTACACATTAAAACAGGTATAAAGCCACAAAAGCACAAATGAAGGACGGGTAATATACAGGAGTAGAAAAAGAAGCAGGCAAAACAAAAGAAAAACACTAAATAAAACTAACTGAAATATGTTACAGCAAAGAATTTTTGGTTAAATGGTGACCATTGCATGAGATTGGGAATGATATTGCTTAAAACACTGATGAAATGTATGAGGAAAAATAAATGTGTTATTACCATTTAGAAAATATGGGTTTACAAATAAATTTGTGCATGTATGTACGGCGACAGGAGGACAGTTAATTTCAGCTTACTTCAGATGATAGGACTATGTCATATGAAATTTAAAACTAGTAATAACAATCTTATATACCCTCCATGCCGAATCTTATATACCCTCCACCATGGATCGCACGTGAATGGTTACGGGTACTAATAAATTCATTATACCAAATTGCATCCCAATTCGTTGAAATTTTAGGTTTCTATGGCGTTAAGAAATCAAATCTAGAAGGACCTTTGTATGGGGGCTATATCAAAACATGGACCTATGACTACCTTTGCTCGCGTGAAGGATCAGTTGACATTTGTGGTCTCTATGACGTTAAGAAGTCAAATGTGGGAGATGACATATACATACATATGAGGGCTATATCCAAAATTGGACCGATATTGCCCATTTTCAATAACAACATACCTGCAGATATAACAAGTTTTTGTACCAAGTTTCAGCCACCGAGCTCAAGTATTATAGATTGTAGCGTGATTACAAGAGGCGGCCGGACAGACAGACGGACAAGGCTAAATCGTCTTAGAATTTTTCGACGATTAATAATATACATATATACTTTATGGGGTATCATTTCAATATTTATTTGTGTTACAAACGGAGTGACAAAATGAATATTCCCCCATCCTATTGTGGAGGGTATAAAAACATTTTCGGTTGCGTTAACTGACTAAAGTTTACATACCCTCACTTGGTGAGAAATGTAATTTGGTAAGTCGGTTGGAAGATTCCAAAACATTGAAAAAAAATGTTCATTCTTTGTCAGTCTATAGTCATTGCAAATATTATCTAAAATACAGAATATGAAAACATTTAAAAGATTGCTGCAGAACTTATGCGGAAGTTGTGTTGGAATTAATCTGTAAATTTTTGTGTGGGGGATGGGAGTACCAGAAGTAGCTTGATGAATTCGCCTATTTTGCGCTGAACAGTAGATACTTCAAAGACATTTCACTGTACCGAATTATATGTGTTTATGTGTACTGCTATTAAAGTTATGAGCTATTCCATTTTGATATTATTTGACCATTTTATGTGGGAGATGCCAAGAGGGACGTGATAATAACGATCTATTTTCACCGGACCGTAGGAATTATAAAAGCATTACATTGGACAAAATTTCAAGCATTTATATGCGCTGGAAGTTATAAGCAGTAATTTTTTTTCCTAAATGTGTGAAAAAATTGGCCCGATGGACCAGAAGCAGTGGTTTGAGCGTTAACCCAAACAAGACAAAATTTGTTTTATTTACTCCTCGGTTAAATGGACCTAAGCTAGTCTTTTCTGAAAGTGTAAAATTTCTAGGTACAATAATTCCTTTAATGTATTGAAGCAGATAACGAAGGACAACGTCGCCTTATAATCCTTAAATCGCCCATTGGATATATGTAACGGGTGATCCAAGTCGAGATACTTTTTTCAATAGCCTTTTTTGACAGATCACGTGTGAGTCGTGTCATGCTCTCATGTTATTTTTGTTAAGTATTGTTTGGCATTTCATCATGGAAAGACTTACGCCTGAACAACGTTTACAAATCGTTCAACTTTATTACGAAAATTCACGTTCTGTGAGGAATGCGTTTCGTGCACTTCGCTCAACTTATGGCCAACATAATCGGCCTACTGAGCGTACTATTCGCAACACCATCACCCATCTTGAGACCCAGCATTCATTATTGGATAATATTCGACCGAATAGACCACGTTCAGCACGCAGTGAAGAAAATGTAGCGGCCGTAGCTGAGAGTGTACACGAAGACCGGAGAGAGTCGATTCGGCGCCGTTAGCGCAGCATCTCGGACTGACGTATGGAACGACTTGGCGCATTTTACGTCGATTTAAATTGAAAGCATACAAAATACAGCTTGTGCAAGAACTGAAGACGCCCGACCTTCCCAAGCGACATCGCTTCGCTCTATGGGCTCTTGAAAAGTTCCAAGAAGATCCGACGTTTTCGAGCCAAATTTTGTTCAACGATGAGGCCCATTTCTGGCTCAATGGGTATGTAAACAAGCAAAATTGCCGCATTTGGGACGAAGAGCAACCTGAAGAGATTCAAGAGCTGCCACTTCATCCAGAAAAAACAACGGTTTGGTGTGGTTTGTGGGCCGGTGGAATCATCGGTACACATTTCTTAAAAAATGATGCCGGTGAGAACGTAACCGTCAATGGCGACCGTTATCGTGCCATGATAACCGACTATTTGATGCCTGAAATTGAAGCTCGTGATCTCGGCGACATTTGATTTTAACAAGACGGCGCAACTTCCCACACATCGCATCAATCAAAGCATTTATTGAGATAACACTTCGGTTATCAGATAATTTCACGTTTTGGGCCTGTCGATTGGCCACCAAGATCGTGTGATATCACACCGTTAGACTTTTTCCTTTGGGGATATGTAAAGTCTAAAGTTTATGCGGACAAACCCGCTTCGATTCAGGCCTTGGAGCAAAACATCACGAGTGTCATTCGCCAGTTACCTGGCTCGAACGAGTCATCGAGAATTGGACTCAACGGATGGACCATCTGAGACGTAGCCGCGGCCAACATTTGATAGACATAATCTTCAAAAAATAAATGCCAAAGGATGTCCTTTCAAATGATAATAAACATTCCCCATTCAATTTGAATTTTCTGTGTTTTTTCTTTAAAAAAGTAGGGAACCTCGAAATGGATCACGCTTTACATACGAGGGCCAAAATGCCATGCCGAATCTTATATGCAGAGTGATTCTGTCGACTAATGTCGACTCTGTGAGGATTATGAGGAACTGGAAACAATCGAACACCTTCTCTGTCAATGTCCTACTCTATCAAGACGAAGACATCGCTACCTAGGTGATTACACGATACAAAATCTGGAATATCTATCATCCCAAGATATTGATAGAACCATGGGCTTCATAGGTTGCTTGAGATGGATGGTTTGGCATCAACTCATCTAAACCTCTCCTAAAAAGCCATCTCTCCTCTCTCTTATCTATACTCATCACCTCCTTCATCTTCTTCGACCTCTCCCTCTTCTTTTACTCATCTTCTCAGGATGAACACAATGGGCCAAATGGTCTCCGAGTGAAGTGTTACACTCCAGCAAAGATTGTGTGCCGCGCGTCCTTTACCTAACCTAAACTATATGCCCTCCACCATGGATCGCATGTTAATGGTTGCGGGTACAAATAAACTCATTCGGGTCTGTTCTGTAATCACGGCGATTTGATATCACGGTGATTTTAAAATCACCGGCGACTTAACATCACTTTTGGAGATCAAAATCGTCCGAACATATTTTGAACAATCTTTTTTGGGAGGCTATGAATAATAAACCGGGCGATTTCGAACTCCAACAGCGATTGTAAGTCGACGGTGATTTTAAAATCACCGTGATTTCAAATCACCTTGCTACAGAACATACCCGATTATACCAAATCTAAGCCAAATTCGTTGACATTTAGAGTTTTTGTGGCTTTACGAAGTCAAATTTAGAGGGACCTTTGTATGGGGGCTATGTTAAAACTTCACACGCTGTTTGTGTGAACGATTCCGGGAATAAATAAACCCCAGTTACCAATTTCCAGCCCTATCAGTTGATATTTGTTGTCTCTATGTTGTCTCTTAATAAGTCAAATCGGGGAAATGCTATATATGGGGCTATATCAAAAAATGGACCGATATTGTCCATTTTCAATCTCAAGTTACCTGCAGCTATAAGAAGTATCTATACCAAATTTCATCTAGCTCAATTATTGTAGACTGTAGCGTGATTATAACAGACGGACGGACAGACGACTTGGCTAAATTGTCTTAAGAGTTTTAAGACGATTAAGAATATATATACTTTATGGGGTCTCCGATTAATATTTAGAGGTGTAACAAACGGAGTGACAAAATGAATATACCCCAAATCCTATGATGGAGGGTGGTGGGACAAAATACTGTAGTGAAAAGTGGCAACCTTCTAAAACACATGTTACAAGATTCAAGGAGCCACGTGATTTATTTTCCTTTTTGAGCACTCAAAAATAAATGGAAAAAATTTACAATCGATATGTAAAACAATACTTTCATTTGAAAGGTCTCAGTCCAACCAATATTAAAACCGAGCTAGATTCTACTATGGGGAAGTCTGCCCCTACGTTTACAACTATAAAATATTAGGTGGCAGCGTTTAAACGGGGCCGTACGAGCTGCCAAGGCGAACACCGATCAATGATATTTAATGACCGTCGGTTGAAGGTTCGTGAGTTAGCTAAAGTCATAGTCATTTCAAAAAGTGCTATACATCGCATATTGACCGAAAATTTGATGATGAGAAAGATGTGAGCATGTTGGGTGCCGCGTATACTCACAATCAGGTTAACACACCCAATTTCATTTGAAAGGTCTCAGTCCAACCAATATTTAAACCGAGCTAGATTCTACTTTGAGAACAAGACGAAAACCGTAGTGGTCGACCAAAGCACAAAATGGTATTGGATGACCTCGGATTAAGGTTCATGAGTTAGCTAAGAGGAGGAGGGACGGGTCTCGGACTTTTTATTGATGAACCAGAAGTCGAACTTCACTTCCGCCTCCTGACCATAACACGGTATTTCAAGCAGAAGATCGAGCAATCACGGAGTGTGTGAACTGGCTCAGTAACCTAAGCCATCGAAACGATGGAACATTTTCTGTGTCATTGCCCGGCTTTCACGCATGCAAGATCCCAACATTTCGGGTCCGACATATTACCAGACTTGACTCATCTCAGAGAATATGACTGGAAGATACTGAGAAAATTCGTGTCTAGTACCGATTTTCAGAAACTTGTGAGGTATAAAAAGATCATAAATAAGGAGCGCACAACAGGCCGAACCACTGGCTTAAGTGTATGTCCATGGACATGAGACGTTTAAACGTCGCCTCTCTTCAACCTAACCTAACCTAGCTAAAGTCATAGGCATTTCAAAAAGTGCTATACATAGCATATTGACGGAAAATTTGATGATGAGAAAGTTTTGAGCAAGATGAGTGCCGCGTTTGCTCACAATCAAGACAATGTACCAGTTCACACACCCACGCGACACCCAGCTTGCTCATGATGGCCAAAATCAATCAAATAAAGTTGGAATTGCTTCAGCACGCAACTTATTCGCCAGATTTAGCTCCTTCGGATTATTTTTGTTTCCCCAAAAAAATGGCTCGGCGGCAAAAAAATTTGCCAGCAATGAGGCGGAGTTTTCAGGAGCTACAGTTCTTACTGTAAACTGGGTATCGAAGTTATGGAAAATCGCTGTAAAAAGTGTACCAAGCTAAAAGGAGGTCATGTTGAGAAACAAAGAACATTTTTTATTTAATTTTGGGACCGCTCTCGTAGCAGAAGTTCTCATTGTTTTGTAGTGGACGGCAACTGATAAGCTATCCATCATCAATCAATTAATGAAGGTTAGAGAACTGCTTGCACAGGCGGAGCTTTAAGGAATACAGCGACAGATTCTCTACAAGTCCTACTCTATCTACTGCCGATTGAAATTGTGACTAGAGAAGAAGAAGGCATTAAAATTAAACTGTCTATCAATGTGGAGGTATTAAAACTACGACCACATGAGAATATCACAATGTAGTGCTATGATAACCAACCAAGTGGACTATATAACTGAAACTATCTCTACTTCTATTCAGAAGGTTCGAAGCTTGATGAAAAGCTTGGCTTCGGTTTACATTGCAAAGAACTCAGTCTTGATATAGCCCACAAACTACCAGATACTTGCAGTGTCTCTTCTTCTTCTGTCATCCTTCGCTCCCACTGGAGCATAAGGCCTCTACCAATCTTCTGTATCGAAATCCGGGTCGATTTTGGCATGGTCTTCGAAGTATGTGACCTTTCCAGTGCCATTTCCGCTCTCCAATTTCGATTGGTGCTGGTTTTTGTTAAGTTCGGGTCCAGTGCAGTGTCTATCAAGCTGAATTAATGGCAATAAAGGAAGTCGCCAAGTGTCTTATTCGCTAAATAGTGACCAACACTGGCGTCATCATTTACTCCCGACAGCCAGGCTGCTATTAAATCTCGGGAGGCTACATCCATAAATTCAGAAACAGCACTCAACTGCCGCAGATCTCTCAAGGAGATTGCTGAGCAGTTTAACATACTCGTATACCTCATATTGGTACCTGGGAATAGGGATATCCCGGTCAACTGCAAATCCGATAAAGTTGCTAGAAAAGGGATGTCATTACAAATTCTCGAAGTATGTTCATCTATTGGTGCGTCACTGTCCACATGCAAGCTTTGTCTTAGGCAAGAGCCAGTCAGGCAGTTCAATGAGAGATGGACAGAAATCGACACCTGTAGGGTGGCTAGACAAATTTGGCCAAAATACGACCCAAGAAGATCAACATACCTCCTCGCAATAGAGAGGAAACGACTGTCTACGTTAGTGTCAGTTCTGACGGGACATTGCCCGATCAGCGAACACGCCCGGAGGTTGGGAATTGAGACCAATTACTTCTGTAGAAGCTGTGGAGGAAGTGAAGAATATTTAGTACATAGAGGCAGTCAGGCAGTCCAATGAGAGACGGACAGAAATATATACCTGTAGGGTAGCTAGACAATTTTGGCCAAAAAACGACTTAATAAGGTCAAAATGTGTCTTTGCAATAGAGATGAAAAGACTGTCTACGTTAGTGTCAGTTCTGACGGAACATTGCCTGATCAGCGAACACTCCCGGAGGTTGGAAATTGAGCTCAATGACTTCTGCAGATGCTGTGGAGGAAGTGGAGAATATTAAGTACATAGAGTCAGTCAGGCAGTCCAATGAGAGATGAACAGAAATAGAAACATGCAGGGTAGCTAGACAAATTTGGCCAAAGAACGACCTAATAAGGTCAAAATATCTCTTTGCACTAGAGATGAAACGACTGTCTACGTTAGTGTCAGAGCCCAATGACTTCTGCAGAAGCTGTGGAGGAAGTGGAGAATATTAAGTACATAGAGGTAGTCAGGCAGTCAAATGAGAGATGGACAGAAATCTACACCTACAGCGTAGCTAGACAAATTTGGCCAAAATACGACATAGGAAGGTCAAAATAACTCCTCGCTCAAGAAAAAAAACGGCTGTCTAGGTTAGGTTAAAGGACGCGCAGCACAGTACCAATAGCTGGCGTGCACTGCTCCACTCGGAGACCGGTAGGTCCATTGTGTTAGTCCTGGAAGATAATATAATAAAAGCGAGTATACAATGGGTGGGGGAGGTGGTTAATTACAAAATGGGTGTTTCCATGTCATCCCTAGCCATTCCAGGCACTTAATGAAGTAAAGGATTCTGTCAATGTTGTACGATGACAGAGCTTCGAGATCTGCGATAATAAAAAATTCACCTAGATAGCGGAGGACATTGGCAGAGAAGGTGCTCAATCGTCTCCAGCTCCTCCTCATCTACACAGAACCGACAGTAGTCCTCGGAATCACGTTGCCACTTTGATGTTAGTGCTCTAACATTACAGTGACCTGTGAGTAGGCCCGCCAACAGGCGAATATCCCTATTTGTGGGGTTCAACAAATCGTTGGTTACAGTCTTACAGTCCGCTCTGTGTGACCATTTCTGGTTAGCTAGATCTCTGTAGAAAGGCTCTATATTGCCGAAGAATTCATACAGTGGAGGATATAGTGATGATTCCGTTTCTGTAGCATCCATCGCCGACCCTCCCCGAGCGAGTTCATCAGCCTTCTCATGCCCTTCAATGTCACAGTGTCCGGGAACCCAGCACAGTTTTACATCAACTGGCATATTTTGCATTTCAAGTATACAATCATTCACCACTTTGGACTTAATAACGTTTGACTTCAGTGGCTTCAGTGCGTCCTGACTGTCAACATTGACCGTTATGCACTCGTCCTGTCTAAAATTCCCTTGGTAAATTAAACGCAAGGTTTCCAGGATGGCAAAAACCTCAGCCTGAAAAGCACTGCAGGTATCAGACAACCTATAAAATCTTGCCAAGAGATTCACTAAAAATGCCTGCCCCCGTGTCGACTGTCTACGTTAGTGTCAGTTCTGACGGCACATTGCGCGATCAGAGCCCAATGACTTCTACAGCCGCTGTGGAGAAACTGGAGAGCATTTATCACCTGCTTTGATATACTGGGGATATACGTTTGGATATACTGGGGGTCGTCATTTTTACGAAGTTTGACAGATCTTGCCTGACTTATAACATTTTGTATCAAACTGAAGGGCAATTGCCACCTCTATTGGTATATGTGGGCTGATAACACCGGCAGCCACCCTAACCTTACCTATGTGTTGAATTACCGATGATTCGAATAGGTAGATAGAAGTTATTACAGAATCAATAGTTCACTTAATTTTAACCCTTTGTGAGAGATGTGTGTACTAGAAGGAGTGGACCAATATGGTCCATCTTTGAACTTAGCCTGTGATAGAAAAAAATACGTAAAATTTCCATCGAACGATATATGAACTAGAATTATCATCTGCTTTACAAAAATATCTGATTAATTGTTATATGATGTGAAGTGGACTTTACGTATTTAGAATATATGGAATCTTTGAAATTCTCTCGATTATGAAGTTTATGTATTCTAATTGATGTTTCTAAACACGTACAGCTATAACATAATATATTTTTGTTTTTTTGTAACTGTAAAAGGTCAAATTAAAAAAATACATGGTCGGCATTAAATCTAGATAAAAAGAAAAAAAGAGAGAGGCTATCCATCCACACGTTTTGGTAAATTAAAAAATAAACGTTTACAGGGTCTACTCTAAAAACTGTTATTATCCTTTTCCGTAAAAAAAAGTTTAAACATTCTATTCCAAAAATTGCCAATATGCGTTTTGTATATAAAATGCAACAAAAGTAAATATAAAAAACATATTAAATTAAAATTTAAAGTGAATAAAAAAATGGATTAATAATTTTATCAATATTTTTTTAAATATATGTTAACAATTTTAAATTAAATTATCCAAAACTAAGGCTTCTATTTTTTGCTTCCAATTTCAATTTATTGCATTTTTCGTGAAGTGTTGGATGGGGAGAGGTGGTGTGTGGGACTCTACAAAAAAATCAGCTATAAAGTTTTTTTCGTTAACATTACCGCCTTTTTTGTTGTTTTGTAAATTACTAATCTACTTTTTAATATCGTTTCTTTTAGTTTTGCGTTAAAAGTCTGTTTAACATTTGCATTTATTATTTGTATTGTACATAATAAACTACATGTAAAATCAATTTCTTGTTATTATTAATATTATTTTGTTTCTTCTTCTTTCAATATTAGTTTAATATAATATTCAATTACTTCTTAAGAAAAACAACCACCTAAAATTCTATTAAAATGAACGGGTATATGTGTGGTTTTAAAAATATATTTATGTATATGTATGTTATAATCATTTGCCATTTATTAATTATTATTTTTTTTTGGTTTGTTATAAATGTCTTTACTCTTTACTCTATTAATGAATGCAATGAAGTTCTATATTTTAGGATGGTGGGGAGAGTGGGCATGTTTAATGACTTTAGGTGCATTTGAAAGTTTGAAATGGGGGGTATGCGGATTGGAGTGAAATGTTGTGATTTTGAAACCTCTCTCTTTATTTTTAGACATACAAAATCCGTTCATTTCTCATTTTGGGATATTTCTTTGTATTATCACAAAATGCATTCATTCATTCGTTTGTCTCACAAGTCTCGTATTGTTTTCTCACTGTTTTTATGTTGTTGTTCAAATATTTCTACTCTGGGTTTTTAGAGAGGTTATTTCTTTAAACTTTTACTCTTATTTGTTGTAATGAATGCTAGTGATTGTTTGTGATTTTATTTCATTTAATATATATTTCTATTCTCGTTTTAATCAGAGTTTTCACAGTTAAAGTGGTTTTTCTATTTTAATTTTTTGGCAATTGTTATTTTTTTGTAGTTTTAATAAATTTTTTAAATATAACTCATATTTTTTAGCTGTAATAAGTGAAAAAAAATGTGTATATGTTTTGGGTTTTAATAAATTACGGGGCAAAAATACATGTTTTAAAAGAAAAATTGATTTTGTCTATAGAAAAGAATAGTAGCGTAGGAAGAAATTTTACATATGTATATGTATCTCAATTCAAATACATCACTGTGGGAGTAAATTATAAAATTCTTGAAATAAAATACACATTTAATCCTCATTTACTTCAAGAGTGATATAATTCAAAATTGAAAACTTTCAAGACGAGTATTTTAAAGAGAATATAAATAAATAAATAACTTTAAATAAAATATATGTCGATCATTTAATTCAAAATTGAAAAATTTCAAGATGAATAATTCAAAATCAATCTAAATAAATAACTAATAGGAAATTAAATGATTGTATATTAATGTTGAAATAATAAAAGCTTAATTTATAAGCTTAAATTCTCTGAGATTAAATCATTGGAATTTGCAAAATGTTGTAAAAGTTAAGTTCAAAAATTAAATTTTGAGATATGACACGCTTGAATTAAATTGAGCGATATGTATTTCTTGTATTAAAAAGCAAATAAACAATAAGAAAATAAAAAAAGTATGAAAATTTCAGTCTGGAAAACCGACTAAGATATACCCTCACATTGTGAGTAATGTAATAACGGGTGATCCAAGTACAGATATTTTTTTCAATAGCCTTTTTTTGACAGATCACGTGTGAGTCGTGTCATGCTGTCATGTTATTTTTGTTAAGTATTGTTTGACATTTCATCATGGAAAGACTTACGCCTGAGCAACGTTTACAAATCGTTCAACTTTATTACGAAAATTCACGTTCTGTGAGGAATGTGTTTCGTGCACTTCGCTCAACTTATGGTCAACATAATCGGCCTACTGAGCGTACTATTCGCAACACCATCACCCATCTTGAGACCCAGCATTCATTATTGGATAATATTCGACCGAATAGTCCACGTCCAGCACGCAGTGAAGAAAATGTAGCGGCCGTACATGTAGACCGTGACTTTCCCAAGCGACATCGCTTAGCTCTATGGACTCTTGAAAAGTTCCAAGAAGATCCGACGTTTTCGTGCCCAATTTTGTTCAGCGATGAGGCCCATTTCTGGTTCAATGGGTATGTAAACAAGCAAAATTGCCGCATTTGGGACGAAGAGCAACCTGAAGTGATTCAAGAGCTGCCACTTCATCCAGAAAAAACAACGGTTTGGTGTGGTTTGTGGCCCGGTGGAATCATCGGTCCATATTTCTTCAGAAATGATGCCGGTGAGAACGTAACCGTCAATGGCGACCGTTATCGTGGCCATGATAACCGACTATTTGATGCCTGAAATTGAAGCTCGTGATCTCGGCGCCATTTGGTTTCAACAAGACGGCGCCACTTCCCACACATCGCATCAATCAATGGATTTATTGAGAGAACACTTCGGTGAGAAGATAATTTCACGTTTTGGGCCGGTCGATTGGCCACCAAGATCGTGTAATATCACACCGTTAGACTTTTTCCTATGGGGATATGTAAAGTCTAAAGTTTATGCGGACAAACCCGCTTCGATTCAGGCCTTGGAGCAAAACATCACGCGTGTCATTCGCCAGTTACCAGTCGAAATGCTCGAACGAGTCATCGAAAATTGGACTCAACGGATGGACCATCTGAGGCTACGTCCCAACATTTGATAGACATAATCTACAAAAAATAAATGCCAAAGAATGTTCTTTCAAATGATAATAAACATTCCCCATTCAATTTGAATTTTCCGTGTTTTTTTCCTTGAAAATGGGGAACCTCGAAATGGATCACGATTTATTACTATGTGTGTAAGTACATAGGATTTTAACAAGTAGTGTTATTAGAGAATCAATATTACATGAACTAGAAGAAGTGGACCAATATGGCCCATCTTCGACCTTAGCTTAGATAGAAAAAAATATTATCACACACCAAATTTGAAGTCAATCCGTTACTTCTTTCGAGAGTTACCTTGCTCATCAGCCAGACGGACGGACATCGCTCAAATGACTCAAAATATCTTTAAACGGATTTCCGCCGAACATACTTAGGGTCTCAGTTCACCCCTACGATGTGTTACACGTTTGACCCGCAGCAAATAATATATATCCCCTGCACTAAAGTGAGGGTATAAAAACATATTTTACGCTATTTATATCTCTATATAATTTTTTTTTTTGTAATTTTGGGAAATATTACTACTTTATTTCTATGTTCGGGAAAATAATTTTCATTTTATTGCATAATGTTAAAAACGCAAAGGAAATATTTTTGCTTTAAACCTTTCTAACTAGAGAACAAAAAACTCGATAAAAAAAAAACAATAATACGAAAAATCTCATCCAAATACAAATTAAAACAATACGCGATTTGTTCATGATGTAATTGAAATGAAATCATATACGTGCACGGAACGGGAGGTTACCACTTAGAAGTATCATCATATTTCTGACATTGTATATTGATTGGAATGTGTATAAACAAATGACAAATAAACGCAAAGAAATAAATAAATTGTATTATATACATTGATTTGTTTTATTTTATTCTTCTTTTCTGGAGTGTTTAGGTTTAATGACAACTTATATTTAATATAAAGTAAAATTTGTTGTATTAACATATTGGATAGCATCAAAGGGGGGTGGTACTGTACACATCTTTACAATTAAGATATACAAAAAATAAAACGAACAACGCTGAAAAGCTCTTAAGTATATACGAGTATAGGAGTTTAGAATATCGTTTCTGGCTTTTTTGATAATCAACCAAGAACTAATGAAAAAAATAATAAAATCAAAAAAAAAAATATTTATATTGTTGAAATGATAAATAATTTAAAGGAAAATACTTAATTAGGAGTCTAAGGTTTAAACACTATTTAAAGCAAGAAAACTATGCACGAAAACTATTCAATAAATGTTATTAATTCGCAGATTCGTCTTCGTTACTGTCCTTAATGATTTAGTTTAAAAGTCTGTTAGGTGCACCACGTGTGCCATTTGTAATGTAGCCTTTTCAGATTATACAGAAGATTGTATACCACCAGATCTTCAAATTAGTTAAAGCATGTTTAGCAAATGAAAACTATAATAAACGAAGTAATACATTTAATCCAAAGCCAACCACACTATATTTTGCTACCGAAGACATTTCGAATATAGTTCGGTCATAGCCGAACATTTATGGCTCTTTGTTCCAATCTGGAACAATAGGAATAAATATATATGTAGGAATATATATAACCGAACATTTGTTATTCTTTAATTGCAACGGCTAAATAAATTATGGTTACATAAATTACACTATGTAACAGGAAGTATTCAGTTTTATCGAAAGATCGTTTGTTATAAAAGCGGAATGCTACTTTATAGATCGTCTTCCCTTAAAGATAATTACCTATTTAGAGTGTTGCCTTTAAAAAGTCTACCTCGGTTGATATGGTTTTCTTCAACGAAAAAGACATCAGTGGAAATTGACTCTTTTTAAGGAGCCTTTTCCGTTTTTCACTTTTTCCAATGTGCGATACTTTATTGTCTTCGTTTTCGTAAATAGTAGAGATCGTCTCCAACTAACGAAACAGACCATTGTAAAGATCGTCCCATAGTAAATAAACGACACTAAATAATGAAGACGACCTCTCTAGAGATCGTGTCCAAGTAAAGAAGGCGACTTCTGTAGAGATAATATATCTATCTTTAGAGATCATGTCCTATTAAAGAAGGCGATATCTCTAGACGACCTGCTGAACTCGATTTCTATTAAATAAGATGACATTTGTACAGATCGTCTCCCAGTAAAGAATACGATATATATAGATGTCGTATCAGAGTAAAGAAGACGACGTATGTAGAGATAATTTCCTATTAAAGAAGACGAAGATACCTACAGAGATAATGTCTTATTAAAGAAAACAAAGTCGATATCTATTGCGATAATTACATATTAAAGATGATAACAACATCTGTAGACATAATTTCCTATTTAAGAAGACGACATAATTATACATTATCTCCTATTAAAGATAATATCTGTAGAGATCGTCTCCTAGTAAAGGCGACTTCTCCTAGTAACGAAGACGGCCTCTATAGATATCGTTTCCCAGTAAAAGAGGCGAACTCTGAAGAGATCGTCAACTACACCATTTTCAACAGTAATTCGAAAAAAATTCAATTCACTTTCGAATAAGATCAATTGAAATTCGAAAAAAATCAATTGAAATTCGAAACACATCAATTGAAATTCGAAAAACAGCAAATAAAATTCGAAACACATCAATTGAAATTCGAAGAACATCAATTGAAATTCGAAATACATCAATTGAAATTCGAAACACATCAATTGAAATTAAAATGTTTCCATTTGAAATTCGTAATGCACCAATTAAAATTCGAAAAACATCAATTGATATTCGAAATACATCAATTGAAATTCGAAAATGTAAACAAATCTGTACATTACATTGGGTAGAATTTATTTAAACACATTTGCTGATTAAATCTTAACATATAATATGACAAACAGAAATCATATAGATGATCTTATCTTTTATGAATATTTATTCAAATTTAGTTGAAACAAAACATATTTAAATATTTTAATATTAAAGGTTTAACACAGACAAATTGTATCACTTAAATGCTACCCCATCTAATATACAGCATTGGTTTTGTTTACATTTTTCTAATTCCAAATGATGAATTCCGAATTTCAATTGATGTTTTCCGAATTTCAATTGGTGTATTACGAATTTCAAATGGAAAAATTCGAATTTCAATTGACGTATTCCGAATTTCAATTCCAATTTTACGAATTTCAAATGATGTGTTTCGAATTTCAATTGATGTGTTTCGAATTTCAATTGACGTTTTTCGAATTTCAGTTGAATATCAAGTGATGTGTTTCGAATTTCAATTGATGTTTTTCGAATTTCAATTGACTAGAGATCATGTACTATTAAAGAAGACGAAGATAACTCTAGTGGTAATGTCCTATTAAAGACAACAAAGACGATATTTATTGATATAATTTTCTATTAAAGATGATAACGATCTGTAGAGATAATTACCTACTAAAGAAGACAATATCTGTAGAGATCGTCTCCTATTAAAGAAGACATTATCTGTAGAGAACGTCTCCTAGTAAAGACGACGAATTCTGTAGATATCGTCTCAATAGTAATGAAGACGATCTCTGTAGAGATCGTTTCCCAGTAAAAAAATGGAATCTGTAGAAATCGTCTACTAGTAAAGAAGACGTCATCAGTAGAGATCTCGACGTTTGTAGAGATCGTCTCCTAGTAAAGAAGATGATATATGTAGATATCGCCTCCAAGGAAAGTAGACGACCACTGTAACGACGATATCTCTAGGTATCATGTCCTATTAAATAAGACGACGATATATCTAGATGTAATGTCGTATTAAAGAAAACAACCACGATATATGTCGAGATCACTTCCTATTAAAGAATACGACATATATAGCCATCGTCTTCTATTAAAGAAGGCAATATCTGCAGCGATCGTCTCCTAGTAAATGACTTCTGTATAGATAGTCTACTATTAAAAAAGACGACTTTTGTGGAGCTAATCTACTAGAAAAAAAGGCGACTTCTGTAGAGATCGTCTGATAGCAAAGAGGACAAAGGACGGCCTCTGTAGAGATCGTCTCGTTGCAAAGAAGACGAACTCTGCAGAAATCGTATACTAGTAAAGAAGATGACGATATCTCTAGGAATCACGTCCTATTAAAGAAGACGACGACGATATGTGTATATATCATTTCCCATTAAAGAATACGACATATGTACACATCGTTTCGTAGTAAAAAAAAAGATAATATCTCTACAGATCGTCACCTTCTAAAGACGAAATAGTCTACTACAACATTTTCAATTGTAATTCGAAAAAAAAAAATCAATTGAAATTCGAAGATTCCATTTGAAATTCGAATATTCCATTTGAAATTAGCATTTAAGTGATAAAATTTGCTTGTTTTAAACCTTTAATATTAAAATATTTAAATATGTATGTTTTGTTTCAACTAATTTTAAATAAATATTCATAAAAGATAAGATCATCTATATGTTTTCTGTTCGTCACATTATATGTTAAGATTTAGTCAGCAAAAAAAATTAAAATAAATATTACCCAATTCAATGATAATTGGGGGTTAATGTTTTTCGAATTTCAATTGGTGTATTACGAATTTCAAATGGAATCATTCGAATTTCATTGATGTATTTCGAATTTCTAATGATGTTTTAATTGATGTGTTTCGAATTTCAATTGATGTGTTTCGAATTTCAATTGATATTTTCAAATTTCAATTGATGTGTTTCGAAACTCAGTTGATGTGTTTCGAATTTCAATTGATGTATTTCGAATTTCAATTGATTTTTTTCGAATTTCAAATGGAATCTTCGAATTTCCATTGACCTTTTTCGAACTTTAAATGGAATCTACGAATTTAAATTGATTCGTCTTCGTTACTGTCCTTAATGATTTAGTTTAAAAGTCTGTTAGGTGCACCACGTGTGCCATTTGTAATGTAGCCTTTTCAGATTATACAGAAGATTGTATACCACCAGATCTTCAAATTAGTTAAAGCATGTTTAGCAAATGAAAACTATAATAAACGAAGTAATACATTTAATCCAAAGCCAACCACACTATATTTTGCTACCGAAGACATTTCGAATATAGTTCGGTCATAGCCGAACATTTATGGCTCTTTGTTCCAATCTGGAACAATAGGAATAAATATATATGTAGGAATATATATAACCGAACATTTGTTATTCTTTAATTGCAACGGCTAAATAAATTATGGTTACATAAATTACACTATGTAACAGGAAGTATTCAGTTTTATCGAAAGATCGTTTGTTATAAAAGCGGAATGCTACTTTATAGATCGTCTTCCCTTAAAGATAATTACCTATTTAGAGTGTTGCCTTTAAAAAGTCTACCTCGGTTGATATGGTTTTCTTCAACGAAAAAGACATCAGTGGAAATTGACTCTTTTTAAGGAGCCTTTTCCGTTTTTCACTTTTTCCAATGTGCAATACTTTATTGTCTTCGTTTTCGTAAATAGTAGAGATCGTCTCCAACTAACGAAACAGACCATTGTAAAGATCGTCCCATAGTAAATAAACGACACTAAATAATGAAGACGACCTCTCTAGAGATCGTGTCCAAGTAAAGAAGGCGACTTCTGTAGAGATAATATATCTATCTTTAGAGATCATGTCCTATTAAAGAAGGCGATATCTCTAGACGACCTGCTGAACTCGATTTCTATTAAATAAGATGACATTTGTACAGATCGTCTCCCAGTAAAGAATACGATATATATAGATGTCGTATCAGAGTAAAGAAGACGACGTATGTAGAGATAATTTCCTATTAAAGAAGACGAAGATACCTACAGAGATAATGTCTTATTAAAGAAAACAAAGTCGATATCTATTGCGATAATTACATATTAAAGATGATAACAACATCTGTAGACATAATTTCCTATTTAAGAAGACGACATAATTATACATTATCTCCTATTAAAGATAATATCTGTAGAGATCGTCTCCTAGTAAAGGCGACTTCTCCTAGTAACGAAGACGGCCTCTATAGATATCGTTTCCCAGTAAAAGAGGCGAACTCTGAAGAGATCGTCAACTACACCATTTTCAACTGTAATTCGAAAAAAATTCAATTCACTTTCGAATAAGATCAATTGAAATTCGAAAAAAATCAATTGAAATTCGAAACACATCAATTGAAATTCGAAAAACAGCAAATAAAATTCGAAACACATCAATTGAAATTCGAAGAACATCAATTGAAATTCGAAATACATCAATTGAAATTCGAAACACATCAATTGAAATTAAAATGTTTCCATTTGAAATTCGTAATGCACCAATTAAAATTCGAAAAACATCAATTGATATTCGAAATACATCAATTGAAATTCGAAAATGTAAACAAATCTGTACATTACATTGGGTAGAATTTATTTAAACACATTTGCTGATTAAATCTTAACATATAATATGACAAACAGAAATCATATAGATGATCTTATCTTTTATGAATATTTATTCAAATTTAGTTGAAACAAAACATATTTAAATATTTTAATATTAAAGGTTTAACACAGACAAATTGTATCACTTAAATGCTACCCCATCTAATATACAGCATTGGTTTTGTTTACATTTTTCTAATTCCAAATGATGAATTCCGAATTTCAATTGATGTTTTCCGAATTTCAATTGGTGTATTACGAATTTCAAATGGAAAAATTCGAATTTCAATTGACGTATTCCGAATTTCAATTCCAATTTTACGAATTTCAAATGATGTGTTTCGAATTTCAATTGATGTGTTTCGAATTTCAATTGACGTTTTTCGAATTTCAGTTGAATATCAAGTGATGTGTTTCGAATTTCAATTGATGTTTTTCGAATTTCAATTGACTAGAGATCATGTACTATTAAAGAAGACGAAGATAACTCTAGTGGTAATGTCCTATTAAAGACAACAAAGACGATATTTATTGATATAATTTTCTATTAAAGATGATAACGATCTGTAGAGATAATTACCTACTAAAGAAGACAATATCTGTAGAGATCGTCTCCTATTAAAGAAGACATTATCTGTAGAGAACGTCTCCTAGTAAAGACGACGAATTCTGTAGATATCGTCTCAATAGTAATGAAGACGATCTCTGTAGAGATCGTTTCCCAGTAAAAAAAATGGAATCTGTAGAAATCGTCTACTAGTAAAGAAGACGTCATCAGTAGAGATCTCGACGTTTGTAGAGATCGTCTCCTAGTAAAGAAGATGATATATGTAGATATCGCCTCCAAGGAAAGTAGACGACCACTGTAACGACGATATCTCTAGGTATCATGTCCTATTAAATAAGACGACGATATATCTAGATGTAATGTCGTATTAAAGAAAACAACCACGATATATGTCGAGATCACTTCCTATTAAAGAATACGACATATATAGCCATCGTCTTCTATTAAAGAAGGCAATATCTGCAGCGATCGTCTCCTAGTAAATGACTTCTGTATAGATAGTCTACTATTAAAAAAGACGACTTTTGTGGAGCTAATCTACTAGAAAAAAAGGCGACTTCTGTAGAGATCGTCTGATAGCAAAGAGGACAAAGGACGGCCTCTGTAGAGATCGTCTCGTTGCAAAGAAGACGAACTCTGCAGAAATCGTATACTAGTAAAGAAGATGACGATATCTCTAGGAATCACGTCCTATTAAAGAAGACGACGACGATATGTGTATATATCATTTCCCATTAAAGAATACGACATATGTACACATCGTTTCGTAGTAAAAAAAAAGATAATATCTCTACAGATCGTCACCTTCTAAAGACGAAATAGTCTACTACAACATTTTCAATTGTAATTCGAAAAAAAAAAATCAATTGAAATTCGAAGATTCCATTTGAAATTCGAATATTCCATTTGAAATTAGCATTTAAGTGATAAAATTTGCTTGTTTTAAACCTTTAATATTAAAATATTTAAATATGTATGTTTTGTTTCAACTAATTTTAAATAAATATTCATAAAAGATAAGATCATCTATATGTTTTCTGTTCGTCACATTATATGTTAAGATTTAGTCAGCAAAAAAAATTAAAATAAATATTACCCAATTCAATGATAATTGGGGGTTAATGTTTTTCGAATTTCAATTGGTGTATTACGAATTTCAAATGGAATCATTCGAATTTCATTGATGTATTTCGAATTTCTAATGATGTTTTAATTGATGTGTTTCGAATTTCAATTGATGTGTTTCGAATTTCAATTGATATTTTCAAATTTCAATTGATGTGTTTCGAAACTCAGTTGATGTGTTTCGAATTTCAATTGATGTATTTCGAATTTCAATTGATTTTTTTCGAATTTCAAATGGAATCTTCGAATTTCCATTGACCTTTTTCGAACTTTAAATGGAATCTACGAATTTAAATTGATTCGTCTTCGTTACTGTCCTTAATGATTTAGTTTAAAAGTCTGTTAGGTGCACCACGTGTGCCATTTGTAATGTAGCCTTTTCAGATTATACAGAAGATTGTATACCACCAGATCTTCAAATTAGTTAAAGCATGTTTAGCAAATGAAAACTATAATAAACGAAGTAATACATTTAATCCAAAGCCAACCACACTATATTTTGCTACCGAAGACATTTCGAATATAGTTCGGTCATAGCCGAACATTTATGGCTCTTTGTTCCAATCTGGAACAATAGGAATAAATATATATGTAGGAATATATATAACCGAACATTTGTTATTCTTTAATTGCAACGGCTAAATAAATTATGGTTACATAAATTACACTATGTAACAGGAAGTATTCAGTTTTATCGAAAGATCGTTTGTTATAAAAGCGGAATGCTACTTTATAGATCGTCTTCCCTTAAAGATAATTACCTATTTAGAGTGTTGCCTTTAAAAAGTCTACCTCGGTTGATATGGTTTTCTTCAACGAAAAAGACATCAGTGGAAATTGACTCTTTTTAAGGAGCCTTTTCCGTTTTTCACTTTTTCCAATGTGCAATACTTTATTGTCTTCGTTTTCGTAAATAGTAGAGATCGTCTCCAACTAACGAAACAGACCATTGTAAAGATCGTCCCATAGTAAATAAACGACACTAAATAATGAAGACGACCTCTCTAGAGATCGTGTCCAAGTAAAGAAGGCGACTTCTGTAGAGATAATATATCTATCTTTAGAGATCATGTCCTATTAAAGAAGGCGATATCTCTAGACGACCTGCTGAACTCGATTTCTATTAAATAAGATGACATTTGTACAGATCGTCTCCCAGTAAAGAATACGATATATATAGATGTCGTATCAGAGTAAAGAAGACGACGTATGTAGAGATAATTTCCTATTAAAGAAGACGAAGATACCTACAGAGATAATGTCTTATTAAAGAAAACAAAGTCGATATCTATTGCGATAATTACATATTAAAGATGATAACAACATCTGTAGACATAATTTCCTATTTAAGAAGACGACATAATTATACATTATCTCCTATTAAAGATAATATCTGTAGAGATCGTCTCCTAGTAAAGGCGACTTCTCCTAGTAACGAAGACGGCCTCTATAGATATCGTTTCCCAGTAAAAGAGGCGAACTCTGAAGAGATCGTCAACTACACCATTTTCAACTGTAATTCGAAAAAAATTCAATTCACTTTCGAATAAGATCAATTGAAATTCGAAAAAAATCAATTGAAATTCGAAACACATCAATTGAAATTCGAAAAACAGCAAATAAAATTCGAAACACATCAATTGAAATTCGAAGAACATCAATTGAAATTCGAAATACATCAATTGAAATTCGAAACACATCAATTGAAATTAAAATGTTTCCATTTGAAATTCGTAATGCACCAATTAAAATTCGAAAAACATCAATTGATATTCGAAATACATCAATTGAAATTCGAAAATGTAAACAAATCTGTACATTACATTGGGTAGAATTTATTTAAACACATTTGCTGATTAAATCTTAACATATAATATGACAAACAGAAATCATATAGATGATCTTATCTTTTATGAATATTTATTCAAATTTAGTTGAAACAAAACATATTTAAATATTTTAATATTAAAGGTTTAACACAGACAAATTGTATCACTTAAATGCTACCCCATCTAATATACAGCATTGGTTTTGTTTACATTTTTCTAATTCCAAATGATGAATTCCGAATTTCAATTGATGTTTTCCGAATTTCAATTGGTGTATTACGAATTTCAAATGGAAAAATTCGAATTTCAATTGACGTATTCCGAATTTCAATTCCAATTTTACGAATTTCAAATGATGTGTTTCGAATTTCAATTGATGTGTTTCGAATTTCAATTGACGTTTTTCGAATTTCAGTTGAATATCAAGTGATGTGTTTCGAATTTCAATTGATGTTTTTCGAATTTCAATTGACTAGAGATCATGTACTATTAAAGAAGACGAAGATAACTCTAGTGGTAATGTCCTATTAAAGACAACAAAGACGATATTTATTGATATAATTTTCTATTAAAGATGATAACGATCTGTAGAGATAATTACCTACTAAAGAAGACAATATCTGTAGAGATCGTCTCCTATTAAAGAAGACATTATCTGTAGAGAACGTCTCCTAGTAAAGACGACGAATTCTGTAGATATCGTCTCAATAGTAATGAAGACGATCTCTGTAGAGATCGTTTCCCAGTAAAAAAATGGAATCTGTAGAAATCGTCTACTAGTAAAGAAGACGTCATCTGTAGAGATCTCGACGTTTGTAGAGATCGTCTCCTAGTAAAGAAGATGATATATGTAGATATCGCCTCCAAGGAAAGTAGACGACCACTGTAACGACGATATCTCTAGGTATCATGTCCTATTAAATAAGACGACGATATATCTAGATGTAATGTCGTATTAAAGAAAACAACCACGATATATGTCGAGATCACTTCCTATTAAAGAATACGACATATATAGCCATCGTCTTCTATTAAAGAAGGCAATATCTGCAGCGATCGTCTCCTAGTAAATGACTTCTGTATAGATAGTCTACTATTAAAAAAGACGACTTTTGTGGAGCTAATCTACTAGAAAAAAAGGCGACTTCTGTAGAGATCGTCTGATAGCAAAGAGGACAAAGGACGGCCTCTGTAGAGATCGTCTCGTTGCAAAGAAGACGAACTCTGCAGAAATCGTATACTAGTAAAGAAGATGACGATATCTCTAGGAATCACGTCCTATTAAAGAAGACGACGACGATATGTGTATATATCATTTCCCATTAAAGAATACGACATATGTACACATCGTTTCGTAGTAAAAAAAAGATAATATCTCTACAGATCGTCACCTTCTAAAGACGAAATAGTCTACTACAACATTTTCAATTGTAATTCGAAAAAAAAAAATCAATTGAAATTCGAAGATTCCATTTGAAATTCGAATATTCCATTTGAAATTAGCATTTAAGTGATAAAATTTGCTTGTTTTAAACCTTTAATATTAAATTATTTAAATATGTATGTTTTGTTTCAACTAATTTTAAATAAATATTCATAAAAGATAAGATCATCTATATGTTTTCTGTTCGTCACATTATATGTTAAGATTTAGTCAGCAAAAAAAATTAAAATAAATATTACCCAATTCAATGATAATTGGGGGTTAATGTTTTTCGAATTTCAATTGGTGTATTACGAATTTCAAATGGAATCATTCGAATTTCATTGATGTATTTCGAATTTCTAATGATGTTTTAATTGATGTGTTTCGAATTTCAATTGATGTGTTTCGAATTTCAATTGATATTTTCAAATTTCAATTGATGTGTTTCGAAACTCAGTTGATGTGTTTCGAATTTCAATTGATGTATTTCGAATTTCAATTGATTTTTTTCGAATTTCAAATGGAATCTTCGAATTTCAATTGACCTTTTTCGAACTTTAAATGGAATCTACGAATTTAAATTGATCCTATTCGAAATTGAATTGATTTTTTTCGAATTACTGTTGAAAATGGTGTAGTAAAAAAGACGTCTTCTGTAGAGATCGTCTCATAGAAACTTCTGTAGAGATCGTTTCTAATAAAGAAGACGACATCTGCAGCGGTTGTCTATTATGTGGTAAAGAAAAAGAACCCTCTAGGGATTGTCTTCCAGTATAGAATACCACCTGTGGAAATCTTTTTCTATTAAAGAAGACAACGATGGTATCAGTGGAGATCGTTTCCAATTAAAGAATATATCTGTAGAGATTGTTTCCTATTAAAGAAGATAGCTGAAGAGATTCTTTTTTATTGAAGAAAGCGACATCAATATCCAAGTCTTTCCATAACATACTTGAAATCATCTCGGAAGTGTATTTCTCCAAACCGAGATTCAAAGGAAAATTGAAATTTCTAAAGCAGTGTTAATATTGGAACGCTTATATGTATTTGGGATTCGGTAGGAAGAATTTTAGAGTTTGATGCCCTATTTTATAAAGGCAGGTTCATAAAGAGAAATTCTTGGACATCAAAAAGATTCATGGACACTTGAAATGTTTTACAAAATCAAAATCACAGCGATTTTTTGACAAACACTGAATTTTTTCGCAATTTCTATTGCTTTTTAAAGTTTTAGCCAAAAAAATATATAAAAATGCAACACACGAATTAGAGACAATTTATTGTACAAAGCACTTATTAAACACACCTGAGACTACAATTTGGATGAAGTGAACTGCTATTAAACTCTTAACTTTTTTTAAAATCACTTAAATTTCGAAAAGTATAAAGAATTAAAATTCGTCTACCTTAAAATTTTCTAAAAACAAACAACGCCTAGTGTTATCCAAACCTCTATTTTTTCTCTCTTTCATTAAGAAAAACAACCTGTTTTTAATGTCTCTTTCTGATCTAAATTCAGAAATCTAATATTCGAAGACAGTTATATGATGATGAATTCATTCTATGCTATGTTTGAACTAAATTCGAAAACAACCCATTATGTATTGGACAAGGTACTTTGGAATGATGATGATTGATTTTATTTTCTTTCTAATAACTACCATAAACCTTATCCCGTTTAAATGTGTTTTTATAAAAATATAACTGAAAACAAAACAGAACTGAACTCAAGGCAACAGAAATATAAGTATAAAACTCAGGACAAACTTAAAATGACTTTAACGCAATATACATATGTATGTGTTAACAGTTAGCAATAAAAATAAAACGTTTAAACCACACAAGCTGAGAAAACTCCCATTACACGTCAGCCAAGATCTTGTTGTTGATCTGAGCGATAAATGGCAGCACGATTATTTGTACTGTACCTGTTTCCAGATTGTTGCTGCTGCTGTTGTTGCTGTAACTGGGGTGAGGGTAGTTGCTGTTCTTGCTCTTCGTTAGCATTAATACTATTTGGTGCTGTGGCGGTTGTTGTTAGGGCGGCGTTTGTGGATGCCAGTGGTTGTAAACGTATAGGAGCGGTTGCGGTTTGTATCTTAAAAAATTTATCAGAATCCTCTTCGTTTAATTGATTCGATTGTTGCAATTCGAATTGTTGTTGTTGATCAGCTAAAATTTTAGCTGTTAAAATTGACACATACGCCTTATAGCGACGTAACTGCAAGAATGAATTAAAGAAAGAAACGTATATTCTTTTAATGTGCCTCTTAAGGACAATTTATCTTAGAAATTACCTCATATTGTAAAAATGCTTCCTTTTCCTTGTAATTTTGTAAAGCTAAGCCTTTTGTTGGAATCGGACCCTTTTTATGCTCCGTTAAGGTATTCTCAATTTTTCCTAATTGCTGTTCATGCGACTCCAATTGTTCTTTCTGTTATGAATGAGTTATTACTGATTTTATAATTGCAATTTAAAATTTGAATACGTACCAGTAACAATTTGGTATGCGAACTAGGTAGCAGTGGTCTTTGGAAACGTTTTTGACTACCCACGCCTCCTTCTAAAGGAGGCGCTGAATAGGCGGCACATACGAAATTTATGGTCTCCACCCAAGATTGCAATTCCTTTGAATCACTAGTTTGGAATAGATATTCTGCTTGATCGGCAGTTTGTAAACGAAAGACATGTTGTTTCTTAGTATAATCGGTAGCTTTGGTAGCCAAGGCATGATGAATGCGTATGGCATTATGTAGGTTATCCGACATCTGTAATTTAGCAAGTTATTATTATAATTATTACTATTATTCGTCATTTACTTTTTATGTAAAATCAGTAGTTGAACTTACTTGACTTTTGCGAAAACCATGCTCATCTTTGTGCAAAAACAAAACCAAATCTCGTAGGGTACAGTAGAACATTTTCCAAGATCTTTTGCCAAAAGGAGCTAAAAGTAAAAAGAATTAACGTTTTATACAATTTTAAATTTAAATTATTTTTTTGCTTACTTTTCTTGAAATTGGCATCATAACAACTTTTGCGCATAACATAGCCTTTTTTATATTCCACAGCATTAGCCGTTTCTGGCAAGTCCAGAAATGGATTTTGCCCTAAATGCGCCGTAGATTGTACATTGTTTTTACTATCAGTTTGTTGTTTTTGCAGATCATTGGCATCGTCATCCCTAAATGAAAAAAAGTTGTAATTAGATTATTTTGGTGTTTTCCTGTATTTTATTTCCATCTTACAGTGCCCACTCCAATGGTTGCGTTTTGATGGCTTGGTACAAACATTTGAGTACATCTTTGGGAAAGTTTTCGCCATCATTGAGTTCAGCGAGATTTTCGATGAATTCACTACATGTCATTTTGCGACCGATGTTTTGACCATGTAAATCGGTGTTTAGCAGCATTATAGCACAGGTTAATGTATGAACGGCATCTGGAGAATAGAGAAAATATTTTTAGTCGACACCCACTCAAGAAATAGACTCAATAAATTATTTCCATAATTCGTACTTTTTGGGAAGCGCAAACAGGACCCCAAAAGTACTTGGACAAATAGGACTTCTGGGCATGGTATCCACTCTCAGTGATTTACCAAAGATATACATTTAAATTTGTTCTTTTAGGGGTAAAATGGGCGCAAACTCGCAAAAGATCAAATAATAATGGATTTTTAAATTTAGTACTTTTTTAGATTATGGGACAAAATACGTTATTCCAGACACCAAATAATAAAGGATTTAAAAACGGCCTCTAAGGGATGAAATAAGTAATGCTAACTTTTGAGAAAAATGTAATAGACACAGACTTATACCTGTATCTTATTAAAATTTCTACCAGAGATAAATAATAATGAATTTCCACAGTTCGTACAAAAAAAGAACAGCATCTCAGAGATGAAATATGAAAAGAGATTTTCGGATTAGTACCTTCTTCCAATGATAAAATAATAATGGATTTTCGAAAGGGGAACATTTATGGATAAAAGGTTATAAGGGGCACACAAATTTGGTAGCCTTTACCAAGAACCCACTCTTCGTTCGTGGACTGTTGCATCGAATCATAAGTTTTGTAGCGACTAATTTAGAGCCAATCTGTGTGACAGGGTCAGATGGCGTGGCATCTCTCATACAATATAACATATGTATAGTTAACTTAATATAGAAAGCCCCCAGTTCAGGAATCTTTAATTTGGATTCATATATGTAGAGCATCACCAAATATCTATTCCATTAAAAATGCATGTAACTATTTAGGCACCTCTTCAACCTTTTTTTTTTTGAGTAAAATCTTAAAAATCGCAGCAAAAGGAAAATCCTAAGATGCCAATTTTCTTCGGGTTCAACTTTGTTCATTTATGATAATACAGGGTTTTCCAACAAGAGGTGTTATTTTGAATCACCCGGTATTTCGGTAGCTGTCACTTTTGAAGCTTTTATTCTTTGACATTTGACAAGTAGAAACTACGCCATTACTAAAAATGGAACGATACATGATTCAACAATGCATTGAAATTATTAAAATTCACTACAAAAATGGTGAAATCCGGGGTTCCATCAAAAAATCATCGTAACTGATGAGGCCCATTTCCACCTCGGTGGCTACGTCAAGAAGCAAAATTGTCGCATCTGGGGCTCGGAAAACCCAAGAGTAATGGTTGAGAAGCCTCTCCATCCTCAACGTGTGACTGGTGCGGTTTATGGTCCGGCGGGTTCATTGGACCTTACTTTTTCGAAAATGAGGTTTGATCAACAGTTACGGTGAATGGATTGCGCTATCGAGAGATGATTAATGATTTTTTATGGTCGGAGTTGGATGGTATTGATCTGGACAACGTTTACTTTCAACAAGACGGCGCTACGTGCCACACAAGCAACGAAACCATTGCTCTGTTACGGGAAAACTTTCCGGGCCGTGTTATCTCTTGAAGAGGTGATCACAATTGGCCAACGAGATTTAACACCTTGTGACTTCTTCCTTTGGGGCCACGTGAAAGATAAGGTCTACGCCAACAGCCCAGCGTCGATTCAAAACGTGAAAGATAGAATTCGTGAGGCTATCGAGGACATAGGGCAGCCACTTTACGATTTGATTATGGAAAATTTCATGAAAAGGATATGGTCCTGTAAGCGTGGTCGTGGTGGCCAGTTTGCTGATGTTGTTTTTCATTATTAACGGCATACCTTCCTCTTTATTTTGAAATAAACATCCGATCATTTATCTCAAAAAATTGCATTTTTCTTTGAATACCAAAATAACACCTCTTGTTGGAAAACCCTGATGTATTTAATATTAAAAGAAAAAAACGTAACATACCTTGTGAATTTAATGTTCCCGGATTACAATCCAAATAGCGCTTCGAAAAATGTACTAAAACTCGTTCACGTTCTTGCGTTTCGCCTGACAAAGCGAATTGTTGCAAAAATTCACGCAGTGATTGATCCAAAGTCTTTTTTTCAAAATTGAAATATCTCAAATATTCATCGGCAACGGCACGATTAAAATCATTGCTATAGAGGGAAAATGAAAATAAAAATAAATGTAAGAATACCATAAGAATTGAGAAAATAAACCACCTACTTTTTACTTAAATGACGCGAAACATCACTTTTCTTGAAACCATCAAGAGTATACAGTCTTTTTGCCAATCTTATGGCCGATGGCATATCTACAGCTTTAGGTGAATAGTGATACGAATGCAACGATTCCACATCGCTGCCATCATCCGATACGGGTGGTGATGAATCGCGACCATCACCAGCATTATTATTGCTGGCCATCATCATTGAGGAGGTTGTGGCATTTTGCAGAGGTTCTTCGGTTAGGGTGGCAAGTTCATCTTCCGAATCTTTGTGGTGGTGATCCGATGAAGATGCATGTTGTTGAGATCTACTCGTGGGCGAACCATTGTTATTGTTAATATTGCCATTGTCCGCCCCTCGCACTTTGATGACAACTTTATGCTCTGAAGATTTTTGCTGGTGTTGATGTTGTCTGTGGTGGTGTTGTTGTTGCTGACGCTGCACAGCAGCATCCGAAACCAGAATTGTCGAATCCGAATCACTGGGATCACTAAGTATCATACCGCCTAAAAGATCGCGAGAACTGAGTAAATTATCATCATCCTGATAGTCAGGACTAGAAATATTGGATATGGCTTCGGAGACACTTAGATCTCCACCGCCACCCAAAGTATTGTTAGTATTACCACTACCACCTCCACCACCACCACCATTACTACCGTTAGGACAATATAATAAACCCATATGTGTTGTATTAGTTGAATTCATACTACTACCATTAGTGACAACGACTTGTTGCTGCTGCATATGACCATTATTATTACCGCTAAGACCAAAGGCACCCTTGGAGCCACCAGACGACGACATAACCGAACTGGATACCGAAGTTGGCGAGGCAGGACTACCGGCTGAATGTTGGGGCGATGAACTCATCGAACTGGAGTGTGAATGCGAATGATTATGAGAATTGTTGGTATTGTAATTTGAAGAATACTGTTGTTGTTGTTGTTGCTGCTGCTGTTGCTGTTGCAAAGCTGCTATCTGATGAGGTTGCAAGGGAGCATTATAAGTCCATACAATACGATCACGATCCGAATTCTATATTATTTGTACATAGAAAAGCAAAATGTTATTAATGTTATGTACATAAATATGTATATGAAGAAAATAAAGACCATAGGAATAATTACGAAATATTTGCTAATTATAAAACTAAAGACTAAAGATCTGTGAAAAGCACCAAAAGTGTATTAATTTCAATTAACGCTTCAAGAGGGTGGGGATGTCCTCAATGGTATGTATTTACAATAGAATTGTATGTACATATGTATGTATTTCAATGGATTCATATTTCTAAATTGGGGTTCCAGACGAACATATAATGCCAACTTATTGAAAGGACGTAACTGAAATTTTTTCGAGATCGTAATTTTTCATACTACCCCGTTTTCAAAAAGCACCGTTAAGACATCGCCAGTCCTAAACGACACTTATTGCTGTCAGTTTGTTTGGAGTATGACATCTGTAACGACTTGTTAGCGTTAACAGAGCTTCACGGGGGATATTCTGATAAAATATGCTGAAATTCTATAGAATATAAAAAGGGCGATTTCGAAAAAATTGCTAGTTATGCCGTTTGAATTAAGGTAACGATACACTCGTATGTTTACCAAACCACCGCAATAAGAAGGAACAGAATCCAAAATTACAATTAGGACATTTACATACATATATTACAAAACAATGAATAAAATTTCGTTTCTTTTTTTTGGTGCCTTTCCTAGCTATTATTAAATATCAAAAAAAAACATAAAACTGTTCTTATTTTTCGAAATATTTGTCGCTATTCGAAAAAAAATGTTTGAATTATTTCAGTCATTATATTGTAGGTAAAAGCATTTTTTACACACGCATATTTCTTTTGCAAAAACAATTCCAATTATTTTCTGTTTCGATTTCAATAAAATGTATAGTATCATCTATTTCTTTACTAAACAAAAAACTTTGTGTAGTGTTGTTGTGTGGAAAAGGAGTGTCGTCTGTGTAGGAAAAACAAAAACTTGAAAATTCACGCCGAAAAAATGAAGAATTGAGCGTAAAAAATAAGCGTGCAGTGCAGAAAGAAGATTATCATCTATCATGCTTTTCTGGATATGAAAAATATTACATGCGCTGTTGACGATAAAAGCAGAATGCTATTCGATATAACCAAATATTGTTTAGTTTATAGGAAAGTGTAAAGATTCCTTTAAAATAATATGAATTAATCCATTAACGTCCAGCCAAACAACAAAATTGGTTTTTGTGTATAAATAATTCCTAGTGTTTTTTTAGGCAGGGAATTTGATTAAAAATCCTTTCGAGAAAATTCTTGTTCAAATATGCAAAATCTGTGCTTTATTTCGCATTTTTTTAATAGTCTTTCGTAAGAACAAAGTATTTGTTTAGCAAACATTCTGATGTAAAATAAAACCTTTTTGAAATATAAATAAATCATTATTCTGTTTTTTTTTTTTGTAGATATGCTAAAATAGAATCATAAAAATTACTTTCAGTTTATGTAAGCATCAAAATACATTTTTTAACTAATGTTGAGGAATGGATTGGCAAAATTACAAGAAATAGAAACTATCTCCAATTCTGTTGTTTCTGTTTTTTCTTAAATTTTACAAGTGGTCTCACATATTTATCGATAATTTTATTTTTGGTATTTTCGGTAGAACAATTCTTGTATTTGCACCGATGATTTCTCAATTTACGGATGCTGTATGTATGTGATCTTGTGCCTCTAGATAAAAAAAATACTTCTTGAGATTGTCTTTGTGGAGAAGTTCTGCCTACATCACACAGTGAAACGGAAATTATTCTGCCGTTTCGTAACCAGTCAACCGATTGCTACAAAACTTGGTATGTTTGTAGAAGTAGATATTGGAGAATTTATGTAAGTTTTAAACTGGGTCTATAATTTTTTTTATTCTTTTTCTATTCATTCTTGAGATAAAAATTATGGGCATTTTAGTTATATTAAAAAAAAATAATTTATATGCGAAAAAATATAATTTTTTGGGAAAAAATTATAATATTATGCGATAAAAAATATAATATTTTGCGAAAAATATATACCATTTTGCGAAGAAAGTCAAATTTTTTTCGAAATGGTATATTTTTTGCGAAAAAAGTTTATTTTTTTGCGAAAAAAAAATATTTTTTAGCGAAATAGTATAATTTTTTGCGAACAAGTATAATAGTTTTTGCGAAAAAAGTATAATGTTCTTTGCAAAAATTTTTTTTGCGAAAAAAGTAAAACTTTCTGCGAATAATGTAAAACTCTCTTCGAAAAATTTAAAATTTTTTGCGAAAAAAGTATATTTTTGCAAAAAAAAAAAAGTATATTTTTTGCGAAAAAGTATATTTTTGGCGAAAAAAGTTTTATATTTTTTGCGAAAAAAGTTTTATATTTTTTGCGAAAAAAGTTTTATATTTTTTGCGAAAAAAGTTTTATATTTTTTGCGAAAAAAGTTTTATATTTTTTGCGAAAAAAGTTTTATATTTTTTGCGAAAAAAGTTTTATATTTTTTGCGAAAAAAGTTTTATATTTTTTGCGAAAAAAGTTTTATATTTTTGCGAAAAAAGTTTTATATTTTTTGCGAAAAAAGTTTTATATTTTTTGCGAAAAAAGTTTTATATTTTTTGCGAAAAAAGTAAATTTTTTGCGAAAAAGTAATTTTTTTGCGAAAAAAAGTATATTTTTTGCGAAAATAGTATATTTTTTGCGAAAAAAGTATATTTTTTGTAAAAAAAAAAATATTTTTTTTGTAAAAAAAAAGTATATTTTTTGTAAAAAAAAAAATATTTTTTTTGTAAAAAAAAAGTATATTTTTTGTAAAAAAAAGTATATTTTTTCCAAAAAAAAAGTATATTTTTTCCAAAAAAAAGTATATTTTTTGTGAATAAAGTATAATTTTTGCGGAAAAGTATATTTTTTACGAAAAAGTATATTATTTGGGAAAAAAAAGTAAATTTTTGCGAAAAAAAGTACATATGGGCGTTCCACAGAATATGACCCCTTTCAGCTCAAAAATGAAATTATTTGTTTTAATTTATTTTTCCGCTAATATTACACAAAATAATTGTATCTATAATTTTCCGAAAGATTAACTTTAATTTTCTTTATATAGGGTGATCCAAGTAGAGATACGTTTTTCAATAGCCTTTTTTGACAGATAACGTGTGAGTCGTGTTATTTTTGTTAAGTATTGTTTGGCATTTCATCATGGAAAGACTTACGCCTGAACAACGTTTACGCGTGTCATTCGCCAGTTACCAGTCGAAATGCTCGAACGAGTCATCGAAAATTGGACTCAACGGATGGACCATCTGAGACGTAGCCGCGGCCAACATTTGATAGACATAATCTTCAAAAAATAAATGCCAAAGAATGTTCTTTCAAATGATAATAAACATTTCCCATTCAATTTGAATTTTCTGTGTTTTTTTCTTTAAAAAAAGTAGGGAACCTCGATATGGATCACCCTATACTAACTGAAATATGCTACTTTGAATTTAATATACCGTGCGCGTGTTTCCCGTGAATTGCACGTTTCCCGTGAATTGCACGTCACTTTTTAAGCCCTTTGGAAACACTGTTCTAACGGTGATTTAAGAACCAAACAAAAGCAAGCTGAATGTATAGCAACAATTTTAAAGGCGACAAGTTAAAATTTAATGGTTTTTAATAGTTCAAAAACAACCTCACCGACTGTAACCGTTACCCCAAAAGCACAAAAGTTTGGTTTTTTCGTAAACCATTCAAACGATTTAATTTTATAGTAGCGGAAAATAAGAAGGTAAGTAAGATGAAGAATTTTGTAAGGCCAAATAAGCATCAAAAGCCTATTTTAATTTTTTAAACATTTTTTTAAAGATGTAACGACCGTGACCTTTTTCTTTTGGTATTTTACATTTGAACTGTTTTCGTCTTACTTAATTGGTTTCTTACTGATTTTAGCCGAAAAATCATGAAGAAACTTACCAAGATGCAAAAATACAGAATAAAACGAAAAGAAGACGATGGAAAGCATGAAGCTTCTTGGCAGAAGAGAGAGGACGCTCAAAAAAACGATGACTGGATCAAAAAAAGGTGATGACGGACGAACGCCAAAGTCAGGAACGAAATACCAAACGCGTAAGAAAATTTCGTGAAAAAAAAAACAAAAAACGTTTAACTTTTCAAAATGTAAAGACCGTTACTTTTTAAAAAAAATTTTTGGTAACTAATTTTGTTTGGTTTGGAAATAAACCCATTCCTTAAACAAAACATTTAAAAGAATTTAATCAGATGTTTTACTTGACACATCCTGTGCAAAATTTTACAATTCATGATGTTTTTTTTTTCGACATTTGAAATCTGCACATTTATAAAGTAAAGACCTTTACTTTTTTAATGGTCAAAAAATTATTGAAATTAAATTTTTTATGCATTTTTTCGGTTGCTAACGATGCTTGAACTTTCGAAAGTCCAAAATTAAGCATTCCTCGTGGCATATTTGCTTAGGTTGTAATTTTATTTAAAAATCTCCGAAAATCGGTAACGACCGTTTCTTTGGAAACACCTATATACCATTTTGCGAAGAAAATCTAATTTTTTTTCGGAAAAGGTATGATTTTTTGAGAAAAGTATATTTTTTTGCGAAACATATATAATTTTTTTGCGAAAAAAGTATTTTTTTTGAAAAACTATAATTTTTTTGCAAAAAAATAAATATAATTTTCTTGCGAAAAAAACTAATTTTTGAGAAAAGGGTATATTTTTTTGAGAAAAAAGTATAATTTTTGCTAAACAAAAGTATATTTTTGATAATTTGTTCCGAAAAAAAATATTTTTTTTGAAAAGGTATAATTTTTTGCGAATAAAATATAAATTTTTGCGAAAAGTATACTTTTTTTGCGAAAAAAGTTTAATCTTTTTGCGAAACAAAATATAATTTTTATTGCAAAAAAGTATATTATTTTGGGAACAAAATATTTTTCTGCGCAGAAAAATTGTTTTTGCTTCGAAAATTATATTTTTTGCGAAAAAATCTCCGAAAATCGGTAACGACCGTTTCTTTGGAAACACCTATATACCATTTTGCGAAGAAAATCTTATTTTTTCGAAAAAGGTATGATTTTTTGAGAAAAAATCTCCGAAAATCGGTAACGACCGTTTCTTTGGAAACACCTATATATCATTTTGCGAAGAAAATCTTATTTTTTCGAAAAAAGGTATGATTTTTTGAGAAAAAACTATATTTTTTTGCGAAACATATATAATTTTTTTGCGAAAAAAGTATTTTTTTTTTTTGAAAAACTATAATTTTTTTGCAAAAAAATAAATATAATTTTCTTGCGAAAAGGTATAATTGTTGCGAAAAAAACTATAATTTTTGAGAAAAGGGTATATTTTTTTTGAGAAAAAAGTATAATTTTTGCTAAACAAAAGTATACTTTTGATAATTTGTTCCGAAAAAAAATATTTTTTTTGAAAAGGTATAATTTTTTGCGAAAAAAATATAAAGTTTTGCGAAAAGTATACTTTTTTTGCGAAAAAATTTTAATCTAAAAAGTATATTATTTTGGGAACAAAATATTTTTCTACAAAGAAAAATTGTTTTGCTTTGAAAATTATATGTTTTGCGAAAAAATCTCCGAAAATCGGTAACGACCGTTTCTTTGGAAACACCTATATACCATTTTGCGAAGAAAATCAAATTTTTTTTCGAAAAAGGTATGATTTTTTGAGAAAAAACTATATTTTTTTTCGAAACATATATAATATTTTTGCGAAAAAAGTCTTTTTTTTTTGAAAACCTAATTTTTTTGCAAAAAAAATAAATATAATTTTCTTGCGAAAAGGTATAATTGTTGCGAAAAAAAGTATAATTTTTGAGAAAAGGGTAAAATTTTTGAGAAAAAAGTATAATTTTTTTTTAAAAGGTATAATTTTTTGCGAAAAAATATAAATTTTTGCGAAAAGTATACTTTTTTTGCGAAAAAAAGTTTAATCTTTTTGCGAAACAAAATATAATTTTTATTGCAAAAAAGTAAATTATTTTGGAAACAAAATATTTTTCTGCGCAGAAAAATTGTTTTTGCTTTGAAAATTATATTTTTTGCGAAAAAATTTCATTTTTTTGGGTAAAAAAGTGTTTGTAGTATTTCGTCATTTGAAATCCAAAATGACGTAGCATCAAAAACATCAAAATAAATGTTATGATTGATTACACCGGTCAACAAAAACAAACTTTTTCTTTGTTTTTGTAAATTTTACACCGATAATAAATTTTTAAAGTTAAAACCTAACTAAATTAGCTACAACTTTTTAAATTATAAGTCGATTTTCTTCGGAATGGGGTTAATTCATGACTGATCTGACTTTACGATAAAATCATAAAAATTGGACAATTGTGCATTTCTAGATTGTTTTATAGGGCTTTATTTAAAAATTATTAAAATGTCTCAAAATATATGATTTTTTTTTGCAATATTTTGTAAGATATCGGCGAAACCGCAGAACCGATGGGAAATGGCGTTGTAGAAGGTTGAAGGCCACTTAATATTGAATTCTTTAAAACTTTCCTAATCTAATTCGGTTAAATGGTTCTCGAGTTATACCGAAATATGTGGTACAACCTCCCTATTTTTTCAATATCACGGTTTATCGCGAGAATCCAAAGAAACAGCCCTTTAGGCTAAAAACAAAAATAGGTTGAACCACATATTATGACATAACTAGTGAACCAGTTCTCCGAATTGGTTTAGGAAAGTTTGAAAAAATTAAGAATTAAGTAGCCTTCAACAACAAACAATACAATTTTCTATCCGTTCACCGTTTTCGACGATATCTTACAAAATAATGCGAAAAAATCATATTTTTTGAGGAAATTTTAAGATTTTTTAAATAAAAGTCTCATAGAAACATCTAGAAACGCACAATAGTTATATTTTATGATTTCATCGTAAAGTCTGATCGGTCATGAAGAAAATGAGACCATTTCGAAGAAAAATCATGCATAATTTAAAAAATTTTAGCAAGGAAACCAGTCACTTCTCTTGAAATTCGAAAATTTGCTCTAATTTCTAAAAAAAATCAAACTTTGATAAAAAAAAATATTTTTCCCTCTATTAGTAGCAAAAAAGAAACCAAAATTTGACACTTAGAAGTCAGACCCAAAAATCGTGTCGACCAGTGTTATAGTCTATTAGACAAAACTACACATTCCTACAAAATTTTTGAGTTCAATATCTAAAATTGACCATATTATGAGTGAAATTAAAAATGACGTAACAACAAACAAGGTCTTTAAAAAAGCGGAAAGATTAATACAACTATGTTTTTTTTGTTCAGAATGTACGCCACAACTAGCTGCACGAGATTTGTTATTGGTTTCGCCCAAAAATAATAAATAAAAAGATAAGTCATCCCGGAGCGAGTAAGTTGTCAGGTACGAATGAATAGAAATTTCAACGAGTAGGACTTCAAAGAGTGAGGTTTTCCGCGGATTTCGAACCGATTTTCCCGAATTTTTTGTAATTGTCACAATTAAAAAATTTATATTAATCCATTAGTGCAAAAAAGTTTAAACTATGTTCGCGGAAAACTGTTTTTTTCCTAACTGATAGATTTTGACGTTTCTGGCGGACGGGACATCTGTCTAATTGAAGGTCTGTGGTTTCGCCTTAATAGTCCGGAAATCCATAAATCTGGTCAAAAGCTCAACATTATAAAATAAAGTAAAGTTACTTTATTTTTTACTTCTTCTGAAAAAGCATAAACATGTGGGTTAGGTCATTTTGGATTTCAGGTGACGATTTATATTAATTTTCCTTGTAAATTTTTCCAAACTAGTTTCACCAGTATTGTTGCCAGTTTATCCAACTTATACTTTATTGCGCAAATTTTTTATAGTAAGACGTTAAAATTTTTGTCAGATGTGTATCAATAACTATTTGCCCTTTTTCGTTTTCGATATATCGTCGGCTTAATGCTATTTTGGTCCATACGCCATTTTTGCGTTTTTGGAGTTAGGAGTTGATTATATGGGTTTCAAGCATGCTCTTTCAGAATCTGCAATAATTTTTTTCCTATCTCGTCTAGTTTTCGAGATATTGGTAGGGTAAACCGATTTAACTCTGATTTAAGGGAAATAATTTTTATATTTTTGTTCTATATGCCCATTTTCCTATCGCCTTATATTTTTTACTCACTACGTTACGTTCTTTCGATCACAATATGTAAATTACTCTCCTTTCATACCGACCTTCTTTGTGGTCCATGTAATACAAATACGAAAAAATATTAAAATAAAAGTGGATATGAACCAAAATGCCATGTACAAAAATTGTTATAACTTGCTTATTTTTGAATATAATGACATAGAAATGCATGGGAATAATACAAATACTGTTGGGAACCCTATGGCATAAAAAGTGTGTAACTCTTCAGTCCCGTTTTTACTCAAACAATAAATTGCGTTTTTCTCCGATCATACAAAATGGCGTATGGAACAAAATAGCATTAAGCCGACGATATGTATGTATACATATAAAAAAAATACTTTTTTTCGCAAAAAAATAATTGAATTAAAAAATTAAATGGTGTTTATCTTATCGATTTTTTCATCATACGAGTATAGCAAATTTTGTTGCCAATTTAGAAAAATTGATTTGAAAGAATTGGTATATATTTTGCTCAGATATTAACAAAATTCTAGGATAGGGCGGAGAAAAAATGAAAAAAAAAATGACTTTAAAATAAAAATATCTTGTGAGATAACTCTTAGTAGACTTCGACAAAAAAGTGACACCCCTTAAAAAATTGTGTATAGCTAATATGCGTCGTTTTGAGGCCCCGTAGCTCCGCCTGGGCCCATTAAAAACTTAATTGCTCCAATACCTCTTCGTCCACAAACATGCCAATTACAATCGGTTGCCTGGTTAAGAAACGGCAAAACTAACCCTTTTTTCCTAAATTCCTCTCAAAAAAATTCTCCTTTATTCATGTAGGGTTTCCCCATTAAGGACATAACATTAACTTTGCCAGAGCCCAATCGGAGAAGTTTCGGCGTTTCAAATGATCAAGTGGCTTTAGTTCTTGAGTCAGTTTGATCTTATAAGGATGCAGGCCAAGATCTTTTCGCAAAATACGCCACAGTGTGGTTTGAGAGATGCCCAATTCCTGAGAACGACGTGGAATCGACTGTTATGACTCATTTTGAACGGATACACTTATGGCTGCAATATTTTCGTCGCTTCGGGCGGTACGACGTCTCTTTGGCGCCGTAATATCCAAAAGTGAAAATTTGGATTCAAATTTATCCACTATAGCACGTACAGACTGTCGGTTGGGACGATTATTACGGCTGAAAATTGGAGTAAGCGCTCTTAAAGTTGCGACCAACGTAATTTTTTATGATGAAATGTTGACTTCGACTAACGTTCTGACACTGAAAGATCATTAAAAAAGTTTGAGGGTGCGTTGACATAAATATACGAAATTTTTATGTCCCTATTAGAAAACCCCGTATAACTAGTACCTCAGAATGGGTTTGTCATACCCAGTTTTTGGGAATATTTTTTGTCCAACCATTCCGTGTTATTTTCTTTACTTTATCGTACTGCAATGAGTGACTGACATTCGTAGGAGTATAAAATAGCATTCTGCTTCTTTTCTTATTGTCAAAGAAAAAAAATAAACAACAAAAACTACAGCCAAAAGCAACAACAAAAAATAGTGTAGAATTAATTCTCTAGTTTCTAGAAATGTAGAAGAAGTTTTGGTTTTATATATTTTTTTTTGTTTTTTTTTTCTAGTCGGTTATTGTTTTGTACAACAAAAAAAGTTTTTAATCATTTAACAAATACACACACACAACAGAACAACCTTTTGTAAAGTTGTTAGAGAACTTATTGTTGTTGTCGATGTTGTATAAGTATCAATGGTTGTTGTTGTTATGCAAGATAATGATGTTGTTGCTGATGATGACGATGTTGCTGCTGTTATTGTTAGTGTTGCTGACAATAATGCCGGCGACTTTGAGGACGAAGTTGGAGGAGGACAAGCCAACCTCGTCGATGTCGTCTCGGTCTCGGTTTTGGATGTTACAGTTTCAATGGTTATTCCATCTGTCGCTGCTGCAGCTTTTTGTGTTGCTGTGTCTGTGGTGGTTGTTGCCGTTGCTGTTGCTGTTGTCGTCGTCGACGATGGCGATGGTGTTCTTCGACCAGATGGTGTTATAATAATTCTTACTTTACGACGTCGTTTGTTGAATATGTCGCGCTGACTGTGGGCTTCCGGCGAAGCACACAGTTTTGTCGACGACGGCGACGACGATGGTGAACGTGTTGTTGTTGTTATATTACTTGCAAATGTTGTTGTCGATGTGGTAGTAGTAGTTGTTGTTTTATTGTTTTCATTTTTAATTAATTGTATACAAGTTTTGGTAGAGGAAGAAGATTGCTAAAAAAAATATATGTATTTTCGATTTTTTTTGTTGGTTTGATGAATTTTTTTTTTAATTTTTCGGTTTTTTTGTTGTAAAGCAAAAATAACAACACACACATTCATATGCGAAATAATTGAAAACATTGAGACAGACATATGTTTGTTGTATGTAGGAAAAGAAAGAAGAAAGTAAGAAGATAGAAAAAAAAGAAAGAGAATCGAATTTGTTTTGATTTGAACGCAAAAATTCGTTAAAGAAATAACAACAACAACAAAAACAAGTAGAAAGAAGAAGAAAGAGAATAGTATAGAGAGCTTTTAAAAATAAAAAACAATAGTTTGCATTTTTTTTAAAGAATAGTGTTCTTATAATAGATTTATGAGGGGGGGTTGGGAGGATTGTACGTACGAATATACGTAGTAACGTATGTACACATGTATATTTACTGCATATAGAGAGAAGACACAACAATTAATGAATGAATAACAAAGACAAAGATGAAATAGAACAACAACAGAAAAAAAATAGTTTAACAACCAACACTACACGACCAGAGTAGAAAGTTCGATATCGAGATGCATACACAAAATACGTAAATACATACATAAATACTCGTATGTATTAATAACTTATATTTGATTCTTGAAATTCGGGGAACTGGAGCAAATATATGTTTAACATTTAAAGTGTTAATTTCCTTGGTGAAATACAATTCATATTTCTTAAAGTTCTTTCCCCCCAATTTAAATTTTTAAAATTAATTAACAGCTGTTATGTGTTTTTTGATGAGACTTGTTTGTTGATTGGTCGGCGTGTGTCTGCAAGTCAAATAAATTTGGTATCGTATGAAATTGTTTTTTTTTTTAAGCAAGCATGTGACTGTACTGCGGGTTTATTTTGTACACAATTAGGATTATTTTGTAGCTTTAGCCCTAATAAAAATTTTAGCTAAAATTAAAAAAATCTGACCACGAAAAGTCGACGAGCAGCTTGTCTGAAGTTGGAAAGGTGATTTATTAACTTTTTTGGAAAGTTAAAGACGTTGTTATTATTTATACCATTACATTCATAACTCTGATTGAATTTATTTAAAAAATCCTTTGTTCATGCTTCTACATATCGAAGTGTGGGCAATATTTGTATAACTATTTCAAATCACAAATGAGAGATATTTTTAAAAATATTAATAAATAATAAATTAAAAAATAAATAATAAATTAAATTATTCCTCAAATCCCCGAATCTTCAGTCTTTTATTTATTTTCAAATAGAAATATTACTATATTAATTGCCCTGATTTTTGTGTATTGAAAATATCGATCGAACTTTCTGTAAATAGAATAAATTTCTTCAACATGTTCTACTACTGAGGAGAAGGAATCAAGTGGGTAGGCACAATCAATCAATCCAAACACAAACAACAACGTCAACTACTTTTTGCTTTGAAAAATTAAAGAAAAACGGAACAAACAAAAAAGGATAATACAAGAAAACCACCAGAGAGGATATGGGAATATAGATTGGGGAATGCGGGAGTAATTCTATGCTCTTTTTTAAACCGTTTTTAAGGAATGACTAACTTTTTGGAATTTATGGTTTCTGATTTATTTGGTTTTGTTTTTTTTTTTCATTGTAATGACCAATTGTAATCGCTTTTTTATGTATAAACATAACAACCATAACTAAGTATAAATATAAATGTATGTATATTTTAGGGTTTGTGTTGTAAAATTGAGACTTACCTGAGAATCTTCCGAATCTTGCCGTGTATCTAATAGTGTATTCAAAGAACTATTTACATCTTCATCAATATCTATGGGTATAACAGCAGCCATACCTTCACGTTGTATTTGCTGTAAATGATCTTCAGATTTACTGGTGCGAAAACCGGCCGAATCACATTTACGTACAATTTGACCATTGTGATGATGGTGACGTCGCACAACACCGCTGGTATCGACTACACCACCACTGCCGCCGGCCAGGTTCGATGGTTCCGGGCTAGTGGGCACTGAATTGGCGGTTTCTTTGTCGATCAGTGGCGTGGATAGTGAGATGGGAGATGTCGGCACTGAGAATGAGGTTTCATCTTGTGATGTATTATTGCCGCCACCACCACCGGTATTGCCGCCACCCACCGTAGTGGATGACGATGAGGAGGCCGAACTACGCAAGTTACGAGAACAATCCACATTATCCTCGGTGCGCAGCTTATAGCGCAAGGCGGCCTTCTGTTTTAAAGCTTTCAGTTTTTGTTTTGTAGATGTTGAACCCATCGAATTGGAATCATCCGCCAACATTTCATCGTCAACGTCCTCGTCGTCATCATCATCATCATCACCGTATTGCATTAGACATTGTCTATCACTAGCCTCATCATCGGCATGAACACTGCCACCCATACCCATGCCCCCGCTGTTGTAAGTCTCCAGATTGGTAATATCATAATTGGTTTGATCCTCCTCATTGTCATCCTCCTCCTCCTCCCCGGCATAGTGGCCATCATCGTAGTCATCGTCCTCTTCGTTGTTACCGCCGCCATCGGGATCTTCATCGTCATTCTGGTAGTATTCGTAGTTCTTCGGCTGCTGTCGGCTCTGTTGTTGGTAGCGTTGATGTTTATTCTGTTGCACATAGCGTTGATGACGGTGATGGCGATGTTGCCGATCGTGTTGCTGATCGTGATGATCGTCAGCAGTTTCATCGTCGTCCTTTTCCAATTCCTCGCACAACAGCAGCGTGTCATTGGTTAAGGAGTCCTGACGATTATTGTACGTGGTCTCAATACTATCCTTTTGATAGTTTTGAAGATGTTGCGCCAGCGCTTGCTTCTTATGGAAACGGGATTTTTCTTTATTTTGTAAATTCTTAGAGTCTGTACTTGTGGTATGGGCATGTGTGGGTGATTCCTGTGACGAAGATGAGGTGGGCGATGACTCGCCCGATGCTTTTGGAGCCAAGGCACCATTGGCCCGGGCTAAACCCATGCGACTGGGAGAATCTCTTAGGCTGTCCACCTTCTTGGCGTGTACAGGCAATAGGTTGCTGCTTTGTGGAGTGCGCGAGAGATTCAGTATCAAATCACCGGTCATCATGTAAGCCTCAAAACGTGGTGCCTTGGCAGGTTGGGGTGGTGCAGAGTTGGGTTCGGGCGTATCTCGGTCCTCTGAAGAGTGCGATTTGTTTTGTCTCGCCGTATTACCGCTATAGCTATTCGAATGCTGCAACGAATGAGGACCCAGACTATTGCCGTTGGTTGTTGTGCTGGTGGTCAATTGGGGATTTGCTGGATCACCCGCACCCGTAGCCTTGGTGGGTATTTGCGAAGGTCTTGGTCTTTTATGCTGTGGCGATTGTTGCGACTTTTGGCTACACTTTAAGGCTTGTGGTATGCGTGAAGGTATACGAGATGTTGGTGAGGTGGCGGTATTTGGCCCCGATGTACCGCCACCGTTGCCGCCAGACCCGGCACCACCACCACCACAACCACCTTCCAATTGTATTTTATTAGATGAAGCTGAAGAGCTACGACTATGATTTGCGGAATTAGTCGGTTGATTATGACGTTGTGGCAAATTTGTTGGCGATTTGAAACGTGAAGAAGAGGCAGGAGAATTGCTAGCTGTTGATTGCGTCGATGATTGCTGGTGATGTACAATTGTTGTCGTCGTTTGATTCGTTTGATAGTTGTGCGTTGTCGCTTCGTAATGTAACTTACTATTGCTACTACTACTACTACTGTTGGCAGCTTCGTGATGATGATGATGATGATGTTGTTGTTGGTAATGTTGAGGTGATGACTTGATCTGTTGTTGTTGTTGGTGACGCTGGTGGTGATGTTGTTGGTAATCGTAATTATTTGTGGGTGATGTTTCTATATCTATATAATGGGGACTTTTTGTATTTGCTAGTTGTTCTTTAATGCGCGCCTTCAGTTTTGGATCTAGAAGAGTAAACAAAAGCAGAAATTGAGGGATAATTTCTTTTAAGATAAATTAATTTAAGATATATTTCCAACTCAGGTTGTTCGAACAATGTAATATATGTACATAGTTTATTGGCTTTGTATCACAGCAATGGGAAAATTGATCCACTCAAATCTAACAAAATGTTACCCACCTCTTTTTAGCTCCAAAGTAACTAAATCTTCAGAGAGTCGCAAACATTTCAAAACCTCTTTCGTTGTATACTGATGAACATCTATGCCATTTACTTTTAATATAACATCACCGGCTTCAACCTGTAAAGAGAAAAGAAAATAAACAAATTAGTAAATATGAATGATGTGAGAAAATTTTGATTTGGTTTTTCTCTCTTTATAACCACCTTAATTTTCCAACAACCGTAGTTTCTTATTTATTTAAGAAATCAGGATAATAAAAAACAATGTAGTGTCTATATCCCTTATTGGGATTTAAAAAAGAAGAAAACGTAATCAATACATTGTTATATTTAGGACAAGATTGGCAAAACAGCTGTTTTGGGTACTCTCACACAAAGAAAGTAGATTTATAAAGATGTTCCGTCGTGACTTTGTTTACATTTGCGTGAGTTACGAACGAATAGGAATGATATTGAAACGCGAAAAAAATAGTTTTCTGGAGTCTTTTTTGAACTTTTTTGGTACTTAACGAACGATATTAATTTTCTAAATATGATAATTACAAAAAAATCTCGAAAATCGGTCTTAAAATGTTAAAAAAAATCACTCGCCGAAATCAAATTTTTATTCGTTCGTCACTGATAGAATACTCGATACGGGACGGAACATCTTTATAAATCTACTTTCTTTGCTCTCACACCTACATACGCTCACACGTTGAATCAGAATAAAATAATTCATTCAGTCCCGATTGTGCATTCGTTGTATGTGTGGCTGTATGTGTGGCTGCATGCGTGTGCCGATCCCTGATATAGGCGGAGTGTTAAAAAGAGTTGACAATTGACAATACAAACTATTCTATTTCTGATAGAGTTGCCAACTGACAATAGGTTAAAAACATATCAACAGGACCATAATTGATGATCTCTATCAAGTATTTACTATTGTATAGAAATGTTATGCTATCAAAGAAGCCAAAACAAGTCAAGCCATACATAAGCCTAACATTATTTTAAATTATATTTTTATAGGTACTCGTACTCTTTTGCGTATGATTTACAGCTATTTAATTTGCAAAACTCATACGCCAAGAATGTCAGCATACCAAAGAAAAATAAATAAATCCAGTTTAGGGCCCCATCTCAGATTTGTTTCAAATGTTCACTGTTGCCCGAAAGTAGGGTCTGTACACAAGCTTTCTAATTCGCTCCGGGCAAAATATGTACATACATACACAACACTGAATTAAAATTAAATTATGGAAAAACATTGAATAATTTAAACTGTATAAAATACAGTGATTTTTATACTGTGTAATAAACAAGAACTGTCACAAATTGTTAAGTTCCGAACAATAATACTCGTATATCAATATTTATATTTACATACATACTTCTGTATACTAGATCGGGCATTCCAATTCGGAGAGTCGCGGCTTCCAGGGGGCAGTATTTTAATTTAATTAATAATTTTATTGGCGATTTTGACTTTTGAAAAAGTAAAAAAAAATAACTTTAGAAGGTCTTTACGAAAAAATAATGAATTAATCGTTTCTAATGGAAATTGTGAATTTTTAAAAAAAACTTAAGGGATTTTTTAAAACATAGATTTTAAACATTTTGTAGATTTTAGATATAAGTTTCAAAACGAAAATTTTCTTGGTTAAATCCATTGCAGGATATCTTAAACTTCTTTATTTTCCCATGGATTTGACCTTCAGATATGCTATTTAATTTGATTAGTTTGTCTTACATTTTGCTGGGCCAAATCCCATTCTAGAAAAGTTCGACTAAATGTGATTTTATTGAAAATTTCGTTGAAATTGAAATTTTATAGAAAATTTCATAGAAATTTAAATTTTATAGAAATTTAAATTTTATAGAAAATTTCATAGAAATGGAAATTTTATACAAAATTTCATAGAAATTGAAATTTTATAGAAATTGAAATTTTATAGAAAATTTCATAAAAATTTAAATTTTATAGAAAATTTCATAAAAATTTAAATTTTATAGAAATTGAAATTTTATAGAAAATTTCATAGAAATTGAAATTTTATAGAAATTGAAATTTTATAGAAAATTTCATAGAAATTGAAATTTTATAGAAAATTTCATAGAAATTGAAATTTTATAGAAAATTTCATAGAAATTGAAATTTTATAGAAAATTTCATAGAAATTGAAATTTTATAGAAATGGAAATTTAATACAAAATTTCATAGAAATGTAAATTTAATACAAAATTTCATAGAAATGGAAATTTAATACAAAATTTCATAGAAATTGAAATTTTATAGAAAATTTCATATATAATTGAAATTTAATTGAAAATTTCATAAAATTTAAATTTTATAGAAAATTTCATAGAATTTTAAATTTTATAGAAAATTGCATAAAAATTGAAATTTTATAGAAAATTTCATAGATATTGAAATTTTATAGAAAATTTCATAGATATTGAAATTTTATAGAAAATTTCATAGATATTGAAATTTTATAGAAAATTTCATAGAAATTGAAATTTTATAGAAAATTTCATAGAAATTGAAATTTTATAGAAAATTTCATAGAAATTGAAATTTTATAGAAAATTTCATAGAAATTGAAATTTCATAGAAATTTAAATTTTATAGAAATTTAAATTTTATAGAAAATTTCATAGAAATGGAAATTTTATACAAAATTTCATAGAAATTGAAATTTTATAGAAATTGAAATTTTATAGAAAATTTCATAAAAATTTAAATTTTATAGAAAATTTCATAAAAATTTAAATTTTATAGAAATTGAAATTTTATAGAAAATTTCATAGAAATTGAAATTTTATAGAAATTGAAATTTTATAGAAAATTTCATAGAAATTGAAATTTTATAGAAAATTTCATAGAAATTGAAATTTTATAGAAAATTTCATAGAAATTGAAATTTTATAGAAAATTTCATAGAAATTGAAATTTTATAGAAATGGAAATTTAATACAAAATTTCATAGAAATGTAAATTTAATACAAAATTTCATAGAAATGGAAATTTAATACAAAATTTCATAGAAATTGAAATTTTATAGAAAATTTCATATAAAATTGAAATTTAATAGAAAATTTCATAAAATTGAAATTTTATAGAAAATTTCATAGAATTTTAAATTTTATAGAAAATTGCATAAAAATTGAAATTTTATAGAAAATTTCATAGATATTGAAATTTTATAGAAAATTTCATAGATATTGAAATTTTATAGAAAATTTCATAGATATTGAAATTTTATAGAAAATTTCATAGATATTGAAATTTTATAGAAAATTTCATAGAAATTGAAATTTTATAGAAAATTTCATAGAAATTGAAATTTTATAGAAAATTTCATAGAAATTGAAATTTCATAGAAATTGAAATTTCATAGAAATTGAAATTTCATAGAAATTTAAATTTTATAGAAATTTAAATTTTATAGAAAATTTCATAGAAATGGAAATTTTATAGAAAATTTCATAGAAATTGAAATTTTATAGAAATTGAAATTTTATAGAAAATTTAATAAAAATTTAAATTTTATAGAAAATTTCATAAAAATTTAAATTTTATAGAAATTGAAATTTTATAGAAAATTTCATAGAAATTGAAATTTTATAGAAATTGAAATTTTATAGAAAATTTCATAGAAATTGAAATTTTATAGAAAATTTCATAGAAATTGAAATTTTATAGAAAATTTCATAGAAATTGAAATTTTATAGAAAATTTCATAGAAATTGAAATTTTATAGAAATGGAAATTTAATACAAAATTTCATAGAAATGTAAATTTAATACAAAATTTCATAGAAATGGAAATTTAATACAAAATTTCATAGTAATTGAAATTTTATAGAAAATTTCATATAAAATTGAAATTTAATAGAAAATTTCATAAAATTGAAATTTTATAGAAAATTTCATAGAATTTTAAATTTCATAAAATTGAAATTTTATAGAAAATTTCATAGAATTTTAAATTTTATAGAAAATTGCATAAAAATTGAAATTTTATAGAAAATTTCATAGATATTGAAATTTTATAGAAAATTTCATAGATATTGAAATTTTATAGAAAATTTCATAGATATTGAAATTTTATAGAAAATTTCATAGAAATTGAAATTTTATAGAAAATTTCATAGAAATTGAAATTTTATAGAAAATTTCATAGAAATTGGAATTTTATAGAAAATTTCATAGAAATTGAAATTTTATAGAAAATTTCATAGAAATTGAAATTTATAGAAAATTTCATAGAAATTGAAATTTTATAGAAAATTTCATAGAAATTGAAATTTTATAGAAAATTTCATAGAAATTGAAATTTTATAGAAAATTTCATAGAAATTGAAATTTTATAGAAAATTTCATAGAAATTGAAATTTTATAGAAAATTTCATAGAAATTGAAATTTTATAGAAAATTTCAGAAAAATTAAAACTATATAGAAAATGGTTTTGAATTTTTTTAAATGTCTTCAAAATTTGAATTTTCCTTCATCGGCCTTTAATAAAGTCAGGAGACATTCGTCTTTTAAATGACTCAAACTCAACGATCTTTAATCCATTCCATTCAGGGGTCATTAAAATGCAATGTAGAAAAATGTAATTAAGATGAAATTTTCTATAAATTTGAAATTTTCCAAAAAATATAAAATTTTCTGGCAGAATGTAGTCAACAACATTTTGTAGAGAAATGCAATTTTAATTAGGGGCGTGTTTCGTTACAACATAATTGAGTTTCCCACTTTTTTTTTTAATTTTTTTCTTGTTTAAATTTTTTAATGGAGAACCTCTTAAAAATATTGTGTGGAAATTTGAGATTAAACGGACCAAAGCTAACGAAGATACAGCAGCCTACACAACCGCGTCTCATACGTGACTCAGTATATCAGAAAAACTTTAAATCGTTTTCCCACAATCCACGTTTTCAAAGTAGCCGTCCATCATAACTTCAGAACTACTGCACCGATCGTTCTGAAATTTTGAACACTATTTCTGTACATAATTTACGAGGCAACGCTGGAGAGCTTTTTCAAGTTTGTTAATATTTTTATTTTACAATAATTTCAAAGTGTTCCCAAAAATGTAAAAATAGAAATTTCAAAAAACACTCCCAGCGTTACCTCGGGAAAACGATTATCTAACGAAATAATTTTTGTTTTTTATTTCAGATGATCCATCACCGAGTTATGAAGGACACCGCAATTAAACAGTTTTCCGAGACTCTTCCGAATAATTGCTGTCATTGCCTTATTTTTTAATATTTCTTCATGACATTTTTACACAATATAAATACTTGGAAAGTTATACTATAATATACCATTTGTTTGTATAAAAATTTTGAAGTGTCGTCACAAAAATCGTAAAAATGTTCCTCTTTTTGCACTAATTAACGTTACCCCCTCTTAATAGAGTATAGTGTTGTCAGTTTGGGAATTCTTACAATTCCTACATTTTAAAATATGGCAACTCATTTTATTTTTTAGAGATATTGTTGTCAAATATAGAGACGAATAATTAAAAGAATAATGTAGAATACAAAAAATAATAAAGTGAAAAGCACTAATCTATAAAAGCTATAGTAATAAATATAGTAATAATAATAAATACATTTAACGATTCACTACTTTTTCACCCTATTGTGCTTTGTTTATTCTTTCGACTCACTATACTATTGTTACTAGTTAGTGGAAATACCTCAGTTAGTGCTAATACGACAGCTTGTAACGTCCCCTTGTAACGAAAGTAGCTGCTTTTATTTATACATCATGACGTATGATTGTTGTGAATAACATGTTATTATTCATACGCAACTCCCATGGTGTACTTTCAAAATATATTAATATAGTTTCGGGCTTGACATGATACGTAAAAACAAAATGTATGGATATCATGCCCTTGGCAAAAATAAATGCAAAAGAATACCTTTTGCGATAAACTTGTAATGATTTCTTTTTAAGAAGTTATGGGTTCTTTTAGATTCCTAAGGATTTCATGTATGCACAAATTATTAAATAAACTACAAAATTTTAAATAAAAAAATTTATTATAAAAAAATATCTAATATGAGTACTTTAAACAGATTTTCCATCACAATACGAATTTGTACTATAAAAAAAACATATTTCCATCAAATCCAAAAATCTATACCATTTAAGTATCTTGTTGTTGTATGCTACATAAATTCCCTTTTGGGCCTTCGTGAGTCACATCATATGATGCCCCCTAGATAATTAACAGTAGTACTATATCGACGCTTAAAAACCATTCCGGCCTCGCCAATGGTTGCGTCTGTGTACGTACGAATGTAAGCCGCCGCCAATCACCATTATTGATTGATTTATTTCTCTCTCTCTCTATCTTCTATAAGAAAAGCAAAGTGAACAATGTTGTTTGTGCCGCTGGCCTAAATGTGGGAGCACAGGCTGTTTTCAGTTTGTTTTGATTTTTTCACATAGATGGATAAAATCAAGTGTAATTTTACGTAGTACACTACGGCATAGATACGGAAAGGAAATCAGACAAAAATGATATGAATGGTTGGGAAAATATTTTATATGCCAACCCGCTAGAGGAGTGTTTGCGAAAAAAAATCAATCTAAGAACAAAGGAGAAAAGAAATATTTTGTAAACAATTTGGAAAATTTATTTATCTACAAAATAACACAGAAGCAAATAGATCAATAAAAATATACAAGGATATATATGTATGTAAATTTATGCCAAACCATTCTGGGAAAAAATAAAAATCTTCACGCAAGTTAAAGCTTATTTTGCGTCTGTTATCTTTTTGCCACAGGTGTAAATATAATAAAATATTTGGGGGATTATTAAATTATTTTCTCACAAGTTTCGCTGCGTGCTAGCATTTATTTGTTAGTAAATATTTTTCGTATTCGTGGAAAATCATTTCTGTCTGTCATAGATCAGCTGACTTGTGGAATACAATCTTGTGTTCAGAATACATCAGGTGAAAATTTGACGTTTATATTCAAGCATATGGCCGACCAGTGTGATCGTTTTTAGTAGTTCACAGAAAAAAATAAAAATTAATAATAAAAAATAATAAAAAATAGAATATTCAAACAATACAATATTCAAAAATGGTATAATGAAGAAATTCAAAGATTCCATGCACAAATTGTATTGCGAATATTTCGCATTTCACTCCATGTAAAATTGCACATATTAACAAACTATTTTTTCTGAATAGATTTGTAGATTATTTTATGAAAAAAATGACTCCAAACGTGATAGACGTCGTGAGTAAAGATATAATTAAGGCAGGAAGTGACCAATGTTTAAAATTGTACAAATGTAGTGCAAGAGCATGATATCCGAGGAGGGCCCCTCAATCTGACCACATATTTGGATAGAGCACCTCAAAATAAGAAAAACATAATAATGCGCATGTTATCGATATCTTGCTCAGTTATCGAGTTTTAGGTTAAAATTAAAAAAAAAATCGGCAAAAATATATTTTTTTAAATGATCTCAATATGGAAAAAAATTAAACCAACTTTTGATAAATGCCTCAGTTATCGAAATATCAAAAATAAAATCGATAACTATCATAGTTTTCAAAATTGATTTTTTGTTTTACTTTTTATGAGAAGATTTTCAAAAAAGGTCTCAACTCTAAACTTCTGTACGAACCGAATAACAGAGTCGGTCTGGACAACATAGGCGATCACATCACTATTTCATTAGCTCCCATGAAGAAGCCTGTCCAAAACAAGGGTAAAACTTCTGTGGACTTCTGAACTAAAGGCTAATGACTGGGATGCCTATAAAGATCAATTCAAAATCTATAAGAAGGAGCATGCAAAAGCTCGAAGCGCTCTTGGCACAAGGCTGCGTAAGATATTACCTACTGCAGCCTGTACAGAGGGTTATTTGCAGGATGAGACAAAAAAAAAGCGAGCAGTCACTAACTGACAAACATTTCACAGGTAAATCGCCAACAGAACCCGAGGATCAGGAGGACCAACAAGAGAGCGAGTAGACTGCTAACGTCGCCATCTTGTTGACTGAGAAATACAGAATAAGCTGGGCTTATAACAGCTTTGAGTCTTTCCTTCAAATCATCTGGATCAGACGGCATTACTTCAGCAGAAATGCAGAAAAAATTTAAGTACATTATCTCGTGGCTGGCGAAAATTTATTTAGGCTTTCATACATCCCGAATCGACGGAGGGATACCAAAGTGGTATTCATATCCAAAGCGGGAAATATATTGCACACTAGGCCAAAAGACTTCAGACCTACCCTTCTTCTTTTTTGAATGGCCTGGAAAGACGTTTAGCTTCTTTCATTAGAGAAAACGTAGATACAAAAATTCTGCCGAGGAACCAACATTCTTACGACAAGGGAAAGTCTACAGAACCTGTCCTGCACGAACTTGTGAGCGCTATTTTAACAACATTCCCTCTGATGCTGTAATTGCGGCGCTGTCACATCTAAAGGTGATGTCTTCCTTTATTAGACTAATTCAATGCATGCTCAGCAGAAGACGCATAACAGCAAGTCTTGGGTCCACAACGCTAACAAGGTTTGTAAACAGAGGGATCCCATAGGAAGGAGTACTGTCTCCACTGATTTGGAAACTAGCGGTGGATGATGCGGCTGGAAAGTCGTGACAATCGCAGTTAGTGGCAAATTCGAACACTTCCTCAGAGACATCCTACAGGTGGCTCTGAACAAGTTGCCAAGATCGGCCAGAACCAGCGGTTTGGGCGTTAAACTAAAGAAGACAGAATTGATTTTCTTTACTAGGATGAATAATAAAAGATCGGCCAGAACCAGCGGTTTGGGCGTTAAACTAAAGAAGACAGAACTGATTTTCTTTACTAGGATGAATAATGTCCCACAAGGGAACCCTTATCGGATAAATGAAACAGATTTAGCCTTTACTGAAAGTGGAAAATGTCTAGGAATAATTCTGTTATTCATACCTAAAGTACTGGAACATGTAAGGAAGGTCAACGCCGCCTTATATTCCTGCAAAGTATAGTTTTATGGTAACCGACAAAGTGGAATAATATCAACAGTTAACACCTCCGAGAGGAACTACACCACTATAATACCAGCTCGAGATGAATGGGTTGGCAGAATACAAGGTAAAATAAACCACATCCACTTCTATACGGACGGTTTGAACCTTGCTGAAACGGTTTGCTTCCGAGTACACTGTAAAGAACGCAGTCTTGATATAGCTCACAGACTACCAGATTCCTGCAGAGTCTATGAAGCCGAAATAATGACAATATGGGAAGTCGCCTAGTGGCTGAGTGGCAACATAGTGTATTTTACTCGGACAACCAAGCTGCCATAAATTCTATGGAGGCCAATTTATCTAAATACACAAACAGCTCTCGACTGCCGAATATTTCTTCACGAGATGGCTGAGCAGTTCAACATACACCTTAGATGGGTACCTGGGGATAGGAATATCCCGGGGAACTGCAATGCCGTTAAATTTGCCAAGAAGGGGTAACATTACAATTTCTCGAAGAATTTGCATATATTGATGAGCCACTATCCACAAGCAAGCTTTGGCAAGTCGAACGAATGGACAGAAATCGGCACCTGTAGGGTAACTGGGCAAATCTAGCCAAGATATGACGTGAGAAGGTCAAAATATCTCGCACTAGAGAGGAAAAGATTGTCTACGTTAGTATCAGCTCTGACGGGACACGTCAGAAGTTTGGGTATTGACTCCAATGAGTCTGTGGAGTCGAGAAAGAAGTGGATAGCATTGAGCACTTCCTATACGACTGTCCCGCTTTGAGTAAACGACGTCTGAACATACTAAGGCGGCCTTTCTTGGAGGTTCCACAAGTCCCTTTCCCACAGAACTTTGTATATCAAAAAGGTTGGTTTACATGAGGGAGATTTCAGCCCGTGGTAACACAAGTTTACCAAAAAAAGAGAGTGACCTAAGACCTCATGTATATTTGGCGGAAATCCGTTTTGGCCCATTTTAAGTCATTTCAGCAATGTCCGTCCGTCTGTCGTTTTGACTTATGCGCATAATAACATTCGAAAGGAGAAACCGATTGTCATTAAATTATGTACGTAAATTTGTTTATCTCAGTCTAATTCTGAAGATGAGCCATATTGGTCCGCTCCTTCGAGTACCTCCCCCACAAAGGATTAACATTTAGTGAAATATTGATTCTCTTATAATTTATATATTGCTTACCCGAATCTTCTTCAAATCCGCACATAGTAATGGTTTCTAAGTTGCTATCACCTCAAGTAAAATGGGTGAAGCTGCCACACCTCTTTAGGAACCTCCCACATAAACGGACCATTTTGTACAAAAAGTTAACAGCTTATAACTTCGATTCCAATACATGCAAACACATGAAAATTTGTCAGTGTAATGCTTTTGTGTTACCCACAGTCCAGAGGAAAATGGGCGTTATTAAAAGCCCCCTTTTGGTACCTCACACACAAAATGTCCAATTAAATATATTAGACATCATTTTTGCGCTAATAAAGGGCATCGGTCTTATACTTAAAAAATGGTCCAAATAACAAAGGCTCCTTCCACGAAAATTGGAATTTAAAAAAAAGTTTTTGGTTTCATAAAGTGGTATGCCTAAATCTACACCAAAAATGTTTTTATCAAAAATAATGAATAATAAGATATGTCATCCAGGAGCGAGTAAGATGTCAGTTACGAACGAATAGAAATTTCAACGAGTAGGGCTTCAAAGAGCGGGGTTTTCCGCGGATTTCGGACCGATTTCCCGAATTTTTGTAATTGTCACAATTAAAAAATTAATATTAATCGATTAGTACAAAAAAAGTTCAAACTATGTTCGCGGAACACCGTTTTTTCGCGTGTTACAGTTCATTCCTATTCGTTCGTAACTGATAGATTTTGACGTTTCGTCCGGACGAAATATCCGGAAACAAAAAAATTGTTGTTGCATAGTGTTATTTATGTTTTTTCGTGACAGCAAAAAACTATTTTTTTCTCTTTTTTTAATTTTGAAAAAAAAAAATCAACCTTTTCCAATTTGTTTAACGACTGTTATTATACCACTGTTTCTGCGCACAAAATAAAATTACAAGATTTGAAGGCAATTGTGCCTCAAACTTCAGGCGTATTCCGTCTTTATCGGGATTAAACATCAAAAAATATAGTCAAAATACTAAAGGTACCTTCGATGAAAATTGGAATCATTGGAACCATTATTTTTTATTTTAGCCTCACAAAAAATGTTTGTTGCATTGTGTAATTGTTCATGTCTAGTGTAATCGTTCTGCAAATGAAAACGTAGTATAGCACTCCTGAGAGATGCGGGCTGCGAATCGCCCTGGGTAATAAAATACGTAATTATTGTTATTGAATTCCGTTTATAAACAAACCCCCGCACATTTGGTTGGATGATAATTTGTTTAATAATATTATATATTTTGAGATAATGCATAATTATTAATTCAAGAGCTAATTTTTGTTGTTGTTTTGGCATTCCTTTTCCTCTTTCTGGTGACGACATGTAATTAGTCAAGCGTCACTACCTTCTTTATTGTGCCATGCAAAAATTACAAGCAAAACCAAAACCACCGAAAAACACAAATACATCCGTTATTCTAAACATAGCCAATTGTGCGGCCAAGAGTACTCACTCACTCACTATTTGTGTACAATGTGTGGTCAGATGGGCAACATTGTCGCTGCAGTTGTTCTTGTTATTGTGGTACTGTCATTATTACTCGCGCGCCACATATATTACTTAGATAATCACATTATTTATCCGTTGCTATAGATTTTCTTTTGTATTCAACGAAAACAAATAAAAGTTCAACAAACGCAAAAATGCAATCACTCAAGACACGGTGCGGTAGCAAAAAAAAATCCGTATAAATATTTACATTAAAACAATTTATTCATAACTTTTCGGACACCAAGCCCAAGAACAAAAGTGAAAAAGTGTGTGGCAACTTGAGCATTTATTTACCACCATTAAAAATGATTTTTAACAAGGTTTTTGTTTTTCTGCGAAATTTTCAACAAATGTTTCGACATGGCGCTTTTTAATGGTTTTATGGTAGTCACGCAAAAACAAAATGATGCGATTTTATGGCGCTTTACCCTTCATTTCATGTTTATAAATTATTAATTAAACAGCTTTTTTTTTATTTTCTTGCAAATAGCATCATAGTACAATTGTTGAACTGATAAAAATAAAACCAGAAAACTATAAAAAAAAATCACATTTATCATTTATAAACACATCGACAACAACGAAAGAACCGACAGAGTAACAAGAGAAGAAGCGAATTTTACGACTAAAACTATACATAAATAAATAAAACCATGCAGCAGCGAACACCGAGAGATACTACGTAACGTAACGGAACTAAGAGTTACTGAATGTGTGACATGACGACGACGTAAGCGAGCCTTCGTAAATGAGCTGTCACCATAAAAAGTACTACAAAATATAAGACTTGTTTTTGCTCAGCATAATGGCTTAATTGTTAAAGTATATTAGTTCTCGATTCAGGGCTGCGTTCCTGAATTAATCGAGTACGGTGTTGCCAGTGTGGAAATTGTTAGAAATTCTATATATTTTAACAACATAATGCCGTTGTTACACTAGTTCAAATTTTTGTTGAAGGGCTGTGCACAACATTTTCTGGTGCAATATGGTGTCTTATTTTTTTTATTTGAATTTTTTAAATTTCTTTTTTTCTTTTCGTTTATTTAATTATTTTTGATTGCACATGATAACTTTCGATAGGAGTGACCGATTGACTTCAAAATTAACAATTTTGTTCAAAATGGACAATTTTGAACAAAATTTAACGGCTAATGACTTTGATTCCTGCGCATACAAACACTTAAAATTTTTTACAGTGTAATGCTTTTATAGTACCCATAGTCTTTTGAAAAATGGGCGTAATTACAACGCGCCTATTGGTACTTCCCAAACAAAATGGCGAAAATAAAAATATTATTATTTTTTTAATTTCCCTTACTTTTGCAATATGGGCCATAATTTACACATTTATCCATAGACTTTTTCCAATAGGCATTGTTTTCTTCGTTAGAATGCTACCTCATATGGGTGCCTGGGCATAGGGATATCCCGGGGAACTGCAAAGCTGTAAAACAATTAGTAACCCTATCATTTTTTTATTTTTTTTTATGTTTTTTTTCGTTGTTGATCCATGAAATTTGGAATTAGAAAAAAAAACTTTACCATAAAACAATTAGTTTCGAAAAAAAACATTTAGGTCTCGGACAAAAAAAACATGTTTGTTTGCATCAGTTAGTGGAAATACGCTAGTTAGTGAAAATACGCCGGTTAGTGGAAGTACGTCAGATCGTGGAATGCGAGTAAGTTGTTTTCGTTGCAATCTGCTAAACTAAAATCGACACCTTTAATACGAGAAAGTGATATTCATAATTTTCTTTAGCTCAAAGGGCATCAAGGCTCTATAGGCTCTTATATTTCCAAAAATATGGTCCTAATACTACGGTTGATCCATGAAATTTGGAATTTAAAAAAAAAACTTGACCATAAAAACAAAATTTGTTTTGAAAAAAAGCTTTTAGGTCTCGGACACAAAAAACATGTTTGTTTGCATAGTGGTTTTATCAATTAGTGGAAATACGCTAGTTAGTGAAAATACGCCGGTTAGTGAAAGTACGTCAGATCGTGGAAATACGAGTAAGTTGTTTTCGTTGCAAATCTGCTAAACTAAAATCGACAGCTTTTAACGAAAACACGCCTATTGCCATCTTTACGTACGAACATACTGATATCAAGGGGACAGGGAAAGAAGAATATTGAAAAAAGGAAGTGTGCGTGAAAGTGTATGTTTTTGTTGTAATCAAGTAAAGCCTACAGACAATGTGGCGATAAAATTTGTTTTTAAATAGATATCTTGAAATTGAGGGGGAAAAAGAACGTCCTTTATCTTTACAAGGGCCCTTCAATTGTGTCATTGTGCAATAGAAAAAAAGAGTAAATTTTGTCTGTTTCACAGGGGAGGCAAATGTGCTCATTATTGGGAGGAGGGGGCCATGTAGATCTAAAAAGATAGAATGTTGAAATGTGAATATTTATTTTATGACAACCATGTGTATTTTAGTACACTTCTCATTATTAACCCCCATTTTCAGGAAGTTCTACGCCGAAAATTCCAGATTTCGGGGTTACTCGGCACTCCGCCAGAACTAACCAAAATCCATTTTTGATGAAGTTTTTATCGAGATTTAAAATCATGATTTACATTGTAAATGTGGTCATATAATTACAGCTCTTTCTTCATATATATAGAGGAGAACATCCTCTACAAATTAACAGAAAACTAATACAATTTCAATAAAAAAATATTTAGCGAAATTGACTGATGTTTTACTATATACATACCTTCGACATAAGTCAAACTATTTGAAAGGGAACGGCCAAGAAACAATATTTCACTCTATCGATATTCGATAACCTGCAGAGTGGCTTTCGATGAGCAATTAATAATGTCAAAACACAGATGATTAATGTAACAGCTGATTATGTTACTGAAATTAACATCTGCCGTTTCAACAGTGGCGGTTTGCACATCACTGCCACTAAACAGCAGCAAAACAAAACAGAAACAACAGAAATAAATACTTTACACATGTATTATATGCATAAAATGCAAAGCAATACAAAATAAAAAGAGAATTTTAGTGCAACCATTTAGAAAATGAAACAATAGAAATTAAAACACAATTGAGTGAGAGAAAAACAGAAACGCAGTCACAAACGGCTGAAGTAAAATAAAATAAAAAAAGTAAATGAGAACACTTTACTCAAATTGAGCGTACACACAAATAAGTGTTTATTAGGGTGTACTGAAAAAAATGGTCTTTGTTCAGAGCAATAGGTTATGAAAACGTTAAATAACTGTTTTCGGAGACACAGAAGTAGAAAATTTATGAGACAATTTTGAAAATTTCTATTGGGTCTTCAGTGCCAATCTTTACTTTTGTGAAACATATTTATTTTTTAACCCTCCGTCATGCACATGCATCTGGTACATTTTACGAATTTAACTGTGATTTAAATATATTTCTAATTGAGCTAGGGGTTAGAGTCTTCAGGTACCCTCTAGAAATATTTTAACTTATCGTTTTATGAAAAAACACATTAAAATAAAAAATGACAAAAACAATTTATGAGGATTTTTTCATCTATACATCACATACGTAGCACATGTGTCTGGCCAGATACACACATATTTTGTATGAAGAATAATGCAATATATTTGCATTTTTTATTTTTCTTTGCGATTGTTTACTCAAATCAACTCAAACGGGACTTTATATGCACTCTGCATGGTTGTATCTGGAAAACCGAATGAACAACATTCACATCAGCAAACAGTTCAAGCACCACTAAATGTAAGTTTGATTGATATAACATTTGCCCTTCATTTCATCTCATTTTCCTCGCTTTTCTTTTTTTTAATTTATTAAAGAAAATATATATCTGCCTGGCGTGATAACAATATAACAATGTAATATTTTTGACTTCAGTTTCTGTAAAATATGCCGTTTGTGGTTTTCTGCTTTAGCTTCAATTAGGATTTTATAAGTAAACTATCGTGAATGAATATTGAAGAAGAGCTATCGAAAACACATTGGACACAATTTTATAAATATAATATGTAATTCGTTATGTGGATGGTGCAAGTTTCAGCCCGTTCAGAAGACATCGCTTTTTAAAAATTTACTTGATACGAAATTCCCAAAATATGTATGTATGTATATATATAAAGAGGTTCCCTACTTTTATAAAGAAAAAAATCACAGAAAATTCAAATTGAATGGGGAATGTTTATTATCATTTGAAAGAACATTCTTTGGCATTTATTATTTGAAGATTGTGTCTATCAAATGCTGGCCGCGGCTACGTCTCAGATGGTCCATCCGTTGAGTCCAATTTTCGATGACTCGTTCGAGCATTTCGACTGGTAACTGGCGCATGACACGCGTGATGTTTGGCTCCAAGGCCTGAATCGAAGCTGGTTTGTGCGCATAAACTTTAGACTTTACATATCCCCACAGGAAAAGTCTAACGGAAGTGTTCTCTTAATGAATCCATTGATTGAAGCGATGTGTGCGCGCTCTGTCTTGTTGAAAACAAATGTCGTAAAGATCACGAGCTTCAATTTCAGGCATCAAATAGTCGGTTATCATGGCACGATAACTGTCGCCATTGACCGTTACGTTCTCACCGGCATCATTTTTGAAGAAATATGGACCGATGATTCCGGTACGTCGGATCCGGAATCGGTCAATGGCAAAAAGATATCTCTTAACGAGAGCTAAAATATTGCTCATAGGTGTCAAGGTCGTGGGTCGACTGGAAAGTGTTTTTTTTTTTTTTTGGATTTGAAAAAATTGACTTAGCGCAATTGGCGAGCGATTATTTTGATAATAAAACTGAATAATTTGTAAACGTTGTTCAGGCGTAAGTCTTTCCATGAAGAAATGCCAAACAATACTTAACAAAAATAACATGACAGCATGGCACGACTCACACGTGATCTGTGAAAAAAAGGCTATTGAAAAAAGTATCTCTACTTAGATCACCCTATATATACAAATACAGTATATCAAGAAAGTGTTTTGACATTCGATTTTTTCGGTTTAGAAAACTACCCTTTATTATATTAGGCGTGTTTTCGTTACACCGTAGGTGCTTAATTTGCATGGGGAGCTAAGCACTTTTAAGCATTATTAGTTCCCGATGAAGTTTGGTGCTTGTGTTCCTGTCTTAATTGAGTATGGGGTTGTCAGATTGGGCACCCCATATTTCCAAGTATGGCATCTCTTTTTTCAAGAGATTGTTGGCAATTATTGTGAATTAACAGGAAGAAGAAGAACAAAGATGGAAAATTATTTTAATATTTGCAAAAAGAATGTAAACAATTGAATAGGAATAGCAAATAGTAAATAGTAAATTTATGTTTTATAAATACATTTCACGATATTTTTTCTGTTTCGCACTGTTCTTTCTGCGCAACTCATGACACCGTTGCTACCAGATAGTGAAAATCCGCCACATTCTGCTTATGCGCCAGTTAGTGGAAGTCAGTTGTTTTCGTTGCAAAGTGCTAAACTAAAATCGCTAGCTTGTAACGAAAAATGCCTATTTTTATTTAAATTTTTTAAATTTCCTTTTGTAGTCGAAAATTATATAGCGGAATAGTATCAAAAATGTTCAATAAATGTAATCCAGGTCCGAATATGGGCCCCATCAGAAAAGAGTAAAAAGACTTTCTTGACCCCAACATTTGTGAGGAAATTAATTTTTATTGTTGTTTTTGGCATACTTATTGATATAAAATAACTAAATCTTTTACAAAATATGTTTATAAATAATACAAAATTTATTCCCAAAAAGTGTATCAGAAGGTACATTTTTTGCAATGTAAAAACACTTTCATGACATACTGTATATATTTCTTCCTTTTAGCATAGGGCTGTTTTGGATTCATTCTCAGTTTTCTGCAACTACAACTTTTCCCCACTGTCCCACCCTATTATTTCTTTCCAGACAATTCGCGGCCCCTATAAAAGATACAAAATCCCCTCTTACTTCCTTATCTTTGCACTCGCAATATATTACTACTACTACAGGTTGGCGTTGCAGTCATTATGAAATTTACTTTTGTTATTTTGGCTCATAAAGGGAGAAAAATACGGTATTCCACCGCTCATTGTCACCCACTAGTGGATAAACAAGAGAAAAAGGCAATGAAAGAAAGCTGTAGTGTAAAAAATGAGCATACAATGGGTAAACAAAGAAATAGTACAAAAATCAAGTACACATGCAGAGAAAAAGTAAGTACACTCACATACTCATAGATAGATATGACAAGAGAAATATTCATTCGCATACAGAGTGGTTAATGCAAAATGAATGAAACATTAGCTTAACAGCACCAGCAGCTTGCCATAAGCTGAACAGCACAGCACTAAGTACACTGCTTTTGCTGTGAACCACTAGAATAAAAACTGCAATATATCTACTACGGAGAGCCTCTAATGCACACAGCATGTATGGTAGATAAGTACGTACGTACATACATATGTGTGTATGGATGTATGCAAATGCATACACAATTACACACAGCTGACTCGGTTGGTTGTAATTGAAACTGCATAAATGGATAAATTATACACCCATGAATGTGTGTGAATGTTTTTCCAAAATATCACAATGTTCACACGTACATACATACATCATAAGTAAGGGGTACCAATGTTAAGGGGGAGTTACACTATCAAACAAAAAGAACAGCAAATACTTTTCTTGACAAATATTTGATGAAAGTTTAAAAACATTTTGTCCAAATATCGCATATACATACATATTATATAAAGGCTCATTTTTTATTATCATCAGTGTTTTTCATTTTGTTTTTTTACTAGAGCTAACCTATAAAATGGCTACCACAACTGTATTCAGCATGGTCAAAATATGTTTACCCATATTGTGCCATTTCTATACATTTTCTCCGTTTTATAAGGAAAAGGAGTTTCTAGAAAATTATTCATTAAATAAAAAATACGGAAACTGTAATATTATGAAAGCGAGCATGGTCGAAAAAGGTTTACCCATATTGTCTCTTTTCGGTACATTTTCTCGGTTTTATAAGGAAAATGAGTTAAGAGAGTTTCTAGAAAATTATTCATTCCATAAAAAATATGGAAAATTTAATATTATAAAAGGGAAATTTTCTACAGCAGTTTCCATTGAATTGATATGCATTTAATTTTTTTAAATTAACATTAAAATGGGAAGACAACTTCTTAACAATTTGGTTTAATTACATGGAATGCTGCCCTCAGCTTTTGATGATAATTTTGTCCTCACGATAGTGACATAGAGTTACACTATTGGTTATATGAAACTTACTCATGCGCCGTGAGGTACATGAATTCAGTACTGGTTTTCAAGTTAACGACATACATGGAGGTCGTATGATGTACACTGAAAATTAAATGAATATTACTCATACGCTATGAGGTACCTAAAATTTTAGCTTTATTTTACAACAATTCGAGGACATTAAATATCCCATTAACTACAATCAAGTGTAAATGGTACTGCAAATGTGTGTCCAATCCGGCAACATAAATTATATACGTTTGCATTTCCTACATCATAGGCAATTTAGAAAAATCAAAACACTTAGTAAAATTTCCCATGTTTTTGCAACCCTGCTGTGACAATATAATCAACTGACAGAATGTAAACAAATATTCATACACACATATGTATGTATGTTTAAAGTGGAATCGGTTATAATGCAAAATAAAAGAAAACAAACAAAGCCCAACAAAAAGTGGTCCGACGAAAAAGTGAAGTTTCTTCTGGACTATTTGCAGGCATTATGCATTTTTCATCGCAAGGACTTATTTTCAGAGTTCGGCGAATGCAATAATAATGGCGAATTCTTTTCTGCAAAAAAGTGCAACACTTGCATTGCCCTTTTTCCGAAAACTGCACTATTATATCGCTTTTTTGAAATTTTAGTTGTGCTAAATTCGAGTAACTTAATTACCAAATTTCAAAAATTTTTTATCCCATCTACCTTTATTATGAATTTAAAACGCTGTCATTCTCAGCGTACATAGTTATACCCTAACCCTACACCACACTGTATTATGATTTCGTGCATTTGTACACACAGAAAACAGTTTGGTTGCCTCAACCGAACTATTTGCCAAGCGAATTTTGGTAGTTCTGTCTAATATCATGCGATTCCATTGGGAAAACCAACATTTTGGTTGTGGTATACTTCTGCTTCCATGTTGACAACAATCATATTTGGTTGCGCCAACTATGAAAATGGTAGCCAAAATTATCTTTTGAATGTTGCCACAACCAATCTTTTATTTAAAAATTGGTAGTTCTGACAATTTGTTAGTGTCATATACTACCGACAATTAATTAAAAACAGTTTTCATTAATTTTTGTTTTATTTATTGAACAAAAAAAACCGAACAATTCATAATAAAATTAAAAATCGCATATTACAAATTCATCCCTATTATGATATGTGGAAACATTTGACACAAATTTTAGTACACGAGAGTACAATGCATAACAAAATCTTTATGCAAATATCGCTTAACCTTGTGCTTTCAATTTCATGATTGTGGCTTTTATTTTTTATTTATGTAAAACATTCTGGACAACATATTCTGCATTCCACACATTATTATCCATACGAAATTATATTTGACTACATATACCGTTCATGAACAAAATGTTGAAGATTTATTTATGTCGAATAATGTTATTTTTTGTTTGTCATGTATCAACAAAAGAACGGCAATCAAGCTTTCGGTTGTATTTCCCAAAAAATATATTTAATTATTCTAAATTTGGAAAATAATTGTGATACCCAAGAAACGATTATTTATTAATATTTTTTTCTGTTGTAGTAACCAATTATTCGTTGCAATAATAATCGTTGGTCTATTCATACAATTTCTGTTGTCACTACCAAATATCGATAATATGGTACTATAATGAAAATTTAAAAGTAGTTACCACTACTAACCGAGTGTCAATGAAAAACGTTCTTAAATCGATTGGTACAACCATCGATTTAGTTGCAAGAATTTGCATTTGATCCTATCCAAGATATTATTCTTGTTTTAACTATTTATATTTAAATACAACTAGCACACGGTTTATGCAATAGACTTTTTGTTGCTAGTACCATTTTTTTATTGTTACTATCGAATTTCAACTAATACCTGGGTGTATGTAACTCCCAAAGGGGAATATATCGATCATCGACCCATTTAGTATTATACCTATCGGCTCGGTTGTGGTGCCTACGGCCCCAGACATCTCAACGCATTTAATCTCCGATCGTTCAATATCATTCCACGGATTTTATCGATCATTTATGTCGTGACGACCCCTTTTGGGCGTCCTGAACCATTAGCGTCCTTTGATTTGGTACGTCTACAACTTTTTTCCATCTTCTCCTCAAATCACGCGTTAGTCTGCTATCAATGACTGTCAAACACAAACTAAATGCCGCAGCTTATTACAATTTTGACAGGAGTCAGCTGACAGATGCCTCTTGAAAGGAACAGAAAATTCAAAAATTCACGGACTTGTTGGGCCACCTTTGTGCATTGCACAACTCGTGCATTTTTCAGTTACTCACTGCATTTTTCAGGCTGTTCTGTGTTGTATTTTGTTCTTGCTACTCACGACGCCACTGCTAACAGTTGTGGAAATATGGCAGTTAATGGGAATACGCCAGCTAGTGGAAATGTGGTAGTTAGTGGAATTAAGTCAGTTAGTGCAAATACGTCAGATTGCAGAAATATGTTGCTGCTGAATAACTGCTAAACTAAAATCGTCAGCTTATAATGAAAAGGAATCTAATAAGTGTTTGAAATTTATTTAAAAAATATTTGATATTGATTTATAACAGTTACTTATATCTATGTCTTCCGTGAATTTCTTTCTTTGTACAGTTTTACTTAAAATTTTAATTTAAAATTTCTTGTCAGATAAAAGTAATTAAATAAGCTACCAGATTAGCTATCAATTGAATTCCATTCTTTGAAGATACCAATTAATTTATTACAGTCACTTTACAATTGACACATATTGATATTTTTCGATTGCATTGCATTTTTGTACACCAGTGTACATATGTTCACAAGGGTATAAGTACGCGTATAAATGCAATAAAGTTAATATTGAGTGTTACATAGTATTTAAACACGTCCGTCCGTTTGTCAGTCTAACCTAACAAATATGATAATTGTATTGCTACGATACGTAGATAAAAGTACGTATGCGTATACATATATTAGAGAGTATATACACGCTGGAAAAAATATCTCATTTTAAATAACTTGTTCCAAAGACATCCTACTCTTTAAAATAAAATAATGTTATACCTAAAATTTTGATAACTTCTGCAGTATCAAGTAAGTTATTTTTGAGATTAGACGTCTTTGGAACAAAATCTTTACACAAATGGCTATAGCTAAGAAATGGTGTGGTTAATTAGTGACAGCCTTTGTCTTTAAAAGAAAATTTTGCAAATTTAGAGTTTTAGCAAAACACATATGTATATTAATCAAAATTAGAATATTTTAGGGACTTTTTGATCAAAAATTAATATAAAAACAGTGTAATATATAAAAAGGCATGTGAACTCTGAAAGATATCAAGGTTGCAAACCATGAACGCCATATTTACTATTTATACTGTGAACCTAGGCAACCCTAACATCTGTTTCTTTGGGCTAATAAATACAATGGAAATTTTTAAATGTTTACCATAACCTTATTCAGAAAGTTCTGTCATTTCATCTTCATTGTGTTTTTCCCTTAATTAAAAGTTGAGTTTCAGCAAAAAAAAATGTAAGTGGCTAAAGCTGAATGGGATATAAAACATTGAAACACTTTTCTATATTTTTAAAGAAATGTTTTGTGATAACCTTTATTTGGACCTTGACGTAATCATTCTTTTTAAATACTAAAAAAATATTCATTCTTAATTTTTTTTCTCAGTGTCTGCTTGTCGTATGCACATGGGTGCATTGTATGTAGGTGGGTTACTACATTGTGAGCACCAACGAGCCACCAGCTATTAATTTTAAATTAATTGTGGTTTAAATGAGATTTTACGTTCTAATGAATGAATGCATGAATGACTGACTGACTATGTGTGAATGATTCGCTTGATATACTTAATTTGATGGTTTGTGGTGGGCTAACAAAGTCAATGCAATCAATTATAGCATCTGAACATAATATTTATTAGTGTGACGTTGTCAATATTGATTACGAGGCTTTTGATTAACATTGACTCATTTGCATTTTGTGGCACTTTTGATAAATGTCCGCTGATATGTTCCGTAATTTTCAACGCATATAAATACATACATACATGAAAGGTCTTCAATATCAAGTGAAAATGGCCTTGTAAAAGTGTAAGTGAAAAATAGTATAGAAAATATTTCCAATCTATCAACAAAATATACACGCTGTGCATGGAATTTACAAAACCTTTAGCAAAAAATTTCCTATGCCCTTGCAACCTTGTTGTGACAATTTAATCAGCTGACAGAATGTAAACAATCATTTTTTAAATGATTGACGAATCCTCTCGCTCACAACATTCCCATAACTTCTGCAGCAATCATCAGAAAGTTTTCATACTTATTAAATTTTTTATATTTTATTTATTGCGCACAGTTTCAGTTGTTACAGTAATGGTCGACACTATTTTTCAGTTTCTTTCTTTTACTAATATGCTGAAGACTTGATTTTTTGTCTCGCAAAATATTGTAATTCAAGTGAAATCGTTAAGCCTTTGAAAAATTAAACAAAATCTGCTGATAGAGATTTTTAATAAAAACTCTCTGCCAATTTTTGTATTTGTTTCTATTACTTTTTTGCATTTGCGCATTAGTTTCAGTTGTTACAGTAATGGTCGACACTATTTTTCAGTTTCTTTCTTTTACTAATATGCTGAAGACTTGATTTTTTGTCTCGCAAAATATTGTAATTCAAGTGAAATCGTTAAGCCTTTGAAAAATTAAACAAAATCTGCTGATAGAGATTTTTAATAAAAACTCTCTGCCAATTTTTGTATTTGTTTCTATTACTTTTTTTGCAGAAAGTAACTGAAACATATTTTCTCGAACCAAATAAATTCTGACTGAATAATAATAGATTTTAAAAAAGTTATTTTTTATTTTTCTTTTACTAAAATGTTGAAGACTTGATTTTATGTCTCCAAAAATATAGTAATTGAAGTGAAATGGTCAAGCCTTTGAAAAATTTTAAAAAATTAGCTGATTCAGATTTCCGTCAATTTTAATATAAGTATATACGCATATTTTTCTTATTTCTAAAAAATGTTTTTGTTTAATGTTTTTTAAAAATATATTTATTTTAAATATTCTAAAAAAGTGTTAAATTTTCTGTAAAAAGTAGATTTTAAAAAAGTTAATTTCTCCGATGTTCACCCAAAACTGAAATTATATTTTCAAAATATTACTATTTGTAACGTTTTTTTAATTTTTTTACAGCAGTTATAATGGGTGATCAAAGTAGAGATACTTTTTTCAATAGCCTTTTTTTGACATATCACGTGTGAGTCGTGTCATGCTGTCATGTTATTTTTGTTAAGTATTGTTTGTCATTTCATCACGGAAAGACTTACGCCTGAACAACGTTTACAAATTATTCAGTTTTATTATCAAAATAATCGTTCGCCAATTGCACATAGTCCATTTTTTTAATTAAAAAAAAAACACTTTCCAGTCAACCCACGACCTTGACACCCATGAGCAATATTTTAGCTCTCGTTAAGAGCTATCTTTTTGCCATTGACCGATTCCCGATCCGATGTACCGGAATCATCGGTCCATATTTCTTCAAAAATGATGCCGGTGAGAACGTAGCCGTCAATGGCGACGGTCACTTCGCTTCGGTGAACAGATAATTTCACACTTCGGTGAGCAGACAATGTCACGTTTTAGGCCGGTCGATTGGCCACCAAGATCGTATGATATCACACCGTTAGACTTTTTCCTGTGGGGATATGTAAACTCTAAAGTTTATGCGGACAAACCCGCTTCGATTCAGGCATTGGAGCAAAACATCACGCGTGTCATTCGCCAGTTACCAGTCGAAATGCTCGAACGAATCATCGAAAATTGGACTCAACGGATGGACCATCTGAGACGTAGCCGCAGCCAACATTTGATAGACATAATCTTCAAAAAATAAATGCCAAAGAATGTTCTTTCAAATGATAATAAACATTCCCCATTCAATTTGAATTTTCTGTGTTTTTTTCTTTAAAAAAGTAGGAAACCTCGGAATGGATCACGCAATACATACATAAATTGTTCATTTTTTAAACTCCTGTTTCAACACACGGAAAAAATAATTATATTTTTTTGTACAAAAAAAAATAATAAAATTAATAAGGTTTTAAAAACCTCGTGACTAGATTTTTTCAACAACTGACCTGAACCCCCTGTGGGAATCGTACCCAAAACCCCCCAAACTCATAGACGAGCACGCTACCTAGGAGAGTAGGGTGGCACTTACCAAAAATAATACGTTTCCACCAAATATACAACAAAAGCGATTTTTTCTTGGAAACCACACAATCAAAATTTTCCAGGTTCTTCCATTCTGTTTACATAGCGTATACTGAACGTAGATTCGATCAAATGATTAGTTAAGTTATGGAAACGTTACGACCACACATGGATAAAACCGCTTTTAATCTGTAGTTTCGACGACAAAAACAGAGTAGGACAAATTTTTCTTTATTTTTTCCTGAATTGTTTCTAAATCCTATTCATATAGAGAATAAACCGCTAATTAAAGGAATGTCACAATTTTTTTCATTAACTAAGTATGTATGTATTTAAATGAAAAAAAACGTAACACCTGATAATTTGCATGATACCATCTGTTTACAAACAAGAAAAACGTTTTTATAAAACATACAAAAAAAAATTTAATTAACCTTAATTTCCTCTAAATTTGGCACATAAATAAAATATGTACTGGAATATGGGTTTAGCCTTCTCCAGAGCACTGAAATTGAACTGTAATAACCCCACTTCCATCAAACAAATAAGCGACTGACTATACATCAGTAGTTGACTGCCCACTCTCCCCCCAACCGCTTAACATTGTTATGATATTATTAACCATAATTATGTGATGATGATTATACACAAGTACGATGAGTACCTACACTTTTTTCAATTAATTAAACCATTGTCCGTCCCTGAGACGCCGATGACGACTTCCACCAAGACAGAACAACGTAATGAACAATGAGTGAACTGACCCTACGCAATAATACGAGTAATTATTTGAAGAAAAAAAACGCCAAAGTAATGCTGATGTATGTATTGGTGCCGCTATTTCCCCACCCCCATTTCCCCCACACATGGTTGCTTTGTTGTTGTTGTTCTTATTGTTGTTCCCTTGCCATTTTTCTGCATGTGTTTTGTTACCATTTTGAATGTTGTTGATTTCATTAACAACAATGCCGGCAACAGCAATTCAGCGCAGCGGTAAGCGCAAGCAGCAAACAGTTGTTTGTTGTAAACAATAAAGAAATAAATAAAGAAAACAACAATAGGCATGTTTTCTTACAAACATGATTTTGGTTTGGCACAAAACAATGACGTAATAGAGGTAACACTTCGGCGCCAACCCCGGTGTATGTATGTATACTTCATCCGAAATCAATTGCTTCTGATCACGATACAATAACTAGAGTTATATTTACTCTGGGTGTCTTTTGTTGTCAAAATACGCTTCTTGACAATTGAACAAAAATGCTCGTTGTTGCTGTAGGATGTTGTCAAAGTTGGCACGTTGTTTGTTCTAGCTGTGTAAAACAACGCACCGACTTTTATGAATATTACAACCTAAGGCCCCTGCAAGAACAAATTTTGAAACGTCTGTCCGCTGTACACTACCTTTCGTAACTGTATCATGATTGCAATATATACACTTTGGGCCTTGTTCATAAAATGTTAAAGAAGGTTTGAGGAACGCTTTAGCAGTGTTAAAGCGTTCTTCAAACCTTTATTACATTTTTATGAATAAGGGCCTTTCTCTCCAGCTCTTTAATGAAATTGGCAACGCGAACAAAAATCGATTAAAATCGATTACAACCGTCCATCTTGCCATGCAGCGGTGCAATGAAAACATACCTAATGTAAAATTAACAATCGACAAACGGTGGATGGATGATATCGCACTAAGTATTTGTTTAAGTTTCTGCACGTTATGCCTCAGTAACTGACGACAACTGAGAATATAAGAGTGTGTGCGAGTGTAGAGAGAGAGGGGTGCAGCAATAATGAGTCATTCGCACGCAACTTTAACACGGGACTGGCCGGCCAACCCAAGCAGAAGAAATTGTAAACGAATTAGGAATTATAACAAACATCATTTGATAGTAAATTATTAATTAGCGAAAGTGCAAAAAAACGCTAAACAAGATTTTGTTGGTCTTGTTTGTAAGCGATTTTCTTCAAATACATATTCCGTTGCAATACATTACGGGTATTCACAACACAGTATAAATGGTTTGGGACAAATGGGGAGTTCAAATTAGTGTTCCAACAAGACAATATGCACGTATGTCTGTACATACAGTGAGGGAAAAACAGTTATTTACTCGAGGTGGTTAAATAAAATAAATCTAATGCTCTAGAAAAGGGCTGCCCAACCCTTTCGACCATACGATTTTTCACAAACAAGTGAAAAATATTTATGATTCCCTCCCTCCCCACAAAAAAATGAACGTAAACAATATGTCGTCTTAAATATGACTAATAAAATAAAATTTCTTTTAAATTGTATTTTTTCTAGAAAATTTCTTCGTAATTGCATTATTCTGCAAAATTTTGTTAAAATTACATTTTTTTTAAGAAAAATTCATAGAAATGGCATTTCTCTAAAAAAATAACCTCTAAATTCCATTGAAATTAATTTTTTCTAGGAAATTTTAATTCTATAGACAATTTAAACGTAAAGAAATGTTTTTACAATAATCTTGCAAAATTTGCAACTTTTTTGAAAATTCCTCCAAATTTGTAGTTTTCTAAAAAATTATGCTTAATAAAAAATTGTCTACAAAATTTAATTGAAATTGCATAATTTGCGAAAATTACGTCGAAACTGCATTTTTCTAGAACAAAATTGTTGAATTGCATATCTCTGTTGTTAAAATTTCATTTCTCTAGGTTAGGTTAGGTTGAATAGAGGAGACGTTTAAAACGTCTCATGTCCATGGACATACACTTAAGCCAGTGGTTCGGCCTGTTGTGCGCTCCTTATTTATGATTTTCATACCCCACGGATTACAGAAAATCGGTACTAGACACGTATTTTCTCAGTATCTTCCAGTCATATCCTCTGAGATGAGTCAAGTCTGGCAATATGTCGGAACCGAAATATCGGGATCTTGCATGTGTGAAAGCTGGGCAGTGACACAGAAAATGTTCTATCGTTTCGATGTTTTCCCTGCATGCCCTGCACTCGTCGTTTTCTGCTAGTCCTATGCGATGAAGATGTGCCTGTAAGCTTGAGTGTCCCGTTAGAACACTTATCATCTTACTAATCTCGATCTTGTTTAGTTTCAGAAAACTACTGGTTTCCTTCTCATTTGGGTCACCCCACAGTATCTTTGCAGTTACTTCCTAGTTACTCATTTCTCTAACAATTCTTTGAAAATTTTATTTTTTCTATAAAATTTTGTTGAAATTTAAAAATTTGATGAGCGGGTCAAGGGCCACGGAATGGATTAAATATCGATGAGTCGTTTAAAGGACGATGACTTCTGATTAGTGGACACTGCCCGGGTAAAAGGTCCTTGACTCTATTAAAGAATTATGAAAGAAATATTCCGGAAAAATTCAGTTTCGAAGAAATTTTAAAGTAAAACTTAATTTCAACGAGATTTTCTAAGAAAATTAAATTCCTAAGCATTGTGACAAAATATGAATTAAAAATAAAAAAAAATGTTAATAATTTGCAAAAATTAAATTTTGAAGAAATATTACAGAAAAATTAAATTTTCAGTGAATATTTTTAGAAAAAATCAATTTTGAGAGAATTAATTTTAGAAAAATTAAATTTTCAGTGATTTTTTTTAGAAAGGTGCAATTTTGACGAAATTTTTTAAAAATACAAATTTTGTCAAAAAAAATTCTGTAAAAATTTATTTTGCTGTTTGGGAAGGAATGCTCTAGAAGCATTTGCAGCTATATAGAATATGCATATGCAGTCCCTGTCCTAGGAAATTACTCGGCTTAGCAGATCCCCGGCATCCAAATGAGGTACTATTTGTTAAACTGTTCAGCCAAGTCGTTGAGAGATCTGCGGCAGTCGAAGGCGGTTTGTGAATTTAAGGAAGTAAATGACGACGCCAGTGTTGGTTACAATGTTGGGGTTAAGTCACTTGATGACTTAACCCCTTAGTGAATTCCTTGAAATGGATGAACGCTCGTTTATTTTGCCAACAATTTCAATCTATTGGAAAGATTTTTTGCTTAGGCTGACGGCAGAGCTCACGCTGTATGCTACCAACCATTTCACAACATGATTTGCAGCTTCTAGCTTCGCTCTCACTTCCGGCAGGTTTCGATCGATCATATATGTAAGAAAACACAAACAGTACTTTTGAGCGCCATATTATAGCATCGCTTATATGTTTATTGCAGGTTCATACTCAGGAGGTTATCTGGGATACGGGTACGTTTACTCCACAAATAAATGAGCACGGGTATGTATACTTCACAAGTAAATGTGTTTTCTATGTTGTGTTTTATGCTTTTGTTATGGATTGGAGCCGATTTGCAAATTCTTGTCACTTCTGTAGATGGGGATAGATAGATAATAATAACTGTTTCAAGAACCTACTGCGACTACTTAGTGTCGAATGTAAGGTGTTTGCCTTCGCTGATGTGATCGAGTCCTAGTATCGTGAAGGGATGTAACGGATGGACTACAAAATGATGAATACTGTCTTATTAATACACAAGGGAGAAGTCTGAGACGATCATACTGAAAGGCTGATTGCCCCAATGCAGAAACCCCTTTGTATAGCTAGGCCTAGATAGTCATACCAATAAGCAGGGACGTATCCAGGATTTTGGTTCGGGGGAGGCTCAAACTTTTTTTCCATAACAAAGATAAACAATTAAAAATTGCGTTTATTGTGTAGGTAAGGGAAGTTAAGTTCCTTAGTTTTTTATTCGAATTTTATTCCTAAATATAAATATGTACTTTAGTACGAGATCATTAAAACTTTTTATAATAAAATACATAAGAGTTAAATATGTAATCTTCGATTTTTTGAAAGAAATATATCAATTATTTCACTCTCAGCAGAAATGTGTGGCTGTTTGGTCAGTCCAGTGGATCATCAAAACAGTGACGACAAGAGAGAGTCAGAGTAAAAAAAAATTTACTGAAGGTAAGTTCACACGATTTGCAGATCGGACAACATTGCCAGAAAAATGGCGGAAAATGCAACCCAGTGAATTTACAAACGTGTGAACATACAATTTTTGTTTTGCAACGTTAGCAGAAAACTCATTGCGAGATAATTTGCAGATTGTTATATGTGCGAAGTTTATGCATGTGACAACGGCGCCATTGCCAGAAAAACATTTTATTTGCAACACTGTCTATAATGTATTTTTATTGGCAATACTGCATATAAATATTTACAAAATATATTGTAAATATATGAAATTGTAATGTTTTCTTGCAATCGTCTGAACTGTCAATTCACCTTTGCCTAACAATCTGTCATTGTCCGTATATTTGCAGCACTTTAACAGGGTTGATAACGTTTGCCGATCTGGCAATCTTCTATAATCAGCTTGAGCAACAGAGCGTAGACCAGTGCTACCATGTTAGTGCTTTTGACATTAACTTTGCTATTTTTCAGACACCTAAAACGGCAAATTGTCTAGCTAGAACCAATCAAAAAATCGTGAAACACGCATTTTTTCTAATTTTTAGTTGTTATTACTTTTACTGTTACCATTTTTTAAGCTTTTATATTGTTTTTTTTTAACTGCCTTCCAAATTTTTTCCGTGTTTTATTTTTTTTTTTTTGAGGATTTTGAAAATTTGTAAATAGTGGGGGCCAGGCCCCCGGGCCCTCCCCCTATATACGTCCCTGCCTATAAGACTGTCTTACCCCAAATACTTCGGATGAAAATGAAATGAAATGAAATGAAATAATGAATTTTCTACCTCATCTGGATCACTTGCATGAGAAGTTGGCAGTTCAGTACCGATTGGGGTCGGAGCAGGCGAGTGGAAGAGTTGTTTGAGGCGGATTGTTTCTCGCGTTTGCGACTTATGACTCACACATATGATATGAAACAGTGGTACACTACGCCGGGTAACCTATGGTGCTTTCGTGCTAAAGAGAAGGCTCTTATATCTGCATGTCAGTGTGTAGAACTGTGTCTTCCTATGCCCCCCAAGTGTTTATTGGTGCGGCATATCTTGACTTGGAACTGATGTACTCGACAATATCTTTCAAGGTAAAAAGAGGTTTGTCGCTATCGTTTTCCAATTGTCTTTGATGGTCTGGAATGTATGACTGCACGGCGCATTTACTCGAGTTCGTCTTATCCAGGTGGTAAACCAGATGATACAATAGCGGCAAGGTTAACAAAGTTAAAATGTCCATATTTTCTTATAAAGCATTCATCATGAAAATCCAAGTCAATATAGAAATTTCCCTCGTGGGTCAGAATTTTTATTAGTAAGCTATGAATTTTACTTTTGACAAAAAAAATATAAAAAGATGCCAAATGAAAATGCAAAATTTTAAAAAATTTAAAGAAAAAAATATTTTTGCGTTTTACGAAATTTTTTATTGCTCTGAACGGCGGAACCGATTTTTAAAAAGTTTACGTCGTTTGAAAGAGAACCATATTTTGTGGTTTTATTTCTCCCATAGCTTTTACAAATATTGAGTCCCAAAAAATCTAATTATGGCTATCGATTTGTGACGGTCTTGTGACATTCTGCGTATCTTTGAGAATATCGAAGGGGGTCCAATTTTTCTTTAAATTAAAGTTTTTAAAAATTAGGACAAAACAATTTTATAATTAAAAAAAGAAACAAAAAAGTCCCCGTTATGTTATTTTTCAAATGGAGTAAAATTTGTAAAAATAGATTCAGCTGTTCAAGAGCAATTGAAAATTTCATAAAACATACAATTTTTTTTATTTATTTCAAAACATTTTAAATGCCCTTAAAATTTTGGATTTTTCTTCTTTTTTTCAAAAAATAAATCATAGCGAGTTCTTTTTTTACCATTTAGCAGCATGTTATAAACATTGGCAAAAATACTTTAGGCAAAAATAAAATTAATAGGCTAATATTAAAAATTCTGACCAACGTATTGGCAACACTAGTTTTACTGCTCACCTGATTGATTGATCTAACCATTCATCGTAAAATTCCCGGTCTTCGTGGAAGTTTTCCTCGAACTGGTATCATAATAAAAATCCTCGTCTATATGGATATTCCCCCATATTGGCAACACTAGTGTTCCTGCTCAACTGATTGATCTTACCATTTATCATGAAAATCCCAGTCAATATGGAAATTTCCCTCGCATTGGCAACATCATAAATCATCATGAAAATACCACTCATTATGGAAATTTTCCTCGTATGATTTGTTGTTGCTCGCTCACCTGACTGATCTAACCAAAATAAAAACAAAATTAGAATTGCAGACACTTTGACAGCTGTAACTGTAGGTTGTGGCTCCAACTATTGGATAACTTGGTGAAAAAAAATTAACCGTGTATTTTTGATCGATTTTTAGAAGATAAGACTTCTTCTTTGCGTCGAAAAAATATTGTAGTCAGATTGAGACAAAAAATGTCACAATTTCCTTAACATATTTACTCAGCATGACCGCACCTTTATCTCCACATAAAAATTAGCGTAGCTAAACAAACTAGGGCAAACACAAAACTACTAAAGAAATATAAAACAAACAAACGTGTCTTAGTGAAAAATTAGAATCTTAATAAACAACTCAACTCAGCCACAAAACGCCACATGAAAACCTGTCGACAGTTAAGTACAGAGAAAGAAATAAATGAAATGTCACATCCCTCCGCTTAATAAAGAAAGTCATCAACCAAAACAACATTATAAACTGAACAAAAAAACAGTAACAAATAAACAGAAGAATAAAAATAAAACGTAAGCAAGGAAAGACAGCAGCAATGTTGTTATTATTATCACAGTTTTGTTTACTGGCCGCCGCCAACTGGTGTTGAGTTGACTTCATTCGAAATGTAACCCAGTTAAGAGACTTGACATCAGCTCAAGGTAGATACACAAATGTGGTCGCTGAAAAAATATGCATACATACGCAAAAAACCGTGTATACATTAGGCTGGGGTGTGTAATATGAAGTAACGGCAAAACAGAAAATATGGAACACTTTTCAAAAGATATTAGTAATCAGCTGTTTTTTGTATTGCTACAGTTAACCAAAATAGGTTCACTCACAGTTGATAATAGATATATGAGGGATTCTCTGCTCTATTCTCGAAATCTAATTGTTATTAGTAATGAGCTGTTTTTGTATTGCCACAGTTAACCAAAATAGGTTCACTCACTCTTCATAATATATATATGTATATGAAGGATTCTCTGCTCTATTCTCGAAATCTAATTGTTATAGTATGACATACATACGATATCTTTATTTCATGAGATATGTTAGGTAAATTTGAGAGTATTATATCTAGACTGACAAAAAAAATGACGATATTTTTTTTCAATGTTCTGAAGTTTGTCTGACGAAATTTTCTTACTTGTTCATTTTATCGTTATGCTTTATCATTATTTTATTTTTGTCTAGAAATTCAACTTCTCACAAAGTGCAAATTTGGTAAATAAAAAAATTAATTTCACAAACTGTGCGATGTTGCAGAGTTCTGAATTTCCATTCCAAAACCTTACCTTGAATATTGTATACAATTTCAGATGATAATATAGAAATTTTGTTACACTCACCTGAAAATAATCAAAAAAAAAGAAAATTATTATTATTGTATATAGTTGAACTTTATAATTGAATATCAAAAAATAGTTTGAATATAGTAAAATAAAAAATCGTGCAATGTAAGGGTGGTTCATGTTCAGATTCCACATGATTTTTGGATAGAAAATTCCGACAGACTAACTGTTGAGTAAAAAGCATGAAAATGACTCAGAGCTTTCCATTGTAATTTTTAGTCGGCATCCATCAGCTGTTAGGTTTGCCAAGGATTACAACATAAATATAAAGTATATGAAATAGTCGAAAGGTCGAAAATTCTTTTTTTGGGATGAAATAAATTTTGAATTGCGCGCAGTTTAGCTGTCCTCATCAGGAGCTAATCTAATGCAGGATTGATTATCTTGCAGATCTTTAATTGTAGAACTTTTTCCAATATTGAAATATATTGTTCTTACTCAAAATGGGCAATAAGCACATACAAAATACTACTTACAGGTGCTCTTACAAGTTTGTATGCAATTTAACAATTATATACCCATTTTACAGTTGATCAAAATTAAACAACAGCAAAAAGCTAAACAATATGAATGAATATAAAAACAAAAAACAGATACGGACAGACATACTTGTACTCTGAAAAAATGGTACAAATGGTGATAAGTGCAAATGCTTAAAAGTACTCATACGTACACATGTACCCATAATTGTGCTTCGTGTTCCTACTCATACGGACGACGCAAGTAGATATAGCATGCTGCTAACTCGCAGTTAGTTGTGGTTATGAGTGGGATGTTTGGTAGGTATGATAGGAAAGCCTTTAGTAGGAGACGGTGATATTTGTTGAACGGCTTTGAACTTTTGTTAGCAAAAAAACAACTTTAATCTTTTGGTAACATGATTTGTGGAGCATGTCACACGGATGGGTTATTTTGTGCTCACTCGTGGTTACCGACACAGGTCCTTCGGGGTTAAGAGCGATTTTTAAAGGTGTCATAGAACCAGGAAGTTTTGTTATTTCATATTTTATTTACTTTTTTGCTTCTTTCTTTTTTGTTTATGCCCTATGAACTTCGTGAACTATAAAATATGTATTTTTAGGCCGTTTTGGGAATAGTAAACGTAATGGAAGAGAAATGTTATTCTGTGGTGCTTTTTTAGAAACTTAATTTACAAAAATCCCATGCTGGAAAAGACCATCTAAAACACTTGAAAATTAACGCCATTTAATGATATTGTTTATATTTGATAATTATATAATACAATTTCCGAAAATGTACAACAAAAAAGAAAAGAATTAAATAATCGTAAAAATAAGGACCTTTTCGGAAATGCAACACTGCAGTATTTATGATATGCATCACATTAAAAAATATGAGACTTGGCAACACTAGAACTGAACGGGTCGCAGACAGAGTTGCCATATATGAAGATTTATCTTATTTTTGAAGTGGTGAAAAGATTTATAGTGAATTTTTTAAGTTTTTTTTCATTATTAACTCCCAAACAGAAACCTATTAAACAATAGTTCGTTATTACTTTAAGCACTTATTAAATATGCAGCGCTAAGAGTAAATACATCGTTGTTCTAATTTAGGTTGAAATCCCTATGCTAATATTGTCTACTTTCTTTTAATGCAACAATGTTCAAAAACAGCAACAAAAATGCTGCTCTTGGATTCACGTTTGCTTCATTTGTTTTTAAATTTCCCTGTCAAGTTTATTTGTTGTTAAGGCGTTTATAAAAAGGACAAATATTTAACAAAAAATTGTGAGTTCGGCATCTAGTAAATATGTTTGTAACGTATGTATATACACCTGTACATGTATTAATACATCTAGTAACTTCTAATAAAGACAATAGCAAAGATAATAGCAAAGATCCGAAGCAGCCGGCTATGAAATTTAGTAAGGAAATGTATAACCAATATTTCTATGCAATTAACTTGATCTCAAAACGTGATGAATGAATACTTTTTATACATATTTTTTGCTAGAAAATGGAAGATTCTTAAAAAAAATATATGGCAACGCTGGTCACAAAACGGTTCGAACTAGTTCACACAATTCGTTCATTTTAGTTAATTAATTCATCATGCATTTCTTCTTCAATGAACCAACCTGTCATCTCATCTCATTTCGTTCTCTCTTCTTCGCTGTTATGTGTTGTAGCCACTTCATGCTGCTCATTCCACTCATGTTCCAATCAGATTCTCTTAATATCGGCTGATTTGAGATGGTGATCTACTGAACGAAAGAAAGCTGTTGAACGAAAGTGAGCTGGTAAACGAAAGTTAGCTGTTAAACGAAAGTTAGCTGGTAAACGAAAGTTAGCTGGTAAACGCAAGTGAGCTGGTGAACTAAAAGAACCAACTAGTTCACTCAATTGAACTGAACTTAAAAGAAATAAAGTGCCCAACTCTTGCCAACACTGTTTGTGTCAGATGTTCTAAAAGTAAACAAAAAACACATGGCCAGCTCACAGTATTAAAATGGCTAATGAATAAATGCATGAGATAGTGCGACTTTTTTTAAATAATTTAATAATATAATTCAATATTTTTAGGGCCGAAGTGGATGTCAGTCATTATACGAGGACGGTACCAAAATTAAACGACCTGACAAATATATGCCGGTCAGGTCGATCTCAGTGAATTTGTAAACAAGAAAAAAATTGGTCACAGATATGTAATACAATACTTCCCCCCTGTTCTGTATTCCGAGAGCGGATTGAATCCGAATTTCTAATAGATTGTTTATAATTTCTGTTTGAGGGCTTTTGAAGATTATCTGTAAACGCAGTTTGCCTTTATTTTTCCATTCGAACATATTTGACATATTAGAAACATATTGGGTCCAAAGAAACAAATTTAGAAACTCGAATCCGAGCGAACATTTCCGAATCAGACCACATTCGGAATACAGAACAGAGGCGTTTCATTTGTAATGTCTCCTTTCAACCAATATTAAAATCGAAGTAGATTCTACTTTCGTGGAGACTGCTCTTTCATTCACAACCATAAAATATTGGGTGCAGAGTTTAAACCGGGCCGTACGAGCTGCCAAAAGGAAAACCGTAGTGGTCGACCAATTGGTGTCTACGCCAGAAATTTTTAACTAGCTGAAGACATAGGCGTTTAAAAAAATTCTATACATCGCATATTTACGGAAGAGTTGATGATGAGTAAGCTGTGCGCAAGATGGGTGCCGCGTTTGCTCACAATCAAGACAATTCGAATTGCTTCATCACGCACCTTATTCGCCAAATTTAGCTCCCTCGGATTAATTTTTGTTTCCACATGAAAAAATAGCTCGCCCGAAAAATATTTGCCACCAATAAAAAGGTGAAGCGTGCTATTTTCAGGAGCTAGACAGCTCTTACAATAAGCAGGGTATCGAAGCTTTTAAAAACGCTGAAAAAATTGATCGAGTTAAAAGGAAATTATGTTTAGAAATAAAGAGAAATTTTCGCAAATTTGTTGTGTTTTCCTTGTTAGGGCGGCTAATTTTGGAACTGCCCTCGTAACATGCCCTTTTTGACAAGATGACTTTGACAATCGTAACTTTTTTTGCGTAGGTTTACAGCAATACCTTTTTTGTGAATCTGTATTGTATTGCGAGTCTAACAAGGCTTACAGCTGTTGAATACCGGTTGATAATTTCAATGCAAAGTTTTATTTTAACCATAACTTCATTCAGATCGTTTTGCTATTTGAGCGCCCTTGTGCTTTTTTTGGCGCTACTTAAAAGCTGTGTTTCTTTTGAAATAAAATAAAACCATTTTTTAATCGCAAATTATTGTTCGTTTATTATTAGGCTCTTATTATAGAATGCAACCCTCGTATGAATTATTTTAGCGTTGAATAGCATTGAGTAAATTTTTTCTTCGAGTCGCTCAGAGAGAAAGAGACAGAACCTTTCCCTCACCCTAGTCTTCTTAAGATAGAGAAGAAATGTTTCTTATCTTCTACTTATGATTACGATTAATTTTTTTTAATATTTATTCATACAATCCTCCACAATTCCTTGTCATCGCCCCGTCATTTTTTTTATTAAATAATAACCGTCATCAGCGGCAATGGCGATGACGACGAACGGCGTTGGGGTGGAGATTGAGACACTTTGTGGTGGTTATGGCAAATGGTGATGATTTCATTTTAAAAAATTCTCAAAACACATATTCATCACGTTTTAAAAAGGGAGATGTTTGGGCAAAAAAAAACGTAACGACCGCAAATAGAACAAAGCACAAGTAAAAAAAATCATTAGACACACATACAAAACCTTAGAAGAGAACGAACGCTTCCACTACACACCCGCTTTATTTGCTATGTATGAATGTTGAATGCGCTTCTCTCTGGCCGGACATTATATTACATTGCTATTAAAGGCAAACACAAAATTATTTTCAATTAAGTAAAAAAAAAATTTAACTATTTTTTGAGATGATTCTTTGAATTCTACAGAGTAACACGCTATAAACTGTTAGAACACATATAGAACCAGAAAGCAATAATATCAGCTATTTTACTTTTTAAAAATCTTTGAACGGTGGAAATCTAGATAATGTTTTCTTTGAGTGACGGCGCTTTTAACTCATCCCTAAATAATCGAACTTAGCTACTCAACATGGCGTGAAAAGCATGTACCTAAAATGTTTTCCACCGTAGATGCTTTGTGACTGCTGATTTCCATAATCTATATTTGATCGACTGAATCGTTACGCAACAGCAACGTTACGTTCACGCATAACTAATCCAGGCCTATTATCATAATACTATACTTATTTTTTTGACAAAACCAGAATAAGAAGCAGAAGAAAGCGGGTTTCCATTTTCCGTAAACTTTAAACGGTCACAAATTGTTCAGATGTGGCAAAACTATTATAGATTATTGTCATATCAAATGAATAGGCTAACGACAGAACGACGCTTGCAAATTTCTGTCAAAAATCTTTTTTGCACCGAGCATTTTTCCTCCGATATTACGAGTGACTAAAGTGTCTAATTTACGAAGGACTATATCAGGCTCTCATACATCCCCAATCGATGGAGGGATACCAAAGTGGTATTAATACCCAAAACGGTAAAGATATCGCACAGTAGGCCAAAAGACTTAAGACCAATTAGCATATCCTCCTTCCCATTGACAGGTCTGGAAATACTTTTAAATTATTTCTTTAGGGAAAACCTGGATACAAAATTCCTGTCGGGGAACCAACATGCTTACCACAAGGGAAAGTCTACAGAATTTGCCCTACACGAACTTGTGAGCACTATCGAATCGTTCCTACATTTCAAGGAATTCACTATGCTGGCATTTCTTGGCATAGAAGGGGCTTTTAACAACATTAACTCAGATTGCCACATTACAGGTGAACTCTAGCTTATTTTGACTGCTTCAAAGCCCGCTTAACAGAAGAAACAGTAAGTCTTTTGTCCCCAACTCTAACAAGGTTTGTAAACAGAGGGACCCCCAAAGAGGAGTACTATCTCCACTAATTTGGAACCTATCGTTGAATAAAATCTTGCTACATCTAGAACGTTGTGAAAGACATCCTACAGGTGGCTCTGAACAAATTGGCTAGATGGCCCAGAAGCAGCGTTTTGAGCGTTAATCCAAACAAGACAGAACTGGTTCTCTTTAGTAGGATGAATAAGGTCCCACATGTAGACTCTCCTCGTGTAAATGGAACAGAAAGTGGGAATAATTCTAGATATTAAACTGTTATTAAGACTTAAGGTACTGGAACGAGTAAGGAAGGCCGACATCACCCTATATTACTGCAGGAAGGCTGTAGGGTCGTGGTGGGGCCTGTCTCCTTAAATCGTCCATTGGATATATAGCAGTAGTTCGTCCAATATTATTTTGGTGTGGTGGGCGGCAACTGATAAACTATCCATCACCAATCTACTATCAAAAGTTCAGGGAACTGCCGGCCTATTCATTAGCGGAGCTTTAAGGACTACGGTAACTGAGTCCCTAGAAGTCCTACTGAAGTTGCAACCAGAGCGGTATTAAGATTAAACTGCCTATCAATGTGGAGGCACAAGAACTACGGTCACATGAGGCTATCAAAGTGTAGTGCTATGCTAACCGACCGAGTGGACTATATAACAAAGGTGTACACCTTCGTGAGGAACTACATACCAGGTAATATAAACCATATCCACTTCTATATGGATGGTTAGAAGCTTGATGATAAGCCTGTATGGTAGCTAAACAAATCTGGCCAATATATAACCTGAGAAGGTCAAAATATCTCCTTGCACTAGAGAGGAAAATAATGGGTGATCTAAGTAGATACTTTTTTCAATAGCCTTTTTTGACAGATCACGTGTGAGTCGTGTCATGCTGTCATGTTACTTTTGTTAAGTATTCTTTGGCATTTCATCATGGAAAGACTTACGCCTGAACAACGTTTACAAATTATTCAGTTTTATTATAAAAATAATCGTTCGGCAATTGCGCTGAGTCCATTTTTTTAAATCCAAAAAAAAAAAAAAAACACTTTCCAGTCGACCCACGACCTTGACACCCATGATCAATATTTTAGCTCTCGTTAAGAGCAATCTTTTTGCCATTGACAGATTCCCGATACGACGTACCGGAATCATCGGTCCATATTTCTTCAAAAATGATGCCAGTGAGAACGTAACTGTCAATGGCGACCGTTATCGTGCCATGATAACCGACTATTTGATGTCTGAAATTGAAGCTCGTGATCTCGGCGACATTTGGTTTCAACAAGACGGCGCCACTTCCCACACATCGCATCAATCAATGGAATTATTATATTCGGTGAGCAGATAATTTCACGTTTTGGGACGGTCGATTGGCCACCAAGATAGTGTGATATCACATCGTTAGACTTTTTCCTGTGGGAAAATGCTCGACCGAGTCGTCGAAAATTTGACTCAACGGATGGACCATCTGAGACGTAGCCGCGGGCGACATTTGATAGACATAATCTTCAAAAATTAAATGCCATAGAATGTTCTTTCAAATGATAATAAACATTCCCCATTCAACTTGAATTTTCTGCGTTTTTTTTTTTCTTTAAAAAAGTAGGGAACCTCGAAATGGATCACCCTATACTGTCTATGTTAGTGTCAGTTCTGACGGGACACTGCCTGATCGGCGAACACGGCAGTAGGCTGGTTGGGTATTGACTCCAATGATTTCTGCAGAAGCTGTGGAGATGAGGAAGAAGTGCAGAGCATTGAGCACTTGATATACTACTGTTCCGCTTTGAGTAAATGATGTCTGGATATACTGGGGTCGACCTTTCTAGGTAGTTTAACAGATCCTTCCGGAACCTATAGATCAAGTTCGCACTATCGATAACATGGTACATGAAAAAGGTTGGTTTGCATGAGGGGCATTTCAGCCCCTGGGACCTAAACTGGTCGTTCCAAGTAAACAGATTTAAATGTATGCTGTTTTAAAATAGTCTTTTTATTTGATTTTGATGATTTTTTTTTTAGTGAAATAATATTTATATATGTTATCGCTGGTCATAATGACAACATTTGATAACTTTAATACCTGACTTACTTGTTTCAAACAATATCGGGCACTAATAAGTTGTCCAAGCTGTAAGTAGCGCAACCACTTGACGTTTTTTTTTTTGGGGGGCTATTTCAAAAACAATATTGGGGGAGGCTTGGAAATTAATGAACAAAACGGCGAAAACTGTCACGTTTTCATTAAAAAAAACTGACAAGAGGAAATATTTTACACATTGCTAGTTTTTTTATAAACGAGAACTATTATTATTTGGTTTAATCCGGTTTTTTTCTAGATTTCTCACTTTTTTGTTGAATGACTAACATTTATTATTGTCGAATTCATGGAATGTTTTATGAACGACAAAAATAAAAAACCGCGGCCACCGGATACAAGCAAATGCTTTAAATTTCAAGTGCCATCAACTACGTCAAGTATTTTTGTTTCTGTACCTACTCTTCTTTTCTTTAAACTTACATAGCTTTTGCAATGGAAAAAGCTAATTTTCAAATGGCAGAGATTAAATAGTTGAATACTTTGGGAAAACTCATTATAATGAAACGGTTTATCTTAAGTGGAGTAGGGATTTGTTTTGTGTTTTCCATTCGGTTTATAACCTGTTGTGATGGAATGTGTACTTTGCTATATTCGATGTCTAAGTGTTTTACGTTCTTTAAATTAAAACAATGTGAAATATATAGTTTGATGAGTGCGATAATAAATTATTTGTTTAAATACGTTCCACACCCAAGACACAAACATTATGCAACGTCTTTGTGCCGTGAAATTTTCTGAACACTGTTTTTTGCATTGTATTGGATCTTCACTTCAAATAAGAACATACGTTTGACGTTTCACAAAATTTCAACAATTTGCAAGCATTGCTCTCGTGTGAGTCTATCCTCGATGAAATGGCAAACCAAACTCAAGTGAAAGCAACTATCAGCTGTTAAATCAGTTGTCAAAAAAACAGTGTTGCCAACTTAAAGTTGTGAAGCTGAAAAAACATCCTATAGAAACAAAGGTCTGTAGCGACATTATCGTTTTTACCATCGTCTGACAAATAGGGTTTGTATTATGCAATCACTAATGCCAATCAGCATATCAAGTTATGAGAAAAATGAGGGTTCGTAAGAGCGAACGATTTTCGCAGATGTATGGCCCGTTTAAGCCGACAATCCACCATTTGGTATCCAAATTCGGAACGATAGATTCGATAAATAATCAGCCAACCCACATAATTACCGATACCTGCATTCCAAAGTATACTAAGTAGAACAGGTAGTTGTTCATGAAATTTTTAAATCAAACGGATAGACACCAAATTTTTACTAAATATCGTTTGCAATATTTAGAATTTAAAAATGCAATGTCCCGGAAGAATGATATGTCGAACTAGCATGTTTTGAAATGGAACATGTGCGCTCTCTGTGAAAGTCGACGAAAGAAAACAATGTAGTCGATTACTCGTCATGCAGAAGAACTTGGACTTTCGTTGTACAAGATCCAAGTGCCATAAACTCAAAGGAAAAACATGTTTCAGTAGGAACGTTTTTCCACTTTTTCTCCAATAATTTCAGTAATAAATGATGACTGTAGACAACATCTTCCATTCCCTGCCTGAAAGACAGAGAATGAGTGTATAACCCATTCATGTGGGCACTCTGCTTAAACGATTTGCTGGTATGGTTACATCTTGTGAAGGTGGCGTGAATTTAACTCGCTAGAGTATTTCTTTTGGTTTTCTGAAGTTGAAGGTTCATGTCAATAAACCACAATCGGCTGATGCCATAAAAGTCAATATGACCCAAGCCTTTGATCAACTTCAGCAGGATCTTTGCGACGGACATTTTGAAATTGAATCTCTCAGATCCACTCCGCCGTGAGAAGCAGAGGCGGATATTTGAAATATGTCATATTTCAATGGCATACATATGTTAGGCTAGGTTTAGATTGACAACCGTCTATTGTACTACTATAGGGACGTAAGGAAAAAGATACGTGTTTTGTAGAACCAATTTGATTGTTTTGAAATGCTCAAGAGTTGTCGGATGCTAAGATCTCCCAAGTTTGCTGACTACCTAAGGTACCATGCCGTCTTTTAGAGAGTGAGGGAGATGCACACATAATGAGTTCTATTACATCCTCCTCCTCTTCAAGACCTTCAGTCTTTCTGCGTGTAGTCGCATATAGTAGTGACCTGTCATGAGAGACACGTTAAGTGAGACGTCCCATCTTGATAGGCAGGGCCACATTACCTTGTAATGTATTCATTTCTAGTGATACTTGGCTAGTGACCACTTGTCGTATGTTGTTTTAAAGACAATGTCTTTCAGGAAGAGCCTTCTGGTCGCTAGAGGTATGCTCACATATTGCAGTTCCCCTGGATCAGCCTTGCAGTTCCCTGGTATGTCCCAGTTCTTTGGTACCCAAATCAGGTATACATTTTACATTCAATCATATTGTTAAGAGATGTGAGAAAAGCGAGGGTAGTTCTTGAGCTCAAGAAGACAGGCTTATGGTATTTTCTTCTGTGCCAACATATGATACATTTTTTTCTGCATTTCGCCCTCAAAAAGTCTTTTTGTTTTCGTTTGTACAAATTGGGCACTGCGAAAGTGTTTCGTTTTTAGCGATGTCAAACAGGAAATCCCGATCCCGAAAATCCCGGGAATTTTTTAAATTAATCCCGTGATATTTTAATAATAATATATAATGATGTCTCGAAGAAAATTTTAAGTGATAGTTAACATCTAAAAACATTGACATAATCCGGTGAAAAAATTCGAAATTAGGAAAACAATTACAAAATAAAAAGAACCCAAATGTAGTTTGTGTCCCACGAAACGAAGAACATTGTATCCCATTCTTTAAAATTTATGAAAAAAATCTAATATAAAATCAGATATGGATCGATACATAGATGTGGTTCTCATAAAAACGGAATTAGCCAAACCGATTTCTCTAGTTGAAAAAAATATTTTTCGTGGTTTAATGATAGAAAATTATAACGTCAATAATAATTCAGAGGACGAACTGGAATAGGACCAAAATTATTCCATAGTTAAGATGTTGTGAAATAATTAACTTAGTATTTTTTAACAAAAGTTACATTATGCTTTAGCTGTTTTTGTCCTTATTTAAATTAATTAAAATTAAATTACAACTGAACTGAAATGTTTGTATTCCATTTCGAAATATCATATTATTAAAAATGAAAAATCCCGATTTATCCCGAAAATCCCGGGATATCAAACAATTTCGGGATCCCGAAAAATCCCGGGATCTGCAATAAAAAATCCCGATTCCCGGGATTAGTGAAAACCAATCCCATTTGACATCTCTTTTCATTTTCTTTTGTAAAAAGTGTTGCAGTCGCACCGTGCAAAATTGCTATATTTTCAGCCCAGATTTAAATCAAAGGGGAGAACTCTGCCAAGAGAATAACCTAAATACCCGCTTGGTTATATGCGTGGTGTCAACGTTTTTCTTTTCTAACGAAGTCTGGACAGATGCTTTATATAGGCGACGACTTGCTTTGTTTATAATGTGTTAAAATTTGCAATTTTGTTTTCGATTCCGACCATTAAAAATTCCACAGTACAAGAGGTTGTAGGCGCCATTTACCACTCTATTAGCTAAGATTTCTGCTAACGCCATACTTACTTAATCGGCTATTACAGAACATTGGTTCCTGTAGCCGAACCTAGAGTAGATTTCCAAGCGCTTCGATCTTCTGCGCTCCTTCTATAATTTGTGACACCAAGTTTCGAGATGTTTTCCTCCACCTGATCTTTCCATCGGATTTTAGCTCTTCCCTTTCTGCGTGAACCGTCACCATGTTCGTATTCAAATGACTTTTTAGCTGGAGCAGCTTCATCCATTCTCATAACATGACCTAGTCAACGTAATCGGTGTAATTTAAAACGCTTAACTATGTCAATGTCGGCATTGAAGGGTGGGCCATTTAAAATTTTAAATTTGAATCGGCTACAAAAAAAAGCTCTGATAATTTTTTAAAATTTTTCGTTTTATTGGAAAGGTTGAATTTTGCCATTTATTAATGGAACACAATATCATTCATATGACTACCACGACAGGCTCGGCAGTACCTCATCCGATCATCCGAAATTTTCAGCACATTTTCGATTGTTTTGGGTCGATTCTCTTCAATGGCAATTTCGATTTCAACTTTTCACGGGTAGTATCAGTCTCTTGTAGAGGGTGTTTTTTGTCTACCGAAAGATGGCTTTGTTCTTAAATTGCTCGCTTAGTCCGATTTAGCATCGATTAGCCAGGACTGTTCTTCGTTTTATCTCAAAACTTATGTTGTTTGGTTTGTTTATGTCGTACCCAGGTAGATAAAATCATTGACTAACTCAAAGTTGTGGATTCCAACTTCCACTTTTCGCCCGAGTCTGCTGGAAGTTTTGGTGATAGATGGGCTGTTTTGTATATAGAGTGCCAGTCCTATTCACATCTGCTTCTCGTATAAACTTTTCCCGCAAGATGTTTAAAAGGTCACACGAGAGACTGTCTAATCGACGCGGAATACGGAATTCCATACATTTGCACCGAAAAAACGTTCTACAACGACAATTTTTTGGAATTTCGTTTTCGGCGCCGATTACGTTTTATTCGGAATTGAGTCTTAAGATAAATTTACCAGTTCTAAAGCCGCATTGATACGACCCAATTATCTCACCGGCTTTAGTTTTTAATCTCTCACACACTACGCTCGACAGTATTTTGAATGCGATGGGAAGAAGACTTATACCTCTGCAATTGGCACATATTGTCTTGTGTCCTTTTTTGAGGTCGGTGCATAATATATTGAGGATCCAATCATCGGGTATGCATTCTTCTAGCCCTATTCTACAAACAAGCTGATGCATACGCCTTATCAGCATTTCTCCGCCGGTCTTAAACAGTTCAGCTGGTAAACAATCGGCTACTGCTGCCTTGTTATTCTTCAGCGGGGATTCTACTATTTTGACCTCATTCTGGCTAGGCGGTATACACCCAATACCGTCTTCTGGGATTGGTTCTGGGGTATCTTCGTCGCAGCTTCTATCGGATACAAACAGTTGTGAAAAATGTTCTATCCACATCCTCAGCACACTTTTTGTTACCAGATTAGTTCCTTTGTATTTGCAGAAGGATGTGCCTGTCCCTCTCTCCTCTGGAGCTTTACTCTTTGGTAAAATGTTCGGATCTAATTCGGTCGCGATTCTTTTTCGATTCTTTCACACTCACGCCTTACCATCTCTCTCTTTTTTAAACTGGAATACATGCGAGTTTAAAATTAAATAATCACAAAAAGCGTTGTTTGGCAATTAACGTGCCCTTATTGGAAATCCCTATAGTAGATTTTGCTCACTATCTCTGGAAACGTTGTAACCTTTCATCGTTCACCGAATAGAAGTATTCTCGCATACGGTAATAAACCTATTAATAATGTAATGTACAGCAACGAACTGAGAAAAGCTACAAGTACCAAAGCCCAAATCAACAGACTGTGAAAAAGAAAACACGACACAAATGACAACGACGGCGACAACGCATAAAATCGACAAATGACCATCAACACAACCAACTCCTCCGGCACCTCCGACACACTCATACATACATATGTACTCACTCCCCACCACCACCTCATCCTCAGACAGAAGACATTCGATGCTCTACTGTCATTTTCTTTTTCATGTTTTTGTCCCCATGTCATATGTTGTGAGTGAGGTGACGTTTCTTTTTTTTTTTGTATGCCCCACCTCTCATACAGTGTGTGGTGTGTATGTTTGTTAGTGTGATGTCGCGTTGTTGTTTGAGTAGGAAAGTCACGAGTCAAAAGTGCAAAAATACAGAATTTCTTCAATTTTCCTTTAATTGAATTATAAAAAGTTGTGGAGGAACTTACATATTACGTATGTATGTATTAATGTATGTATGCGAATGCCCATACATAAATATGTATACGGTCGAGTGATTACGACTAGTACGAGTACTACAGTTTTTTTTTTCTTTTCAGAAAAAGTAAATAACAACAATGAACATACAACAACAATATTCCAAACAAAAACAGCACATGTACGTGGACAATAACAAAATAATACTGCTAAGCTGAGTACAAACTATGCATTTACTATATGTATGTATGTCTGAATGTATGAAAGTACTACAGTGGACGGACAGGCTCAGTCGGTCGGTCATATCCCCAAAAGGCGAAAAGAAAAACTACAACAAGCAGAACTATTAAATTGTTCATAGTCTCCGAGTCCGAGAAGAAGACATTTTTTGCACACTTTTCAGCAGCGTGAAGCAAGCAGTAGAAGAAGAAGAGAATGAAGTGAGAATATAAAGAAGAAGAAGCAAAGTTATTGTAGGAAAAACGCCCTATTTTTCCCCGATGTGTACACACTTCGTGAAATTAAATCATCAAAACCTAGACACACAGTCATAAAGAGGAATGAACGAAATTAGCACGACAATTAGGACAAACAATTTTAAAGTTTTGTGCAATCTTTGCTCGTACAGATGAAAAGAAAACATATTTTAAACGATTTTTCCTCTTGTATACTTGTTGTCAAGCTTTCGTTACAATTCCACAACAGATGCTGCACAAAATATGAGGTCATCCGTAAGAGAACCTAAAGAAATGGGGAACAATTCGATATCCCCCAAAAAAAGCACACAAAAACACAAGGCAGTAAATTGTGATCATTTGAGGCAAAAAACCTAGGAATATACAGGATTCGACGATCAAAGTGGCACCAACTTCACGCTGCTGCAGAAACCAAACGGTTATTTTTGACAAGCGTCACTCCGTTATGTTGTTAACATATGTGCCTACGCAGAAACATATCGTTGTCCGTCACAGTTTGCAATGGAATTCAAACTCAACAGTGTCATTGCTTTGTATTTGACTGGAAAATCGCAACAAGCCATTGCTAATGAGCTGGTTCGCAAAAGTTATGGGTCACAATAAGGAGCCTATCAAGTGTGAATAGAAATCGGGAAATATAACGGTGGAATTCAATGTTACCCAATTTACAGATGTCAAAAAATGTGCACTTAAATTCTGCCAGCAATTCATTGCTTACCCCCTAAGCACAATCTAAGAATGCCATCCTTAGGAGATCCAGAAAAATTAACAATGAACCAGACACCCCTTCACTTCTCATGTGAACAAGTGGAAGTCGTTATCTACAAGACTAAACCATCCAATGCCCTTGGACCTCACGTTATCTCAATGGTCACGCCTAATACCTCGGTACATCAGTGACGAATTATCTCGCCCAAATATTGACGTTCTTGATCAACACGTCAACCATATCAGAAATTTAGAAATCAGAGCGAGTGATTGCCAAAACTTGACAAACCGGTCACCAAACAAAGGTGAGTCATATCGGGTATATCTCCTAGCCAAGGTTTTGGAATCGCTGCTACTTCCCACCATGACCGAACACCTTCAGCTGACCACCAACATGTCTTTAGAAGGCGCATAGTACAACGACGGCCCTCAATGACAACGTCACGCGCATAACGAATGGTCTAAATCAGACCAGATCTGTCGCTCTTAGACTTGTCTAAAAGCTTTGACACGGAAGGCATATTACAACGGTCCAAAAACCGAAAATCTTTGGAGTCGGGTTCGGCAACATCCTGATAGTAGTCCTGAACCGGCTACACACTGAGAGAGCCTGGTAAAGACGGACGAAAACCAACTTGGCACAGTTCTCAACTGTTACCAGGCAAGAATCATCACGGGCATAGAGGACATTTTCCCCGAGTGATGGCAAGGACCTCATATACACAGAGCATTTGTTGCAATGCACCAGTCGACCCACTGATCTGTAGTGATGTTAGGTCCTTTTTTGTTGTGTTCCACGAATCGTATGTGGACAATAGTGCAGAAGTCATACAGCTATTGAATATTTTGCATTTGGTGCGTATGGAGTTGTGGCTTGGTTTCCATACTGATTTCAGTTTAGGGTTAAATGCAACAAACAGTAGTGATGGATGCGATATGTATTTTCAGGGAAATGTGCACCTTAGTAGACTACCAGTCGGGTTACCAATTCTATAGTATATGACCAGTTGTGATAGGTACTTAGAAAATACATTTCTTTAATCTGATGCTTGTTAGGCGGCTAGTTGGTTTTCCCAGTTGGATTATCTAATCCTCAGATGACAAGCAGTTGGGTTATCTGCTTCTTAGTAGAGGTGAAGTTGAGCTTTCTACTCCTTAGATGACGAGCAGTTGGGTTATCTGCTTCGTTGTAGAGATACAGTTGAGTTATCTACTCCTTAGTAGGACGAAAATTTAGTTATATCTTCCTTAGTAAAGGAACATTTGGGTTATCTCTACCTCAGTGGAGGAACAGTTGGGTTATCTGCTTTTTAATAGAGACGCAGTTGAGTTATCTAGTCCTCAGTAGAAGGCCAATTTGTTTCCCTTCCTTAGTAAAGGAACAGTTGGGTTATCTGATTCTAAGTAGAGCTACAGTTGAGTTATCTACTCCTTAGTAGGACGAAAATTTAGTTATATCTTCCTTAGTAAAGGAACATTTGGGTTATCTACTCTTTAGATGACGAAGAGTTGGGTAATCTGCTTCTTAGTAGTGACACAGAGAGGAAGGTATGCCGTTAATAATGAAAAACAACATCAGCCAAATGGCCACCACGACCACGCTTACAGGACCATATCCTTTTCATGAAATTTTCCATAACCAAATCGCTGCCCTATGTCCTCGATAGCCTCACGAATTCTATCTTTGAGGTCTTGAATCGACGCTGGGCTGTTGGCGTAGACCTTATTATTCACGTGGCCCCAAAGGAAGAAGTCGCAAGGTGTTAAATCACAAGATCTCGGTTTCGTTGCTTGTGTGGAAAGTAAACGTCTTGTTGAAAGTAAACGTTGTCCAGATCAATACCATCCAATTCCGACCATAAAAAATCAATAATCATCTCTCGATAGCTCAATGCATTTACCGTAACTGTTTAGCCAACCTCATTTTCGAAAAAGTAAGTTCCAATGACCCCGCCGGACCATAAACCGCACCAAACAGTCACACGTTGAGGATGGAGAGGCTTCTCAACAATAACTCTTGGGTTTTCCGAGCCCCAGATGCGACAATTTTGCTTGTTGACGTAGCCACCGAGGTGGAAATGGGCCTCATCAGTCAAGATGATTTTGTATCGTTCGTATCGTTTTTTGATCGTTTTGTATGGTTCGATGATCGTGTATCGTTCCATTTTTAGTAATGGCGTAGTTTCTACTTGTCAAATGTCAAAGAATAAAAGCTTCAAAAGTGACAGCTACCGAAATACCGGGTGATTCAAAATAACACCTCTTGTTGGAAAACCCTGTATCTTCCTTAGTAAAGGAAAAGTTGGGTTATCTATTCCTTAGATGACGAGCAGTTGGGTTATCTGCTTCTTAGTAGAGATACAGTTGAGTTATCTACACCTCAGTAGGAGGACAATTTTATTATCTCTTCGTTAGTTAAGGAGTGGCTGGGTCAGGAACTGTATGTGTTCTTTTGGACTAAAGGCCCAACAATAATATGCATAAGCTAGCTTAAGCAACTGTGCGAATGCATGAAATCGTATGTGCCAAACTATAATGTACTTAAGTAAACTTTTCGTTAAGATCTCTCAGCTCTCTCTCAGTTCCCATTTGCTTAAGCAGGGTGCGAAACTTAACGCACATTGCATACGGAATTGCTTATGCATATTATAGTTGGGCCTTAATACTTGGGTATGTCACAATTTGGCAATTCATCACATCCACTGATAAATACTTATTAAAGTTACCTTTGGTTTTCTTGTAAAATGGCAATATGCTGACCGATACCTTTCCGTAATGGACCTATCAAGCGTTATATTCATTTTATAAGAGAGCAGGATCGCCTACAAAGGTTACCCCACGTAATAACGCTGAATTTGATCGCTACAGTATGTTCGCAATTTGTAATCTATTCGAGAAAACAACAAAAAATTAAGACGAGTACAAGAGAGAGAATGTAATCGCGGAAAGGCGGTTGCGCCAACTTCCCGATTTTTTTATACTGGATAACTATCGTAAACTTCAGAGACGAGACAGTGAACGGTGACTAGGGTGAGAGGATGACCTGGAGCCATTTGGAAACCCTCTTTATAGGTGAAAACACCGAAGATGTTATGAAAATTATTTTAATAGTTTAACGGTGATCATGATGGACTCTTGGCAGGAGACCATTGATGAAGAGAATATGCTTACTACTGATCAGTTAGGTCTGAATAGCTCTCTGATCAGTTAGGTCTTAATAGCTCAATAAGCATGTTATCATAGCAAATTGCTTCCTGTAGCGAAAAATCCCTAATTTAACGATTTTCTTCGTAAAGGCCCTAATATTTAAATTAGGCCATTTTGTATGCTTTTATCTCTCTCACACTTTTATCGATTTAATTTAAATTCATTCTATTTGAAGCAAGTAATTTGATTCGACGACTTCCTTCTTTACAAGTAAATTACCACACAATCATAACGTGTGTAACAACTACTTACAATTCTTTGAACCGATTTGGTGAAGAAAAACTACAACGCTGCTGTTTGTCTGACAGTGCAAATACGTATTATGCTATGTACTTCGCCGGCTACTGCAATTCATTCAGCGCGAACACCACACTCATTCACCTTCAAAGCGAATTGGTTGCAAAGAATATTTTACAGTTTACCCCCACAGAACCACCGTGAACGAAGAAGGGTGGGGGAGGTTGTATGTAGCAGATGTAGTGCAGGCAATAACAAAAACAAAGAGACGACTAAACCGACATGGTAAACACACAATGAATTTCCAATAACCTCAATTCAGTTCTTAGATTGCGCTTTGTATATTGCAAATGTAAGAGAGGCAGCAAACGAAGAAAACAACCATATACAAATTAATGCTAAATCAATGTTAGCTGCAAATAAAGGTAACATGTCGAATTATCAACCAAAAATGAAAAGTTCAACCACCTTTGCTCTGTCGTTCGTTGCCAGTTACGAATAACTTTCCATTGAACTCTTCCAAAAATGGGAGCACACTCAATATTCGGCAATGATTCCAATTATGATAAAAACAATATCAAACACTTTGCAACCCACGCATGGCCCTCGAAGACGTTATAGAGGTAATTGTATTGACAATCACATTTGAGATTTCAATGTTGCCAACAGTCAAAAGAGAAATATGCATGTGAAGTATCTATTGAGAGAAGCGAGGAAGGATACTAATATCAAGTTTTTTTGCAGATTTAAACGACCAACAACTACTTAGAAAATACAGTTGGGTTATCTACATCTTATTAGTCGGCCAGTTGGGTAATTTACTCCTTACTAGAGGAACTGATGGGTTATCTACTCCGTAGATGACGAGCAATTGGATTATCTGCTCCCTAGCAGAGATACAATTGGGTTATCTAACCTTGGTAGGCAGCCAGTTTGGTTATCTACTACTTAGTAGACGACCACTTGGGTTATCTACTCCTTAGGAGAGAACCAGTTGGGTTATCTACTCATTATTAGAGAACCAGATGAGTTATCTACTCCTTAGCAGAGGAACAGAAGGGTTATCTACTCTTTAGTTGACGACAGACTGGGTTATCTACTCCTTAGGAGGGAGATAACCTACTCTACTCCTTTGCAGAGGACCAGATGGGGTATTTACTACTTAGTAGACGACCAGTTGGGTTATCTACTCCTTAGAAAAGAACCAGTTGGCTTATCTAATCCTTAGAAGAGAACCAGATGGATTATCTACTCCTTAGCAGAGGACCAGATGGGTTATATACTCTTTAGTAGACGATCAATTGGGTTACCTACTCCTTAGGAGAGAACCAGCTGGCTTATTTGCTGCGACAATTCTGCCTATCATAGGAGAGAGAGGCAGGTGACGCAAAACATTTTTCGGCGGCCGAGTTCAGCCGCACATGTCGGCGACGGCGCACCGAGTCACGTAGATTCAGCTTCATAGTTTGTTCCTTAGTAGCCGGCCCATTGGGTTATCTACTCCTTAGTAGATGACCAGTTGGGTAACTCTTTGATTTCTTTATTACTTATTTTTAAAAATCTGTTCTTTAGTTTGACGAAAATATTTTCATCAACTCAACTTGACCTATAGAGAATAATAAAGAAATCCGAATGCTTTCGATGCCATGAAGAATGATTTAAAGCACTGGTAGGTAAGATAAGTGTCTTGTATAGTGTGAGCTTTGTCTGCCGAGAGAGGGCCCTGTTCTTAAATTGTTTGCTTAGCCCATAGTAGCATCATTTAGTATTATTAGTTTCGCACAATTTGGCACATTATGAATCGACTCATCAAAAATTGAACTGACCGCTTAAAGCACTGACAGTGATGCCGAGGCGGCCATTGGAATGATGTTATATTCCATACATAATGGCATAAATGTAGTCGTCTACATAGAAATGGAATGAAACTAAGGATGTTTTCAATCCAAAAGCTGGAAAGCCTTCCCATACAGGACCTATGAAATTCCGGTCGATTAGACTATCATCATTTATCCTTAAAAACGTATCGATATCGATCGTTATCTTAGGACAACAGCAAGGGCAAATCCGTTCTGCACGGTCTAGTCTGCATTTCTTGATCATAGAAGGGGACTTTTAAGCGCTGCTATGAAATCTCTCCCTTATTCTGTTTCCTTTGGAGAAAATAAGAGTTAATGTTATAACACATGCAGATGTCGCAGCAATGTTGAAAATTAGAGACATCCTACAACAGGGCCTTCACACCATCGCAAGATAATTATGTATATATATTTTGACTACCCTAACCAAAACACAAACAATTATTTATTTTACATGTTTTATTTTATTTACAATTATTTATTTTATTTTACATGTAAGGTACCGGCACATGTTGTACCTATCTCTTTGGGGGCATTGCAATTCGATTCTCTGAAAGCGCAAAATACATAGATATGAGGACAGCGCTGGTGTCTGAACAGGCGTACAGCAGTATAATACCAATAAATGTTGTTTTGTTTTGTGTTTGTTGTTGTAGCAGCTTGGAGACGCTGAGGTGATTAAGTCTATTCTGTTTTGTCTATTTCTGTTACATACTTCGGCATGGAAATCGAACACAGCCCCTTCGAAATTCAAGATTAGCGCAATAACAACTGAACTACGAAGGCCACAGTCCGATAATGACCGTCTGGTGGACAGCTATGCAGAAATCCACCTTCTTTGCGATACCAAAAATGTTCAGCGAATGACTGGTAGGTCCATCAATAGTGTGTTGAGAATGATACCGACTGAGGCAAAAAATTGTAGCATGGGCAAAATGCTTTAGTTACTGCTTTTAGATTTAAGAAATTGGTCATTGGCCCGACCTTCCAGACATGGTTGATTACACCATTACTGAACCACATTGTGACAAGAAATATCAAACTTCTACACCCGATAGATCAGAATAGAATGAGGTCACTTATCTGGATATAGTTTGACGTACTTTGCTCGTCGTAAACTTTCATTTAGTTTACAACCACTTTTTTGTAAATTTTATAAATAAAGGAAATAAAATGATAAATAAATGCTTAACACGCAGAAATCTTAGCCAGTAGAAGAATGTCTGAGAATACATTTTCTTACAAAAGTCGATAAAGTTACTCTGATAGTCTGGCTACTATAACATTACTGGAAACGTTCAACATATATTCAAGAACTGTTCTCGACAGTCGCAGATCTCTTAGGGTACGGCAATGTAGAATACGTTTAATTGCAAGACTATGAACTACCTCAAGGTAATCTGGATTTTGTGATTATGCTAGATCAAGCTAGAAGCTTGATCTAGCGACCTGCTAGCTCTTCTTGAGAGAAAGTCTCCTTACGACAACAACTGACAGGTGGTCACTAGGCAAGAACTGCATACAAGCAGGCTGATGTGGCCCTGCGAAAACACCAAAAGCACTGCTGTCGTCATAGAGACCGGACGTCTTAATTATTGGCGAAGTAGATGAGTAAGAACGATAAGAATTAATAAGAATAAAAATAAGTATATTATATGTGGGCATATTTCTGGCGACCTGCAAGCTCTTCTTAAGACATAGTAGCCTTATGAAAACAAATGACAAGTGATCACAAGCCGGAAACTGTATACATTCCAAACTTAAGAGAGTCCTGCCTATACATGAAACTCACAAAAACTGTTGTTATCGAGATCGGACTTCTTACTTCTCATGTCTGTCAAGGCGTGTCGATGTCGTATTAGACGGCAGGGAGATAGATTGAAGGCCTTGCGAGGAGGATCAATGAAACCTTCTTCTGTATATGTACCATGTTCTCTCTAGAAGGAAGCTGGCTTCCCCCAACTCACATTTCTTTAGGGAGTTTGGAAACTTGTTTGATGTTTACATCCGCCAACTCTTGGTTTTTTTAAAGCAATCGAGCAATTGTTTCAACGGGTAGTTCTAGGAAAGTCGTATATTATTCATTACGTTCCTGTGCTATCGAAATGGACTGCATGCATGTCTTAATAAGCTTGACATAAAGGCTGCATCTCTAACCTATCCTAACCTAAACAAAAAAAATTGAAGATTTGAATTTGTGAAAGCGCGGAAATAATAACAACATAATAGAAACAATAAAAATGACAATTGTAAAAAAATAAAAAACATGTCACTCAACCTTAAAAAGAGAAAACTATTGCAAAAGGCTCAATTTAATGCAAAACGAGCGCTTAATGAAAAAAAGATGATCGACATCAATAAAAAAATATGGTCCTCCTCCCCCTTCAGAAATGAAGGGAAGCTCACATAACTACTGTAAATAATTGGCCTTTCATTTTGTATGATTTGGAACAACATCATCATCATAATATATATACTACGGCATTCGGTCTGGGCATGAAGGAGAATATTGACATATGCAAACAACAATAATTGGCAGAAAAGTGAGTAAAGATACAAATCGAAAGAAATAAAAGTGGGTCAAGCAAGAGGTTATTATTTATTAGTAGAGTTGTTTTGTATTTGTGCGATTGTTATTGCTCTCGATTGAATATGATTGTTGTTTTGTAAATGTGGTGCTGCGTAAGAATACCTAAATATACATACACATATGTACAAGGTAAAGGGTAGTATTATTTGAGGTAGTTGAGCTGTAAAAATGCTACTTAATGTTTGTAGAATAGTGTCATTTTTAATATCGGCTTGAATAAAAATATATTTTTTACCTACTCTCTACTGGGTGTGTAACAGTAGGACGTAGTACACCCTAGATAGCGCTAAATGATCTACAAAATAGAGGTTCTTCTTAAAACGAACTCCCCTAACACCGGGATGTAATGCGACCTCGTGCCAACCGTTGTATGGTTTGCAGTAAGGGTTAATTAACTGTATTTGCTGGACGACTTAGCTAGTAACGAGTCTTGTGCCACCTTGTGCCCTTGCCACAGTACCGGGAGCTATGCTGTTGTGTATATGTATCCCCCTACAGTATTGGTTGAATTTAAAACAAAACTCCCCTTAGTCCGGAGTGTTATGCGTACCGTGTTCATTGCAAACAGGGTTTAACATAGACTGTGTTTTGACGGCTACCTTTGAATAGCATAACTACTTTTATATAACTACACCATAATTAAGGCTCTATCCCCCAGGTTTGTTAGCAGTATATGTAGGTTCATTCATAACATTCTGATTAAGAGATGCATTTCCGAAGCCCTAGGATCAACTGACCTCCATAGATATATCAGCAGGGGAACGCCCCAAAGTGGTGTTCTCCGAGTGGAAAGGGTGTTCTCCTCTGCTATGGAATCTCTCCGTTAACAATATTCTGCTTTCTCTGGAGATGATGAGTGTTATGGTTATTTCTAATGCGGATGACGTGGCAATAGCTGTTACAGTGAATTTTATGAGTGCTCTTAGAGACATCCTGTAGGAGATTCTACAAACAACTGCGAGATGAGATTCCAATAATGGTATTGGTGTTACCATTATTGGAAGACGGAGTTAGTAATTTTTAGCAGGAGATATAAGGTACCAACAGTTGCTCCTGTCTCTTGGGGGTATTGGAATTTCCTTCTCCGAAACCGCATTAGCCAGTTCGTTGAACTTCAAACCCATCATTCTGGAAAGAGCAAAGAAGACTGTACTAGTGCTATATAACTGTAAAAGTGCAATAGGAATGTGATCCCACGTATAGTTTATTCATAGTATACGGTAGTAGTCAGACCGATAACAGCTTGACAGCTCTGCAGAAATCCATCATCTGGCAAATCTACAGAACGATCAGTGGTATCACTGGTGCGCTGAGAACGACACCAACTACCAACTGAGGCACTAATAGCTATGCTACATTTAACACCGCTAGACATTATAGAAATGCAATATACCGCAGATTCTGCTATTGCACTTAGTGAACTGTCACTATGGTCAGGAAATGGCTATGAACATAGTGTCATTCTAGACACAATGCCAGACCTTCCAGGCATTCTTACACGCTCCAGGGTAGCTGGAATATGTGGGCATGCCTCTAGCGACCTGCAATCTATGCTTGAGGGATAGTGCCCTGTGGTTTTTCGCTCGTCGGATTCATGTATTCTACATTTCGAAATATAGGCGTTGTAATATCAGGTATATATATTTGAGTACCCACAGTCGTATAGTTCCGATACTAGATAAGCTAGCCAAATGGGCCTTGTTTCTAATTAATTTAATCTTGAAGGCTACATCTAGTCTTTCGCTCGACCGATTCATATATATATCTTTAAATTTTTTTTAAGTTAATTTACAATCGAATTGCTTATAACAAATATAATATACGCAAAAGTGTATAAATTGTTTAGTTTTTTTTTTACCATTTTTTAACCAAAAAACTTATTTTATATTTATTTTTAGTGTTAAGGGATGCTTTAATTCCCTCAGAAGCAAGATTTATCGAATCAGCTGTTGCAATGAAATCCCTTGGTTATTGTAACAATGACTTGCCCTAAAAGAAATCCCTACCTAACGCACATACAGCTGTTCTTAAGCTTTCTACAGAAAACCAAAGTTCAGAAATAATGTCGGTACAATAACCATATCGTAACCATTCATTCAAGCCACACAGCAATAGCAACTAAGAAATTTTTTTTCAATATGTACATCTTTTTATTGTCAATTTAATAATTAAATGAAATTAGCATAATTTCGCATTTAAATAACTTGGTTAACAGCAGCAACAACGATGATGACATTATTATCAATGAAATCTTTATCATTCATTGTCGGTAATAGTGTAAGCATACAACTTTTTTCCAACGACAATAACACTCATAACAAAAAGGTTAGCCGCACTTATATTAATGGATGTACTACCGTCCTTACCCACTTCTCTTCCCCTTTGGACAGGTCAAACATTTATACATTCATCCACAAAAGCACAGGATATGTATATTGTATATGTATGTATGTATTATCACCTTGAGTAGAGATAAACGGCGAAAGGCGCCGAATAAGTACAAACAAAAAGTAGAAGAGGAAGCAACAGCAAGGAGTAGGAGTAGCCATGATACATACACACGCGCGAAAAAACGCACAATTGTATGTGTGTATAAGTGGAGAACATGTAAACGTCAGTCAACATGTGTCACAAATATTTAACAAAATGTCAATGACAGTAGTGCCAAGCGATACATGACATCAGCTGTTAATCAACGATAAAAGTAAAGCTATGATGACGGTGAGAGAGAAAAAAGAAAATCCGACGACCCTTGAGTGACCAAAGAAAAATCTCCCAAGTCACTGTACGTTTTTCACACAATTTAATGAAGTGAATAAGCTACTGTATAATGTCTTTAGCAATTATAGTGATTTTTATATGGAAAATAAAAATAAACACAAAAATTTTTTAGAAAAAATGATTAACGGGCAGTCGCCCAAACAACTAACTACCAACGAGTAGCAGCAACTCGCAAGATGTCGATATAAAAACAAAAATGAGACAAGCATCAAACCTGAATCTCGTCGTCGTTGGATTATAGTTGACAACAAAACTAAAACAATAACAACAAGAAATATACGGCGAAAACATGTTTGAAAGAAAAAGAAAATTAAACAAACAAATCAAAGAAGTAAACGTTTTTTTTAGTAAATACACTGTTTTAAGGCGCAGATAATGCCATTGGAAGACTGATTGCAGTCTGAGCGCGTGGTTCCGCTTTTAGCCAAGTTTAGTTTTTGGCCAATGTTCAATTTATAAGACGCAACTACTATTTTCGAGAAAACAGCCCAGAAAAAAATTACAAAACTTGGGGCTCCGACCAAGCGTTCTTAAAAACGGATGTGGTCCCCGACAAAGTAATATGGTACTCAAAGAAAAAAAATCACGCCGGAATATAGAAGGATACCTGCATGAAAATACTAGAAAAAGGTAAACATTACTCGTAATGCCCCAGGGCCAGACAATTATGTAGCCTTGAACTATTTCATTCTAGGTATTAATAACAAAGCTCAAAAAAATAATGACAGACTGCATATCCACCTACACTCTGGATGTCAGAGAAATATGCTATGTGATAAATTCGCTCAAAAACAATAAATCGCGCGGCATAGATAACATCTCTCCGGAGATGTTAAAAGCGAATGATATAACAATTGCGAAATTATTGCACCTATTATCGACGAATTCTGGAATTCAGAAACTCTACGGATGAGATTGCTTAAGGTGTGGTTGTAAATCTGGCTAAAAAAGGTAACCTAACGAATCCGAAAAACTGGAGAGGGATCACCCTATTAAGCATTAATAAGGTTAACAAACAAAATATTGTCAGATAGTCTGTACTCTGTTCTCAGAAATGAACAAAAGCTGGCTTCCGCGCACGTAAATCTTGTGTCGAACATATTTTAAAGTTTAAGAGAGTTGAGATCACACCTTAACCAAGTCTTTATAGACTTCGAAAAGGCGTTTGACACCTTAATCCACACAGATATATGGAACGCACAAGAATGCAGGGGCGTGTCTGGATTAAATGTTGATTACCACGTATTAAGCGGCATTGGCGGGATTAATGGGTGAAACCCGAAATTCTCTCAAAAATTAATTTTTACAACATTTTTATTTCTTTAACTAGTACCTTGCAAACCAAAATATGCAAGCAACAATAATTGGCAGAAAGGTGAGTAAAGATACAAATCGAAAGAAACAAAAATGGGTCAAGTAAGAGGTTATTTATTATGGTTTGTGCGATGTTATTGCTCTGTTTTGTAATTGTGGTGCTGCGTAACTTCCCCATAGTAGAATCTAGCTCGGTTTTAATATTGGTTGGACTGAGATCTTTCAAATGTAAATATTGTATTACGTATCGGTGACCAATTTTTTCCACGTTTACAATGTCGATCGTTTACTTTTGAGTCAAAAAATACTAAGCGGCTTGTCGCCTTGAAACTTGAAACATCTGTTTTAAAATAAAATCACAATGCTAAAACACTCTCCTATGGTGGAGCATAAAAATAGCGAATCAGCTGATTGCTGTACATTACCTTATATTTGTATAATGAACATGAGTATATTCCCAATGAAAAGTGTCAAATCGGCTGAGGCAAAAACAGTGTTGCCAGAAATGGCGATTTATCGTCATTTTAACGATTTTTGAAGGTCAAAAACAGGGAATGACGATTTGACGATTTTTGCCCTGAAATGACAATTTTTATTATTATGAAAAAAACTAAAAAAAAACTTCAGATTTCTTTAATATTAAGACTTTTAAAAATTTTTTTCGCTTTTACATTTTTCTTTATCCTTTGGGGTTGAACATTTTTAGAAATTTTAGGAAATATCACTTATATACTTATAATAGATGATCCTTATCGGCCGGGCTGAATCTCGTACATTGATCGCATGCTATGATATTACAAAATATCTTAGGAATGCAAAATCGGTAGAGAAAAGTTTAAATTTGTAAGTAAATTAAGGGCTATGTTAGAACTGGGATCTATGATCTAGGTGAATCCGCAATGATCAAAATTTCAGCCGTATTGAAAATATGGACCTATGAGATTCATTACCTCTTGAAATGATTCATGATAAAAAATCGTCAGATGCCCATTTCCTAATTTTAGCTCTACCTGGTGGGACCGTTGCATTTTTCATCCACAGATATAACAAATGCTTCCGCAAAATTTAAGACACATATTCTTATATAATTATATAATGTTGTGAAATGTAGTATGATTTTAACAGACGAAATCGCCAAATTCTCTGACTCTTACGGCAATCAATAATAACTATATCGATGGCTTATATTCAAAAGCGTCTATCTATTTTTTCGAAAACGTTACTCTTCTACAGGGTTTTCCAACAAGAGGTGTTATTTTGATCACCCGGTATTTCGGTAGCTGTCACTTTTGAAGCTTTTATTCTTTGACATTTGACAAGTAGAAACTACGCCATTACTAAAAATGGAACCATACACGATTCAACAACGCATTGAAATTATTAAAATTCGAAAAATCGAAAATCATCGAAAAATCATCTTGACTGATGAGGCCCATTTCCACCTCGGTGGCTACGTCAAGAAGCAAAATTGTCGCAAGAAGCAAAATTGTCGGGGCTCGGAGAACCCAAGAGTTATTGTTGAGAAGCCTCTCCATCCTCAACGTGTGACTGTTTGGTGCGGTATGGTCCGGCGTTTCGAAAATGAGGTTGGATCAACAGTTACGGTGAATGGATTGGACTATCGAGAGATGATTAATGATTTTTTTATGGTCGGAGTTGGACGGTATTAATCTGGACAACGTTTACTTTCAACAAAACAAGACAAGCAACGAAACCATTGCTCTGTTACGGGAAAAGTTTCCGGGCCGTGTTATCTCTCGAAGAGGTGATCACAATTGGCCACCGAGATCTTGTGATTTAACACCTTGCGACTTCTTCCTTTGGGACCACGTGAAAGATAAGGTCTACGCCAACAGCCCAGCGTCGATTCAAAACCTCAAAGATATAATTCGTGAGGCTATCGAGGACATAGGGCAGCCACTTTGCGATTTGGTTATGGAAAATTTCATGAAAAGGATATGGTCCTGTAAGCGTGGTCGTGGTGGCCATTTGGCTGATGTTGTTTTTCATTATTAACGGCATACCTTCCTCTTTATTATGAAATAAACATCCGATCATTTATCTAAAAAAAATGGCACTTTTTTTGAATACCAAAATAACACCTCTTGTTGGAAAATATCTATGACGTTCATTTGGCTATCTTATTCTTATCATTTTCTCGAAGTTTGACCTGTTGAATTTAAATCTGTGTTAGAAACATTTGCATCATATCTTATGTTTCAGAATTCACATTTAATTTAGTTTTTGTATGCAGATTCCGGAAAAATGTAATATTAACTAAAAGTCACCATAAAATGCAGAAATTGAGAAATCTTAAAATGCTAATGTTTGTTGTTTAAAAAAATATTTAAACAAAAACGTCTATTTTGCAAAACCATGTGGTATTTAAACAGCATTTTCGCTCTCCTTAATGATAGCAGTTTTTGAATATAAGCCCTCATTATATTCTTTATGTGATCTCACATTTACTTTCCAATATTTTAAACTTAATAACAAACTTATGATGGAATAACGGAATATGTAACTTATGAAATACGTTATTATCCTTATCAACAATACATGGAAATCGTTAAGTTGAATAATGTTATTTTAAATATGAAATACATAGTGAGAAAGGTTCTCAATATCACGTCCTGAAAGTATTTAATAATACATATCTGTAACTGAAGCGCTTCCTTAGCCTAAATGGCTTAAAAACTGTAGGTAAATAGTAGATTTATGGAATGACGATTTTTTTGACGATTTCGGAGAGCGATTTTGACGATTTTTATGACCCCATTTTGACCCAAATTCATCTGGCAACACGGGGCAGAAAACAGTTTAGTCAATTTAAGTTATCCGCAAACAAAAAAATCCTTTACATGGACTGGCCATATTTCTTAACGGGCTTGGATATTTCTGAATTTGCATTAGTATTTATGTATATAGTGACAAAAAAAAACAAATAGACAAACTCTCCTATTCTCATTCTGCTGGAGCACCATCCCTCCATTTTTATTCAATTTATGCAGTAAGGAAAAGTGAATACTGTTTACTTTTTGTCCATATAATGAATGCAAATTACAGACATTTGTATTTTTTTTGTTCTATTTTATTTTTGTCTTCTTATCTCTGCCAAGAAGTTTTACTTGCTGATTTTTGCATTATTTCTTCATTTATTTATTCATTGTTAAGAGTTGTTAAACTAAGAGCAATGGCGGGAAGGGAAGATGACAGAAAGGGAGAGAAAGCAAAGAAAAATATAACAAAAGAAGAAATAGAATTTTAGATATTTTTTGTATTTTCTTGTAAATTCAGTTAAATCAAAATTAAATTATGTAAATTAATAATTCTTTTTTTAGTTGACAAACACAAAACAAGTATGAGTACTCGCGCCGGTCAATCATTTGCAGCGTGGGCTGAGTTCAGCAGCCGAGACGAATGCGCAATGGAAAAGAATGGCATGAATGGATGTATGTCTGAAGTTATTGTGGCTGTTCTTGTAAAAATAATACAAATGTAATAACAATAATAATAATACTGCATTAAGTGGTTGTGTTATTATTATTATTATCAGTCTTGTCTGAGAATGCACATTGTTAGTGGTTGTTGCAATGCATTTCGTGGCTGCCGGATTGTTTAGATAGTTTCTTGTGTGTTGTGTTGTGGTGTGTCCAGTTCGCATTGTTGTTGTTGATAATTTATATTTGAATATGCCTCGCACGTCGCTTCATGCAGCGCATTTCCTCCTAAACGAATTTTTTGTTTTGCTGTGTATTTTTGTTTTATTTGAAACTCCCGATGAATACGATACATGTCCGCCTGCCTTACTTTCCTAATAAATATACAAACAGAATTTTTGTGTATTTCGTTTATAGACATTTTATAACTTCCGCATAGTTTATAAAGAATTTCACTTCGATCACAAGAACTCAGGGAAACAACAGTGTTGGACAGAACAACCTGGAACCAAAACAACAAAATTTTTTATACATATTTACTTGCAAATTAATTAACAAATCTGTTAAAATATAGACATACTGCACATTAAAACTGCAAAAACTCATATTCATTAGATACAATTTGATGAGAAAAGTAAAAAAAATTGAGCAAAAAAGTGTGAAGAGTTTGATGTCCGAGGCTCAACGATACACATATTTGGAAAGTTCACCTCAAAATAAGAAGAAAAAATAATGTACATGTTATCGATGTATCGCTCAGTTATCGATACCCGCTTATTCATCGAGCTACTGGATTCTAAAGTCAAAAAAAAATAAATATTATTCGTTCTAATGGGCTCAAAATCGAAGACTGGAAAACAAAAAATCAAAAAAAAAAAATTATAACTTTTTAGTTATCGATAACTTCGATTCAAAAGACACTTTTGCCCTGAGGAGAAAATCGTTAAGCCCGGCCGAACGCCGGTCACTTGATCCACTTAGCTGGCTTTGGTCATAACCCAGAGGAGAAAATATTTAATCCAGACGTAATCCGGCAAATCAAAGACACTTTGGTCGGTTCTTTGGACCGTCTTTTGACATAAGACGGAAGAAAAAATATTTAGCCAGCTTTGGACATTTCGATAAATCGAAAGTTATAGAACAATTTTATCCGATTTGTAGGCGAAAAAATCATTCAAATGAATACAAAATAATAAAATGTAAAAAATACACCAATTTCGATAACAGGTATTTTTTTTATTTTATCATATATGTAGTTACAAAAAATATTTTTTTGATTTTTTATTCAAACTATAACGACCGATAACTAAGCGAGATATCGAGAACATGCACACTATTTTTTATGTTGAAGAGCTCTGTCAAAATATGTGGACAGATCGGGGGCTCGAAAATCATACTCTGGCGCAAAAATTAAATATGGTCAAAAATGCAATTAGATCCAAAAAGTAAATGAAATTGAAAACGAAGTAGCGGTTGTTTTTAAAAGATTGAGAACTTAACATGGTAATACAAGAAAGAAATATTGTTGGAATGACTTTTTTATTACAATCTGGTAGATATTTTTATGCATTTATTTTTTAAATACGATTTCCGGCATATGTCCGCCGTGGCTATGGTCCAATTCAAATTTGCTACTACTTTTTCAAAAAATCTGGCCGTATGGCGTTAATTATGGCTTGAATATTGGCTTCCAATGCTCCAATAGTGGCTGGTTTTATCGGCCTATACCAGTGAATTAACTCAGCCCCATAATAATAAATCCAGAGGCGTTAAATCGCACAACCGAGGGGGCCAGTGAACTTCTGGAAATAAAGCTGTCAGCAAACAGATTTTGCAATAAATCGATTGTTAAGCGTGGTGAATTGCAAGTTACGCCGCCTTGTTGGAACCAAATGTCGATGTTTAGCTGATTAATTTTTGGAATCAAAAATTCAGTCAACATTGCTCGATAGCACTCGCCATTCATATTCACCTTTCGAAAGCCATTTCTTCATCTTTCAAAACATATATAAAATATATGACAATAATATATTTCAACATCTATTCGATTATTTTCATCAGTTGGTAAGGACGGCATTGTCGTTGCCAAAATAATCGACTAGATTGCGAAGTAGATTATCACATTGTGGAAAAGTAGTGTAGTTTTTCTATTACAGGCTTCAAAACGATTATTGCGGGAAATATAATACTTTTCCACTTTTCTTATTGTCCGAATGCCTATGGTTATTTCTGTTATCCCTCTTTTCTTGGGCAATCGGAAGACGTTTTTGAGGTAGTTTATCGCGATGATCGATTTTTAGCTGTAGAAATTTATATTTATAATGCAAAGCTGAAATGCTAAAAATATTATGAGAACACCAGCTGGGAATCGAACCCGGATTCTTCGGAAATCCAACCTGGCGCAATAAGCAATGAGCTACAAAGGCCAAACTGAATTTCTCCGGTTTATAATACTGGCAAAAATATGTTCATCGATTCATAACTTCTTAAAATTCAGCTAGCTCTCACTATACGAGAATGTTGCTTTTATTCAATTGAACATTTAATTTTTTCAACACTGTGCCCATTCTGCTTTAAATGCGTCGTAATTTTTGGGCACAATTTTTTCTTTTTTGACGGATATCCATAAAAATGAAATGGATTAATAAATCGATGTGTTTATATTTGCTGCTGCTTAATAGGGTACCAGGTATTTTTTGTAAATTTTGCGCTGCGTTCACTGAATGAATAGAAAAATTCAGCTAACTATAATTATAAACAAATCGAATCAAGTCGAATGCTTTGACAATGTTTACGATATAATAAATTTTGCATTAAATTTGCGCGTTTTGTATTACATATGAATTTTGATAATGTTACTTACGTGCTTATCATTTTTATTTGAATTTTATTTCAATTGATCATTTTATTGTTTAACGATTTTAGTTATTGAATATGTCATGATTTAATTTACAAAAAAAACGTGAATTTTGAAAATGACCTTTCGCAGAAGTCATGAAATATTGCATCTAAATTCTAAAGGGCCATGGAAATTATTTGTCGTACGACGTCTATCGAAATTAGACTCTGCTCGCTTTTTATTTCGAAATTTAATTGATTTTTATATACGACTGTGGTACAGATTATGTGGTATGACATTTGTTTGTAACTCCCAAAGAAAGAAAAGATAGAAGACCCATAGTTTATTATACAGTTCGGCCGTCTTCACATATCGTGGGCTTAATGCTATTTTGTTGCATACGCCATTTTATGTGATTGGAGAAAAACGCAATTTATTCATAAGGATATTAGGATGAAAAGTATAGGGCCGCAGTATCGATTCAGCTTTTAATATAAATGCCTATATCAAAGACCAATTGAATTTAAATTCTTGACAGTGTAGAATATATGTAAACGTGATCCCATGAAAAAATCATATTTTTCGATCCCGCAATCCAGGAAAATCCGTGCGGGTATTCCCGGGATTTTTTGCTTATATATACATAAATATACTTTCCTTTAATATTTGACAAAACAACAATTTTTATTCTAACATTTCATCTGTATGTTTTTGCGTAGCGCAACTTCCAAAGAATATTTGTAATATTTTAATGAAAAAAGCGGTATTTTTTTATACCTTTGTACAATATTAATAACGCAGCTTAACAATAAAAAAATGTTTTTGCTGCTGCGCGGAGTACATTTCTCAGCCTATATAGTTCTCGCGATGAACCGTGATATGCAAAAATATAGAGTTTGAACCATATATTTTAGTTTTAAGCTAGAACCACTTATCCGAATTGGTTCAGTATAGGTTAAATGATCAAATTTTTTAAAAAACTTTAATATTTTTAAAATGAAATCTTCATAAAAAAATCGAAATATCAACAAATGTTATATTTTTATTTGTAATTTATTTTTTCTGCTATGGTATGAATAAAACAAGAGCAAGCCGAAGAAAATATATGCATAATTTAAAAAATGTCGATAATTTCGCAAATCCAACCACCTTTATTGCTCCCACTAAAAATATAATAGAATTTTTTTGCAATATCATGCAAGATGTCAAAACCGCTCAAAAATGTAACAATGTCTTTTTTTCTTAAATACGTTGTTCATCCCAACACACTTGAATGTAAAAATTAAAAAAAAGTGTCAAAATGTTAACGTATAATATCTATTATCTTAAGGTAATAATTATGTATAAATGTATATAAAATACAGGTTTCGTAACTTCATTAAGCGGGATCCCGGGATCCTTTAAAAATATTCTGCTTTCCCGGGTATTGAAAAACTCCGGTAAATAAAAAACTCTACAAGTGAGTGAACTTTTGAAAGCTGTTTTCTAATCGTGAGAAATCCACACCAATTTAAGTCCCATTGGGCATTGGTTATGATACAAAATTACAACGAAGTCGGTTAAGGGCAATCCGATATGGAGGGTGTTAATTTTCGACATTTTGATAAAACGGTGCTTTTTCCCTGTCCCTAAAACTAATTAATTTATTTTTTAATTTTTGTCAAAAACTTGATATACATTTTTTTTGCTCCAATGTAAGCTTACGTCTTTTCCTATAAGTGCTTTATGATCTAATAGTGGGAAGCGACAAGTTTATCTATCAAAATAAAGACAAACAAGAAAAAAAATAGAGGTTGAACCACATATTTAGTATAACTCGAGAATTATTTCAGGGAAGTTTTTTAGAATCCAAATTAAGTATTCCTTCAAATATCCGTTTTCGTTTGATCAGCGGTTTGCACGTAATGTTGCTAAGTTAAACAAAAAATTCCATATTTAAAAAAAATATATTTTTAAGATAATTATTAAAAACGATACTTTTATTTTTTTATTTATTTGTCTTTATTTGCCCAATATTTCGGCCAAATTCGTTGGTCATTAGTAACTAACGAAAGCTCACACAGTAAAGAACTATTTTTTGTTACAACAGTATTAAATATTCCATTTTCCATGATGAACAACGAAGTTGGCCGAAATATTGGGCAAATAAAGAAAAATAAAAGTATTGTCTTTTATTTATCACGGAACTCAAGCCAAAGAAACAATCCAATCATAACAACAAAAAGGTCTTCAATACATATATCCAATTATTAAAAACTTTTAAAATTTAGAATTATTATATTTTTATTATTTTATGTTGAACTAGCTTTAACCCGGTGCGCTTCGCAGCCCCCATCTTTTATTTATTTTCTGTTTAGGGTTCTGTAAAATAGTTATACCTCGTTCTTTCAAAATTACATGATTATTACATACGGTGCAAAATGAAGAAGATTTGATTACTTTTATATATAAAATACGAACCCTCGTTTCATTTCTAGTTTATGTTCCAAGAGTTACCCTGACATCATGGTACAATATTTATCCCTTTTCACTGAATCAAATTTAACACCTTTTTGTCCTACTATATTTTGCCCACTATATTTAACCATTTTTGCCCCACTGTACCATAGTTAACACCCTTTTGCCCCACTGATCCACAGTAAACGCTTTTTGCCCCACTGTAATATACTTAACCCATTTTGTTCCACGTTACCATATTTTACTATTTGTGCCCACTGTAACCATTTTTTTCATACTGTACCATTATTAACCATTTGTGTCCTACTGTACCATTCTAACACATTTTTTCCCCCACTGTTCCATAGTTAAAGATTTTTGCCCCACTGTACCATATTTAACCCATTTTGTCCCACGTTACCATATTCAACTAATTGTGCCCCACTGTACCATAGTTAACCCTTTTTGCCCCACTGTGTCATATTAAACGCTTTGTCTCACTGTACCATATTTAACAGTTTTTGCCCCACTGTACCATATTTAACCCTCTGTGCTCCACTGTACAATATTTAACACAGTTATGCCCCACTGTACTGTATAGTTAACCATTTTTGTCACACTGTACCATATTTAACCTTTTTTGCCCCACTGTATGATAGTAAATAAATGTTTGCCCCACTGTTCCATAGTTAACGCTTTTTGCCCCAATGTACCATTTTTAACCCATTTTGTTAGACGTTACCATATTTTACTTTTTGTGCCCACTGTAACCATTTTTGTCATACTGTACCATATTTAACCATTTGTGTCCCACTGTACCATAGCTAACACATTTTTTCCCGTGTTCCATTGTTAAACCTTTTTGCCCCACTGTACCATATTTAACCCATTTTGTCCCACGTTACCATATTCAACTAATTGTGCCCAACTGTACCATAGTTAACCCTTTTTGCCCCACTGTGTCATATTAAACGCTTTGTCTCACTGTACCATATTTAACAGTTTTTGCCCCACTGTACCATATTTAACCCTCTGTGCTCCACTGTACAATATTTAACACAGTTATGCCCCACTGTACTGTATAGTTACCCATTTTTGTCACACTGTACCATATTTAACCCTTTTCGCCCCACTGTATCATAGTAAATAAATTTTCCCCCACTGTTCAATAGTTAACGCTTTTTGCCCCACTGTACCATTTTTAACCCATATGTCCCACTTTACCATATACATATAACTATTTTTACCCCACTGTAACCCTTTTTGCACAACTGTGCCCCATTCAACTGTACCATATTTAACAAATTTTTGTCTCACTGTACCGTACTCATATTTAAAATGTGTCTCCACGCTAGCGTACTTAAACCTTTTTCCCCGACTGTAACATATTTAATCATATTTTCTCCACTCCACTATTTAACCGTTTTTGACCGCAGTGCTCCTAAAACCATATAAACTCTTCATATCTTATGTTTAAGTTCCAATTTTGGCAAATTGTTCCCTTTTTTCCCCATGCTCCATAATTAACCCGTCGTGTCAAACTGTGCCTTTTAAAGTTAGAATTACTAAAAATCACTTCCAATCTCCAGTTTATGTTCCAGAAGTTACCCTGGAACCATTGATCCATGTTTGACATTTTTAAGCCACTGTACTATATTTTACACTTTTTGCCCCATCGTGCCCCGAAAACTACGAATACAAAAAAAAACGTAATACCCCGATCAGTTGTCATAAAGACACCCCTCGCTTCAACTTTCACCATTCTAATATTAGGCTTTAAATTTGGCGGTGGTACCATATTTATACCTTTCTGTCCCACTGTGCCTCTAAATTTTAAAAAAAAAATCACTCCTTGTTCTTGTTTACGTCCTAAGAGCTACTCTCACACCAAATTTCACGATTCTAGGTCTTGCCATTTGGATTTGGCTGTTGTACCACATTTTTCCCTTTTTACCCCACTGTGTACGTAAATGTTCGAATTTCGAAAAATCCTGTCAATTTCAGAGTCTACCTCATAAGAGCTACCCTCTAGCTCTTGCCATTTGAATTTGGCTGTTGTACTACATTTATCCCATTTTTCCCTTTTTACCCCACTGTGTGCGTAAATGTTCGAATTACGAAAAATCCTGCCAATTTCAGAGTCTACCTCATAAGGGCTACCATCACACAATATTTCACGATTCTAGCTCTTGCCATTTGGATTTGGCTGATGTACCACATTTATCACTTTTTACCCCACTGTGTGCGTAAATGTTCGAATTTCGAAAAATCCTGCCAATTTCTGAGTGTACGGGCTATTCTCATACCAAATTTCAAGATTCTAGCTCATTTCGTTTAGATTTGGCGGTGGTACCATATTTATCCCTTTTTGCTCCATTGTGCGGCTAATAGTACGAATTTCGAAAAATCCCGCCTTATTGCTCGTCTACGTCCCAAGGACTACCCTCCCACCAAATTTCATGATTCTAGCTGCAGCCGTTTGGCCTGGGCGATGATCAGTCAGTCAATCAGTCAGTCAGACAGTCAGTCAGTCAGCCAGTCACGCAACAATTTTATATATATAGATTGTGATCGATCAGAATAAAATGAGATCATTCTCGAAAAAGGCAAAAAAAAGGATACCATTAATTTTGGTTGAGATACTGTAAACAGTCCACAAAATGAAAAAATTTTAGAGCTAAATCTAGCTGTACGATTATATAACTTAATATAATTATTTATTTTGTTTCTAAATTTTTAGCGATTAGATTTATTTATATATTTACTTTTGTTATTTTTTAATTTAAATAATTTATTATATATGTATGTAATACTGCTTGGTACATCCATACTCTTTTAATACGGATATTTTGTTCTTATTGGCTTTTGTGGTACAATGTATGAAAGAAATGGAATGAAATAGCAAATTTATTGAACTTCGAAAAATTCGTATTTTTTCGAAATAGCTAATCTCTTTTTTGCTCTAAATAATTTAACTACCAGAGTAGTCATAAATTCATAATTAAAAATTCAAATTCTCATCATTTCATGTTATTTAATACAACAGAGTAGTCTTCAAATCCATATTATTAAATGTTTAGAGTACGTTTTTTTTTTATCCCAGAATGTTTGTTTATCCCATGTGATGTTAGTTGTTTATATTCCGTTTACATTTTTAATTTATAAGTTTATTGTTAGTTACATTAAGGTAGTAGCCTCATATTATTTTTTTACCTTTTAGTTACTTTATACATACGCTTTAATATTTCTTCGTTTTTGTAGTATTTATAACCATATATGGCCAACGGCTCGGTTTTATATTGAATAATAATAAATAAAAAAAAAAATAAAATTAACTAAATACATGATGCTAAGAATACTCCATACTCAAATTTAAATTTATCTTAAAATATTTTTCACGAAAACCACTTTAAAAAGGATGTATGTAAGTATAAATTTTACACAGAGCGCAGCGAACTGCGTCTGACAGTTACCGATGTCGTATTACTAACAACTTTGTTTATCAAACTGTATGCTTCCGAGGTTTCCGGGTCAACTGGGTCCATGGTTGTACTAGGGATCTCAATTGGTCTATGTGAGCTTGTAACTACGCCTACATAAATGTGGCTACATCGAATAATAACATATCTTTTTCTTATAGTTTTAAGTGGTACTGTAATATACAGAATTTCAAATTAAAAATTGATATAAATTTACAAAACTATCCACGCTAAATTTGAATACATTTTTCTCGTCAAAATATAAATGTTTTTCAATAATTTACAAAATTACATCATTTTGAATTGGTAACTACGGAGCTGGGGAGAGTGGATCTTTGATATTATAAAGATCCTTGCGCAATTTAAAACCAAAAATCTCCGCAAAGTAAGAGAATGTAATATATAGGTGAATATAGTTCACATATGTATGTAATTATTTCTATATCTATAAATCAAATCATTGAAAACAATATCACAAAACTTACCACGCCACAATCAGCTGCCGGTGAATTTTCCACAATATCATAGATAACATGTGGGGGCCCGGTGGTGCCCAATAATGAAAAACCAAAACCGGAATGATCACTGCTGCGATGTAAAACCACTTTCAACTCTTCGGTTGTCATGTCTCTGTTTTTATTGTATTTCTTCCTTCTTTTTTTGCTTTGCGTCGTTTAAATAATGGAGTATTTTTCACTGTTAGCTTTTATTGCTGTTTGTTGTTGTTATTACTAAAGGGGGAGGAGAATGGGTTGGTGGTTAAAATTACATTATTATATGAAGAAGAAAAAAATAAGGCCGAGCTTAGAATACGTTTTTTAACGTTTTGTTTTTTTTCAGTTGACGTTTTTAGGCTAAATGCCTTTTTCACCGAAAAGAAAACAAGAACAACAAAAAATGACAGATGACAAAGGATGATGACGAAATGAGCTTTTGTGTAGTGTGAGTCAAGTCCGTGCCGTGGTAGTAGTGGTATGTTTCTTTGTTGTGTTGTGTGTAAAAAGACAGGACCTCCCCACAAATCCTTTTGCTCCTTTATTTGCTGTGAAACGGGTGTGATGCAGGAAGGAGTAGCAAAAAAAGAAAATTTACTTTTGCTGTAAACGAGAATCAGACAACTTTAATTATTAATTTCTTTCTCTGTTTTGTGTTTGTTTTCCAGATTTTATTTTTGCACAACTTTCTTGGTTTTCAACTTTAATATGGGTGTATGTATTTCTACAAAATTGTATTTTTGCTCTTTTTTCTTTGTTGTTTCTGGTAATTTATGCTTAGCTGCATTTGAAATGCTTGACTGGGTTTGTTGGTTTTTGGGCTTGGCCGACGACGTAACCGTCGTTTCAAACGCCAAGGTAGTTCACGTTTTCCTGGGATTTTTTTTCGGAACAATATTAGTCACAATTTTTATGATTTACTTTGGTACATCAAAACCGATTTTAGAGATTAGGAAAGACGACGACGGTTGTGGAATAACTCATTATTAATTGGGTTTTCACAAAATAAAAATTTACAGCACATAACAACAACGGCAGGAAATTTGTACTACGATTTTCCAATATGTTTTTTTACTTATTAGCGAAGTCACCAGGATTAAATCACAATCACGCTTAAGCCGACCATTTAGCCGCTGCAGCGAAGTCGCAGCAGAAACAAACTCACACACCTTCTCAATCGTCGTCGCCTCCGTCGCTGCTGCTGCTTTGCTTTGTGGTATTGGTGTGTGTTTTTTCTTCTCTTCTTCCAGCGTCACCACTTTTTCGCAAATGCACTTGTTTTTTTCTCGCCTCTTCGGTCGGCTCAACGTTTGATTAAATTTCATTAAATCAATACATAACATACATTTATTCGTTGCACTTCTTTACCTATCACACACACAATTTCTTATTTCTGCACTTAATTTATTAATCACAACTGAAATAACACACTTTTTACATGTAAGAAGTAGCAGCTAATGAAAAAATCCAGTTTTTTACCGTCGCCACCTCTTTTTTATCCACACATACTCTTTTTTCACAGTGCAAGCGCCTGCTTTAATGCTTTTCCTGCTTTCAAGAAAGCATATTACTATTATTGCTGGAGCATTTTCTTTTTAGTGAATTACAGCTTCCATTTTGTTAATCTTTTAAATTATTTTATTTTCTTATTTTCTGTGTGAACAATTGAAAAATTGACCGACCGACCGCACTAATTCATTATTTTTCGAAACGCCATACTTTACTAACAGAGAACGAACGAACGTCGGCGACGCTGCTTTTCAAAGCCACCGATTCTAGGCGGTGACATATTTGCCTTAGCCGTTTCCAACAAATGCCGGCTCTAATCTTTGTTCATACACGATTTGTCGTCCAATTAATATGATAATGCGAAAGTAAATAAGTTATGATTCACACGAGGCAACAAGTTGCTCGACGATTCTGTCCATCATAGGGAAGAGAGGATGAGGGAGCAATTCCTCTTTTTATCAATGACAATTGAATACTATAGACGTCGCATGGTATTTACAGACTTCATCCGCCAGGTGGCGTCCGACCAGCCTTTTCTCTCATTCTCAAATTCTTCTCTCAATTATCTCTCTGTCAAAACATGCAGACTTTTTTGTACTGAGAAGGGAGTGAGTTTTTCAGTTTGTTTTGTTGTTGAATGTTTTGAAGTTGGAATATAATAAAATTAATGATCAAAATCTTTTCTCTCTTTGCAGAGAAATAAAAGTATATATCCTCTCTTTACAGAAAGCTCTATTTACAATTTAGCCAGTTTCGTTTAGTATGTCTGCATATACTAAACGAATTGTCAAACTCCATGCGACGTCTATAGTATTCAATTGTCATTGTTTTTATTCCTTCTGCCGGAAGTGTCAAAGTTTGTAAGTTTATTTGTGGCGATTTGTTGTCAAACTAGTATGACAACATTGGCGGAGTTTACACTATCCAATTCCATCGCGCGATCTTTCGAAGAATACCTCCCTGGTTGACTAGTCGCTTTGTCGTGATTCACACGAGGATATTTTTTAAGTCCCCATTTACATGGTACTTTTTTTAAGTAACTTATCGACTTATTCTCTTTTGAAAAAGTATTTACGTCCACACACGCACTTTTGTTCAATACTTACACTTATTTTCATTTGTTTTGTTTCGGCTTTTCCTGTGTGAATTGTTGTTGTTTCCAAGTGCGAACGAAAAACACAAAACGATGAGTACGATAAGTACGAGTACGGCATCCTTTTTTCCCCCCGTTTCCGACTGCCTCTCTCGCCAACAAAACGCCGATAAGTATACTTAATACTTAAAAAAAAGTATCATGTAAATGCAGACTAAGCAAATTCTCCTCTACTTCCCTTTCCACGATTACGCAACGTCTGCACAATTATTATTAGGCTTTCTTTCATGGCGATATCTTTTCTGCAAAAAAGTGCAACATTTTCTGCCTTGGCATTTTGGTTCAACGGGTCTTTTTTCCCCATCCATATTAGTCCCAAATCACACATTTTTGTCAAACCCCATATTTGTTATTTTTTTGCTCAAAAGAAAACTTAGGTAATTTCCTTAAGATCCTTGTCGTCTATTAGTGGGATGGAAATTGTTTATCTATCAAAATATACCTCTAAAAAAATGAGGTTCAATCATATATTTTAGCATAACTGGACAACTATTTATCGTAATTGGTTCAGTAAAGCTTTAAAGAAGGTTATTTTAAGTAGCCTTTAGCCGTGCTACACACGAGGCAATTTTTTACAAGCAAGTTTCAAAGTTTGTAGGAGAGGGAGGCAGAGAGCTCTTTTCACTTTGACACATGCTTTGAAAAAATTGTCATGTGTGAATCTCGACTTGAGAAAAACTTCAAATACAAATTCCAAAAGATATGTTGAAATGTGAATTGAAAGTTATATAAAAAAAACGTTGAAATAATCTTGAGTCGGTTTACTCACTCTGCATTAATAACAAAAATGTGGAAACAGAAACAAAATATATTTAAAATTATGAAGATTTTTTTTTATTTTAACACATTAGTTTTTGCAATTTATAAATTGACTTATAGCCACTAGGATTTACCAATATTCCTCTGTCACGGTTTGTTTGGGGTTGAAAATGGAAATTTCGAAAATTTCCTTTGTCCATGTTTCGATATAGTCCCCATAGAAGAATCCTAACCGATTTTATTTCTTTACATCATATTTAAAGTAGTTGGGGAGACATTTTGCAACATGCGTCTATGTTTACATCATCGTAGGACCATGATTTGATATAGCAACAAATAGAAGTCTCATCCAATTTGAATTCTTGGCGCCTTTGTAACATATAATTATATTTTGGGGTGCAATTACTTCCATTAGTAATGGATTTCATTGGACACATTTGTAATATCCCCCATATAAAGGTCAAAAAAGATTTGCTTTATTGATGCCTTTAAAATCACATATGACAAGCTACAGAACTTAAATTTAGCGGATTCCACCCAAAATCAATCAATCGAGCATTTCCAGATATTTTTGCTGGTATAGCATTGCATATGATCCATGATGTGGGGGATATTCGATTTGGATAATCAATTTTTCCAAAGTTTACAAAAAATCGAAAAATTTGATTTTATTAAATTTGTCGGCTACAACGGGTTTTGGTCATTTTTTTGGGAAAATTTTGGTCGGAAAATAATTTTTCCTGTGGCAACACTGCGTACGAGATCATTACCGAGCGACATGTCGTTCTGATGGTAGTTAGTGAAACCCAAATCAGCTGTTTGTCGTCTGGCAGGAGAACGAAAGCAAATTTTATAGTTACAGAAACAGACTGTAAGTTCTAACACGTATTAAGCAGAACTTTGACCGACGTCGTACGCCGACGTCTACCATTTAATTTGTACCCTCAGGTGAACATTTTAAATCAGCTGTTCACTGCACACTACCTCTTTAACATTGTACCATGTGCGTTGAACTATTGTGAATGTCACCCCAACTATATTCAGTTCTTCTATTAATTTGTAAGTGATGCGGTTGATTTTCTCAAATTAAGAAAAGAGTGATGTTGAAAAGTTTTCTTATATATTCCAGCATAATAAATTAACAAACATGAATAGCATTTCGGGACTCGTCAAGGATACTCTGCCCAACTATTTATCCAGTTTGCCCGTACCCGACAGTTTTACGGGCTGGTTCAAATTATCGTGTAAGTACATATAAAATTCTGAGTGCAGTTTGCAATTCTAGTGCAATGCAAGAAGATATTGAGATGTTAGATGTATCGCTGGTATTCAAGCATAGAAATCGAAAGTTCTTCAGAAAAAGTTTTATCTTGAGGTTAACATTTTCCGCTTAATGATTAGTGGACGGCTTTGCTGTTATCTTAAGCAGCGCGTGGCTGCTTTAATTTAATTACTTTTCTTGTCAATTGTTTGTTTTTTGTTGTAGCGTTTCGTTTTTGGTGACGAGGATTATGCAACATCATTTCGCCAACTTTGGACTAAGTTGTTTTTGTCCGTTCTTTTTTGTCAAGTTCGTGCTTGCTCCGTTCGGACTTTTATTTATTGTTGGTGGCTTGGTTTTTTTTGTTGGTTTTGTCGAATGTTTTTTGTTTTTGTACATAGTACTTTTATTTCTGGTCTAATTTTGTTATTGACCTCATTTCTGGATGTTTAATTATAACATTTGTACTTCTCGAATGGCATTTCTTTCACTACTGATTGCAAAAAAAAACGAATCTAAACAAAAAACCCGGCATTGGATGATTTGAAATTGGTAGTGATTAGTAACCAATTATGTCGCTGGCGAGAGTGATAAACCGGGAAAGTAAAATGAAATATGATGGATGGAAGAACGTACGTACCATAATTATAACGAGTGAGGTGAGGGGGATTATGTTTGACAGATAGGTGTTTCTTATTTATTTCTGTTTTTACATTGCCTCTTATCACAGAGGCCAGCCGTGCGTTTTTCTTTTGGCTAGATTCCCATTACGTGTATTTAGTGAAAATCACTTTCAGATAGGAAACAACGTAAGAGGCGACTTTCTGAAAGAAGCTAAGAGTATTGCACCTGTTACCACTGCTATTAGTATCTCAAAACTGACGTTGCGCTTCCTTCTTTAGCAGTATTATGCCTTATTGAACTTCACCGAGAAATCTCGGATTTGTCCCAAAAAAAATCCAAATTTACGGATCTCTCGAATCCTGAAAATGTTACCTTTCCACGTGTATATTAGATGCTCAACATAGACAGTATTGCAATATTGGCATAGTTTGGAAGCTATACAATAGAATGCTGGACAATTTTGAGGTGTTCTACTTTAAATATAAATAAGATAATGAGGTTATATATGTATGCATTTAATTTCATATAGAACGATTATTTTAGAGCAGCCGAAGGAGTTGCAGGCCGAAATAGACCAATTGAGGTCCCTAGTGGTACCACGGCCCTGTTGCCCTCTCATCAGAACCAGCATGTTATCAATAATACGAACATCGTTGCCGGCAAGATCTGTCAGACTTGCAAGAAAGGCCGACCTCAATATATCCAGAAGTTGTTTTCTCAATGCGGGGCAGTAACAAAGCAGGTGCTCAATGTTCTCCACTTTTTCCTTATCTCCACAGCTTCTGCAGTAGTAATTGTATAATATTTCCAACCTGCTAGCGTGTTCTCCGGTCAGGACAGTCTTTTCCTCTCTAATGCGAGGAGTTATTTTCCACTCGGTCGGTCGGTTACCATTGCGCTACAGTGTGTTATCCTCATGTTGTCGTAGTTCTTGTATCTCTAAATTGATATACAGTTTAATCTAAATGCCACTCTGGTTTCAACATCTCTAGCCAGAATCTATATTCTTTAGATGTAGATGGAGTGCGACTTGTAGAGATTTATTTTTGAGTATAGTATTGCAAGACAACTTTGGTTTTATTTATTTTTTATTTCAAATATCAATACAAAGTTGATTTTATGCCCCTTGACCGAATAGACGGCACAAATACTGGCTATTCGGCTTCAATTCCTGCACCAGCATCAACTTCTTTGCGCGATGTCAGTCGACTCATAAAGTTCCTTCCCAATAACACTCGTGATACCAAAAGATCCATAGTTAGTCGAATTTGTCACTCAGAAGAAATGTATTGCGTCCCAAGGAAAATTCGGAAACGAAATCTTCACTATTCTAGCGCTTGCTATTTTGACATATATCCATTGTTCCATATTTAGCACCCTAGATTTCATAATAAATTCCACATCTATCGCTAATCATCTGGATTTTGTAATCGTATCATATTATCCCTTTTTGGACCACTAATGATACTTATCCCAAAGGTTGTATTCACTTCGAATTACATGATTATCACTTTATCCTTTTTTATTTGACGGTGGTGCTAGGTTAGGTTATGTTAAAGGACGCGTAGTACACTACCAATAGGCGTGCACTACTCCACTCCGAGACATAAAGTAGTAAGTCCTATAAAGAATTAGATAAACAGCAGAAAAAATGAGAGGGGTTGGAGGGGGCCCCAATAATAAGTGAGAAGAGCGGAAAAAAAGAAATGTTGAATTGAAAGAGGAGAGGATAGAGGGTTGAGAAGTTCCTGCAGTATACAATGCCGTATAGGCAGATGGATGAGCGGTTGTCATCCCCAGCAACTTTAGGCAGCTAATATAGTTGATGCTGACGATTTTTTGCGATGACAGAGCTTCGAGATCTTCGATCGTAAAGTCACGTTGGTAACAGAGACGACAGTAGTCTTCTGTGTCCCGTTGCCACTTTGATGTAAACGTTCTAACGTTACAGTGGCCTGTGAAAAAGCCCACTAACAGGCGTAAATCCCTCTTTGTGAGGTTCAGCAAGTCCCTTGTTCTGGTTTGTGACATAAGAGGCCAGAGAGACCTAGCGAGTTTACAGTCCGGTCTGGCTTACCAATTCTGGTTAACTTGATTCCTGTAGAATCGCTCTATCATGATGAAACCGCACTAGTTTGGTTTGTACAGCTGTTGCTGTGGTATCCATCGCTGACCCATTAGTGGTATCCATCGCTGACCCATTCCGTGCGAGCTCTTCTGCCTTCTCGTTTCCGTTGATGTCACAGTGTCCTGGGACCCAGCAGAGCTTGACGTTCACTGTTAATTTTTTCATTTCTAATATGCATCATTCACTAACTTGGATTTAATGACGTTGGAGTTCAGAGCAGCTTGACTATCAACATAGATAGGTATGTTTTCACCCTGCCTGGGAAACCCCTCGTTGATTAAACGCAAGGTAACCAGAATATCAAAAACCTCCGCCTGAAAGACACTGCAGGTGTCTGGCAATTTTTAAGATCTGCTTATGCTAGGAGATTCACTAAAGATGCCAGCCCCCGTTCCCACATTTATCTTTGATCCATCTGTGTAAGTAGCGTGACCACGAAAGGGGAGATCACCATCCAGCCAAACTGATCTAGAAGAGATCGTCGTGTCCAACCTTGTGGAGAAATTCTGAACAGGTGGCAAATAATCAGTTTGTCCTGTTAGAACCTCAGCCTGGGCCTGTTAGATGCCTCATTAAGGATCGGTTGAGTGTCCGCAGTTTGAGTTACGCCACATAAGTGATTCGCGGAGTCTAATAGCACACTTGGTGGCGCTACACTTAATATATTGACCTATCGGTTGAAGGTTTAGTAAAGTGTTCATTGCTGCTTGCGATGTAATCGCTCTCGCGCCGGTTATGAATAGAGAAGCATTTCTTTGAATTTTCTCTAAAGGTTTTAGCTGGTGTCTATATCCAGTAGCTTTCCACCACACTACTGAACCATAGGTGAGGATGGGGCACACAATCGCGGTGTAAATCCAGTGGATAGTACTTGCATTCAGCCCCTTTCTGGCTCTTTCCTTGGTGTTGCTTTTCCAGTTTAATTTCTGGTCAAGTATGACGCCAAGGTACTTAGCCTCTGGGGACAGTTTCAACTCCACCCCGTCGAGAATGGGTTTATGGAAATCTTCTCTCTGATTTCTCCTAGTGAATAGGATTAACTCTGTCTTAGTTGGATTAATTCCTAGCGCGTTCGCCTTTGCCCATCTAGGCAGCTTCCTACGAGCACTTTGAATAAGATCAGTAATGGTTGAGAGGAATTTGCCTCCAACCATGATAACCATATCGTCGGCATATGCGACAACTTTCACTCTGTCTTTCTCGAATGATTTGATTATCCCGTTTATGACTAGAAGCCACAGGAGAGGAGATAGAACCCATCCCTGTGGTGTACCTCTAGTCATTGTCTTCCTAATGGAACCCTCTGCTAGAGTAGAGTTGATGATCCTGCCTTTCAGCATTGTGTCAATCCAGTCAACCAACAGAGTGGATGTGCTCACATTCAACAAAGATTCGTGTATGGATTCCAAATTCACATTATTAAAAGCCCCTTCAATATCTAAGAAGGCTGCTATATTTGCTCTCCCAAAAAGTACTTCATCCCAAGGGCCACTCTCAAACAAAATTTCATGATTCTAGCTTTCGGTACTTGGAGGGTGATACAGCTCTCATACAAAGGTCCCTCCCGATTTGACTTCTTAACATCATAAAAACCAACAAGACTTATGGTGATTTCGTTTCTGGAAAATTTGTAGCATTTTATTTGCCCTTTTCCCGAAAACTGCACTTTTCTAAAACATTTTAAAAATGTGAAAATTTGATTTAATCTAGGTTAGGTTAGGGTGGCAGCCGTATTTTTTATACAAGCTCACATAGACCAGTTTAGGTCCCTAGTGTTACCACGGGCTGAAATGCCCCTCATCGAAACCAACCTGTTTGATATACAAATTTGTCGATATTACGAATATCGGTACTGGAAAGATCTGTTAGGCTGCCTAGAAAAGCCGACCCCAGTATTTCCAGTTGTCGTTTACTCAGAGCGGGACAGTCGCATAGCAAGTGCTCAATGCTCTCCACTTCTTCCTCATCTCCACAGCTTCTGCAGAAGTCATTAGAGTCAATACCCAATATTTTGGCGTGTTCGCCGATCAAGCAGTGTCCCGTCAGAACTGATACTAACGTAGACAATCTTTGCCTCTCTAGTGCGAGGAGATATTTTGATCTTCTCAGGTCATACCTTGGCCAGATTTGTCTAGCTACTCTGCAGGTGCCGATTTCTGTCCATCTTTCGTTGGACTGCCTGATTGCCTCTTGCCTAAGCCAAAGCTTGCACGTGGATAGTGGCGCACCAATATATGCAAATTCTTCGAGAATTTGTAATGTCGTCCCTTTCATCGGCTTTGCAGTTCCCCGGGATATCCCTATGCCCAGGCACCCATATGAGGTGTATGTTAAACTGCTCAGCCATCTCGTTAAGAGATCTACGGCAGTCGAGGGCTGTTTGTGAATTTAGGGATGTTGCCTCCAGAGAATTGATGGCAGCCTGGCTGTCCGAGTAAATGACAATGCCAGTGTTGGTTACTATGTTGCGACTCAGCCACTTGGCTACTTCCCATATTGCCATTATTTCGGCTTGATAGACACTGCAGGTATCTGGTAGTCTGTGAGCTATATCCAATCTAAGCTCTGCACAGTGTACTCCCAAGCCAACCTTTTCATCAAGCTTCGAACCATCCGTGTAAAAGTGGAGATGGTTTCTATTACCTGGTTTTCTTCCAACCCATTCATCTCTCGCGGGAATCATAGTGATGTAATTTCTTTCGAAGGTGTACACCGTTGGTATATAGTCCACTCGGTCGGTTACCATAGCACTACACTTTGATATCCTCATGTGACCGTAGTTTTTGTACCTCCACATTGATAGGCAGTTTAATCTTATTGTCGCTTTGGTTGCAACTTCTCTCGCAACAATATTAATCGGCAGTATATGGAGTAGGGCTTGTAGAGAGTCAGTCGCTGTAGTCCTTAAGGCTCCGCTTATGCTCAGGCAGGCAGTTCTCTGAATCATAGTGATGTAATTTCTTTCGAAGGTGTACACCGTTGGTATATAGTCCACTCGGTCGGTTACCATAGCACTACACTTTGATATTCTCATGTGACCGTAGTTTTTGTACCTCCACATTGATAGGCAGTTTAATCTTATTGCCGCTTTGGTTGCAACTTCTCTCGCCACAATATTAATCGGCAGTATATGGAATAGGGCTTGTAGAGACTCGGTCGCTGTAGTCCTTAAGGCTCCGCTTATGCTCAGGCAGGCAGTTCTCTGAACCTTTGTTAGTAGGTTGGTGATGGTTAGTTTGTCAGTTGCCGTCCACCATACCACAATGCCGTATAGCAGTATAGGACGAACTACTGCTATATATATCCAGTGGACGATTTTAGGAGAGAGGCCCCACCGCGACCCTACAGCCCTTTTGGAGGAATATAAGGCGACGTTAGCCTTCCTTACACGTTCCAATACATTAAGTCTAAATAACAGTTTTCTATCTAGAATTATTCCTAAACATTTTGCACTTTCAGAAAAGACTAGATCTGTTCCATTTATCCGAGGTGGAGGGTGCACATGTGGGACTTTATTCATCCTAGTAAAGAGAACCAATTCTGTCTTGTTTGGGTTTATGCCCAAACCGCTGCTTCTTGCCCATCTAGCCAATTTGTTCAGAGCCACCTGTAGAATGTCTCGGAGGACGTTTTCGAATTTGCCACTCACTGCGATTGCAACGTCGTCCGCATATGCCACGACCTTGCAGCCACAACGTTCTAGATCTAGCAGGATTTCATTCACCGCTAGGTTCCAAATTAGTGGAGACAGTACTCCTCCTTGTGGGGTCCCTCTGTTGTGGACCCAAGACATGCTGTTATGCGTCTTCAGACTTTGAATTAGTCTAATCAAACTAGAGTTAACATTAAGATGTGACAGTGCCGCAATTACTGCATCTGAGTGAATGTTGTTAAAAGCACCTTCTATGTCAAGAAATGCCACCATGGTGAATTCCTTGAAATGCAGGGACGATTCGATAGTGCTCACAAGTTCGTGTAGGGCTGATTCTGTAGACTTCCCCTTATTGTAAGCATGTTGGTTCACCGACAGGAGTTTTGTATCCAGGTTTTCCCTAATGAAATAATATAAAAGTCTTTCCAGACCTTTCAATAGGAAGGAGGATAGGCTAATTGGTCTGAAGTCTTTTGGCCTAGTGTGTGATATCTTCCCCGCTTTTGGTATGAATACCACTTTGGTATCCCTCCATCGATTCGGGATGTATGAAAGCCTGATACAGCCTACATAAATTTTCTCCAGCCAGGGGATAATGTATTTCAACATTTTCTGCATTTCTGCTGGAGTGATGCCGTCTGGTCCAGGTGACTTGAAGGGCTCAAAGCTATTAATAGCCCAGCTTATTCTGGATCTCTCAGTCAACAAGCTAGCGACGCTCGCAGTCCACTCGCACTCTTGTTGGTCCTGCTGATCCTCTGGCTCTGTTAGAGAGTTCCCCGGGAAATGTTTGTCGAGCAGTACATTGAGCGACTGCTCGCTGTTTTTGGTCCAATTATTTGCCTCATCCTGCAAGTAACCCACTGTACAGGGTGAAGCTGATAATATTTTCCTCAGCCTTGCGGCGTCGGAGACCTTTTCCACTTCGCCACAGAAGGTATACCAAGAGCGTCTTTGCGCCTTTCTAAGCTCCTTCTTATAGATCTTGAGTTGCTCTTTATAGGCATCCCAAACATTACCGACCCCTGCAGATTTAGCCTTGATTTAATCTAAATTCGAGGGACTATATTATTTCGACTTAGGGGGCATATATTTTCTAGTATTTCATGTCGACGGGGAAACATTTCTTTCAGAAACGAATCACTATTACTTTTCGGCTATCGATTCGATTTTTTTCGATATTTTAAGAGGTTTTGATTAAAAATTATTACGATTTTCTCAACAAAATGGATTTTTCTAAAAGATACCTATTCATCCCGCTGATGGGATGAATAAATGATATCAAAATAAGATAAAGACTACTTAATTTAGTGTTCCATAATGCTTTTCAGGACCAATTAGGATAAATAGTTCTCGAGTTATGCAAAAATATGTGATTCAACCTCTATTTTTTTAGATGTTTATCTTTATTTTGATAGATAATATCAAATAGACCACAAGGCACACGGAGGAAATGACCTATGTTTTGTTTTGTCTGATCAGAAAACATCCGTTTTAAAACTTCACTCACTTGACAGGAAATCCCCCAAATTGACAAAAATATTTTTTTGATTAGTCATAATTATAAATTTTTCTACTACGGTCTATAGTTATTACCATTAACATAAATTTCTTTCTAACATTTTTTTCAGTCAAAGATTGGTTAGCTCTTATCCCACCCACTGCTGTTGTAGCCGGTATCGGTTACACCGTCTATTTGGCTTACTGCCCTGCCGCCAAAGGTGGTTGCTCCAAGGTCGGTCGCTGTAATCAATCCGTACGCAAACATGAAGCTAAAGTAGTTGATATGATTGATATTGAAAACATTGCTGATAAGGCTGCCTTCTGCCGTTGCTGGAAAACAAAGAATGTAAATTATTCATGAACAAATTTTATCATCAAAAAAATTGTGTTAAATTCTCTTAATTTTTTCCAGTGGCCCTATTGCGATGGCAGTCATGGTGAGCACAACAAACAAACCGGCGACAACGTTGGACCCATTGTGGTCAAGAGAAACTCTTAGATATTTTCCATTCACACGAGTGGAATTCCTTTTCTTTTTAATTAGCTTTTAAAGCTTTCATTTATTTTCTTCTATTCGTTTTGCTGTCTTTTTTTTGGATTGGGTTCAACAATCAACGGTGTCTTGTTATGGCTATAATTTTTCTTCTCAATTGTAGTTTTATTTGCCTTTATTATTACCTAATATACCTTAATTAATCCTCCGCAAACTGTTAATATGAAATTATCATTATTACTATTGTCTAAGAATTTAATAATTAAATTGTGGCAAATTTACCCCTCAAATATTTTTGTTTATTTTTAATGGATTCTCATTACAAACTTTGAGTATTAAATGGGTAGAATTTTCTTTTACTGTGCTTCAATAGGAAATATTTAAAGAAATATGTTACTTTATTAAAGGGTCCCATATTCTAGAATAGGTCTCACAAGATAAACAGCTGCAACGTTTTGTTATATATGGATCTGAAATGTCTTTCGCCCATCGCTTAATGAAACATTGAAAGTTCTTCGTCGGTATTTTGTGCCACTTCTGTGGGACATGTTGCGATCGCACAAGGAACTGATCCAACTAAGAAGTATAATAAATCTTGAGCTTCTTTAAAAAGCCAGTCAACGCTTGACTCATTGGATTTCTTTAGAGTCTTGATCGGATTCCACAACAAGCCTGAATATGTTTTCCAGGTGAGCGCCCCAGTAGGTGAGTTGGTAGCGTGCTCGCCTATGAGTTTGGAGGTCGTGGGTTCGATTCCCACCAGAGGCTCTGGTCTGTCGCTGCAAACTCTAGCCACATGGTCTTTGTAACCGGGCTTTTCCTTGGACCGTACAATTCGAATGTAAATTTACTTTGTATTGTAATTCATATACATAAATAAATAAAATGTTTTCCAAGTTTCAAAAGTAGTTGAGCACATTTTAAAGTCTCAAATGTCATTTTATTTGGAGGAAAATAATATGCTTCATGATGCTCAGTGTGGTTTTAGAGCCAAAAGAAGCACTTCTTCATTGTTGTTGGGTTTAACGGACTCCGAGCCAATTTCGGTGGTGGTAGATTTGGAATTCTTTTGTCACTAGATCTTGAGAAAGCCTTTGATAGAGTGGACTACTCCACTTTGTTGCATAAATTGTATAACTTATATGGGTTCTCGAGTAGTGCGTGTGTTCTGTTGACTTCTTATCTTACTGGTAGACGCCAATTAGTTTGTATTGATGGTAGGAGTAGTAGTGTTCTGCCTGTTAAAAGTTGTGTACCGCAGGGGTCAGTACTGGGACCTCTACTTTTCATAATCTTTATTAATGACCTTTACTCCCAGTTACAGGATTGGTGTGTACCATACGCCTTTGCTGATGATATTCAGCTGTTTTTTAAAGGTGACTGTCGGTGCTCAATAGTTCTGCAATCTAAAATTGACTTGGTTTTGGAAACTCTGCATGCGTGGATGTTGCTTAACAAGCTTAATGTAAATCCATTAAAATCGAAAGCCCTCTTTTTTTCCTCCAGCGTCCATAACAACATCCGCGTTAGATACAATGGTATAGATATTGAATTTGTCCGTGAGTTACAGTGCTTGGGTGTCAAGCTAGACGATAAATTGAGTTTTGGACAGCATATTAATATGCTAATTTCTAGAATAAATTTTTCGCTAAAAAATCTTTATGGTACCGATTTGTCTTTGCCTCTTTGTGTTAAAGAGAGGCTGGCACATGGTTTGCTATTACCCACAGTTCTATACTGTTTAGAAGTGTATTCTGGCACTATACAGGGTAATATGCATTTAGTACATCTGGCTGTAAATAGGGTGGTGCGATATGTATCTGGACTGAACCGGCGTGTTCATGTGACGCCCTATGTAACGAAATTGTTGGGCTGTAATTTTGATGCATTTGTAAATTTACGCTTACTTCTGTTTTTTTATAAACTGATTAAAAGTCAGTCTCCTCTTTTTTTGTGCCAATCGATGGTGGTTTGCCATTCAACTAGGAGAAATCAATTGCTTATTCCTAGGGTTGTCCACCTAATGAATGAATCGTTTCTAGTAAGAGTAGCACGACTTTACAATTCATTACCCAATGACATGAAAAATTTTAGCATTTCGCTCCCTACACTCTTCAATAGGCTACTTCACCACTTTGAATAACATTTTTATTTGTTGTTATGCAAAATTGCGCTTAATTAAAGCTACGTAAAAAAATCTTTAAATAATGTTTCTATTTTATGGAACACTTTATACATTTTTCCTTATATTAGGATTTTACTTATGTTTGTTTCGCAAACTGAGTAGCTATTTAGTTATCCTAAATACTTTTCTGTATACCCAATCTGTATTTATATTCCTTATATATTAATTAGGTTTAAACAAATCAACATATCATTATTTACCAATGAGTAGTTTTTTACCCTTGGTTAAAAAGCTTAGTTATATGCATATTGTAATTTATGTTTAATTGGCCAGACGGCTTTGAATTACAAGTTTGTATGAAATAAATGAAATGAAATGAAAGTTTGGAAAAATAAATATGCAACCTGTACAGCATTAAAAAATGTTGATGCTGATTGTATGTTCGAATAGGGTTTGACAATCACCAAATTTAATTTGTGTGCCTCGCAGTAAATTTAAATGTCTTGTGGATATTGGCAAAATTAAACGCAATCGGTTTTATGTCAGGTTCATGTTTTATGTCACATTACATTTGCCCCATTATAAGACTTCCAATTGTTAGAACATTTTCCATCTAATTTTTCCACAAAAAATCCAGAATAAGTTTATGTAAAGAATTGGAATATCTACTCGTACTTACAGAACAATCTACGATACCTAGAAGACGTTCATCAATGACTAATTATGAACTGATGCTACGTACATATATACTACATATATGTCAATGAACTCTTCTGGCAGTCTACAATGATATCATCAATACAAAACCTGTTATGTGTCACCACCACCCAAATTCTTTTGAAAATCTGTTGTTGCATCACAAAACGAAAACCGTTAGTTTTTTAGATTCAGTTCTTGCAAAAGTTGCCTTTATTTTCGAGGATGACGACCACGCGGGACAAACTTACGAGTATTTTTAATAAATAAAAAAAATAAAATAAAAATTCCACTATGTGCATTTAGATTTTATGAAAAAAAGAGTATGTATTACAAAAACATTGTTTTTTTTAATTACATATAAAAAGGCGAGAAAAAATACAATGCAAATACAAATAAAAACGCTTATATATCCTTGAGTGTGATGGCCAGACATTCATCACCACTACGGATGATGTACTGAGGATAAATAATGAAGGGACACACTTGACACGCTCACGCCTTGTATTGGATAACGTAAGTATTGATGATATACATATATAGTAGCTGTTGTCGTTGTTGTTGCACGCACGGGCTTCATAAGCAGCCCCTTACTGCTGCATCACGACGACTGCAGACTTATTTGAAGATCTTGCCTTGGTTGAATTTGCGACCTCCCTTATCGGTACCGGACCAGGAGAAGTATTGTTCAACCAACTTCTTGGTTTCTTCGGATTTGGCATCCAATTTCTTCCAGTCGTAGACTTCGTAGTCAATCTGCCAGTCGGGGCACAAGGTGAAGGCGAGTTCTTGACCGCGCCATACCCAAATGCCGGAGATGGTGGAGTTGTTGTCTTCACCGAACAGACACATGGAAGCGAAGGCTTGTTTGCGCATCTTGTCGATACGTTGGTACATGCCACCGATCAGATTGCAAGACATGAAAGTCTTGGTGAGCTCTTCGTTGTATTTGTATTCACCGAACCAGATGGAATAGTTTTCAGGGTCGAACTTCTCCCAGAAGTAAGGAATGGAAACCTTCTCGTCTTCATTGGAGTACACACGCTTGAAGTCATCAAAGTTGAAGGTACCCTTGGGCAATAAATCGAAGGGATCCTTGGATTTGGGTTCAGCGGCAAGAGCTAATTCGGCGGCATCAAGCTCTTCCTTGGGTTCTTCTTTCTTGGCAGCGGGCTTCTTCTCTTCCTTGGGCTTCTTTTCTTGTTGCGGTTTGCCGCCAGTCTTAGCTTGGAATTCAGCATACTTCTTGGGATCGAATACCAAAGCCTTTTCGCAGATGCTGTAGTTGCCAATTACGGCCTTGACTTGCTTCTGGTTGAGGATGGTGTTGAACCAGCGATTGACGTTGGTGTATGGCTTGCGGGCAGCGGCATCCAAAACGTATTGGTAGACGTGCAACAAGCTGCAGAATACAACGATATCGGCCAAAGTGATACGTTCACCAACCAAGTATGTAGATTCCAAGAATTTTGTGTTCAACAAGTTCAGGACAACTTCAACGTCTTGTTTGGCAGTGGTGTTCTTTTGTTGTGGCATAATACCCAACAATGGGAATACCAAGGCACAGGAGGCAGGGACGATTTCATTATCGGCGAATGACAACCACTGTTGGATCTGAGCCTGGGCGAAGGGGCATTTGCCACCACGCAATTGTTCACTGGCCAAAAAGTAGGCGATGGCGTTAGATTCGCTAAGGAATTTGCCGTTCGATGTCTCGAAAGCAGGAACCTGAAAGGAGAAAAAAAACAACATCAAACAAAACGCTTCGTAACATAACCTCACTTTCGGCTTTTCTCGGTGATGACGTTTGCAACACCACACCGGCAAGGAGAAGTGCTTGTCATCAATGATGGTTGATTGTACCTACCTTACCGCTGGGGAACTTCTTCAAGAATTCAGCCGACTTATTTGTTTCGCCGAAAACAAAATTGTTTGCAACTTTCACTTGAGCACCTGAGTATTGGGCCGCAATCAATGCCTTGTAGGCACGGAAGTTTTCTGGGTAGGTGTAAAGAGTCTACCGGAGAGAAAGCAATGAAAACATTATTATTATTTGTTAGACTACAATCTATAGAGATTATTGTTTCGCAATTTACAAGCGAATATTTAACGATGCTTTAGATTTTTACGAATTTTTATGTGCAAATTTTACTTACTCCTGTCGCCATCGTTGATTTTGCCGGAGAGAAGGAAATTTGACAATCGCAAATTTGCGTGACAATTTGACAGCTCAAATGTCAAAACACAACAACAACAACAAAATTTGCGGATCTAATAACAGAGTTGTTATACAGGGCGGTATTTTGATATAGTGGTGTTCGCATCATATACATGGGATACATCGTACAACGTATATACATATATATTATGAAAAATATTATGGTATTTTTTGCTACAAAGCAACGTAAAAACAATCACTCCAAAAACGGACGAGGCTGCACACCAAAAATTCTTAAGGCAACACCCTATTGTATGTACTGATTTCTTTTTAGCTTGAAATTAGATTTTGACAGACGTCGTTGCTGTACGTCAACTATTTTAGTCGTACCCTTAAACCCTACTCTTTCCTCCTGCCTCTTTCTCTCAAACTATGACACTTGGTGCTGATTCACACGAGGTAATTTTTCACAAGCAAGTGTCAAATTTCGTAGGGGAGAGAGGCAGGCGGAAAGAACTCCCTTCGTCTCTATCCTACAAACTTTGACACATGCTTGGAAAAAATTGTCTCGTGTGAATCAGAACATTGGCAACAACGCTAAGTCCAGATTCACACTCGGCAATTTTTTCCAAGCACGTGTCAAAGTTTGTTGGAGAGAGAGAGAGAGAGACAGGCAGAAAGAGCTCTCTGCCCCTCTCTCCATCAAACTTTGACACTTGCTTGGAAAAAATTGCCGAGTGTGAATCTGGACTAACACCCATCATCTCATGAAAAAGCAGAATATTGTTCGGATTAACACTGGCTGAATGTTCTGCAGATTATCGGCGTTTTGTAGGAGAGAGAAGCAGTCGGTAAGAGGGGGAAAAAACTCTCCCTGAACGTTTGAAGTTCTTCGTGCAAGTTCAAAAGAGAATTTGATGATAAGCTGCTGAAAAAACTTGCCTAGTGTAAATCCCGATTTAGACGGGCTGAACGTTCAGCGGATTATCGGTGATTTGTGGGTGAGAGGGGCAACCGGGAAGAGGGGAGGAAAAAAACTCACCCTGAACATTTTGAGTTCTTCGTGCAAGTTCAAAAGAGAATTTGATGATAAGCTGCTGAAAAAACTTGCCTTGTGTGTCAAGGGTCTTAAGAGAGGAGACAGAACATCCCTCTGAGGCTCAGCGCTGCCAGTTTAGGGGATTTATCCCCAATTTGGGGATTTTTCTTCGCGAATGGGGACATATTTTTTGGTTTTGGTGATCCGTCAAAAGTTCCTACAAAGAGTGGCTTGACTCGCAGTGTATTAGAGTACGACTTAAATAGACAACCTGTAGTAATTGCCCAATACGTATTTCTATAAATATTTATAAATCTTAATTGAAACCAAATGCGGTTTATAAAACGGATAGAATTCTTCTGAGCCGACATTACGAACAATTTAAGCAAATTTTGGACTAAAGTTTACTTGTAACAGGATTCTGCTGGTCCAACCCAATTTTAAAGAACTGGAATCACTAGTATTAACCCTTTGATGTACTTTAAAAAAATTCATTGTGTTATCAATTATTTAGTCCATTGGCAGAAATGATCAAACTTTTAATACCAAAAACATGTACAAAAAAATTAGATGATGTTGATGAGATGGAAGATTTTGAATCAGATATATTTGATAATTTGAAAACATACATTTTGTAGAAAAAAAATGAATTTTAGTACAAAGTATATTTTCTGGGGATTTTTTGGGGATGAGAAATCTTTTTTTGGGGATTTAGGGGATAAAAAATACAAATTTGGGGATTCGACACTAAAAAAAACTGGCAAGCCTGCTGAGGCTTTCCCCTGCTGCAAATCTATGGAGGTCAGTTTACTCTAAGCTAGCTGAACTGCGTCTCTTATTTAGAAGGTTACGATGAACCTAGGTATACTGCTATCAACCTCCATTGTTTCTAATTCCGTAATTATAGCGGTTTGATTTGTTATTGAAGGCCCTCTATATCTAAGATAGTTACAATAGTATATTCCTTAACGGAGAGGGGTCCTTCAACAAACCTAAATATATTGTGTATGGCGGTGTCGGTGGACAATCTTAGTCCTAAGGTAACTATCTACTAATCTCCAGGGGTTTGAGGAGAAATGATAGCTTAAACGTGGTACTAATTTCATTTTTCGCGTTGAAATCCCATATAAAAACAAAGTCGCGAAAAAACTGCGAAATGTTTTCGTTTGTGGTACTATGTTTATTTCAACGCGAAAAATTAACATTTTGCGCCACCACAAATTTAACGCCGTTACAAATTGAACGCCGCAACAAATTTAATGCCGCCACCGTCGCACTCCCATTTGTTTATATTTATTTTTGTCCGCAAGAAACTCAACTGTTGTAAATATTAGAAATAAAATTTCCTAATAAAGAATAATAAGACAAGACGAAATAATTATGTTTATGGAATAAACCAGAAGAGTGAAATTCAAATTGGATTGCAGTACAAAGCAAACAACATGTGCAAAACAATGAAAGGACATGTAACTAAATGTAATAATGTGGAATTTGTCTTGTAATTAGATATGTACATTTATGTTTGTATGTTTAGAACAATTGTGTGCAAAAGCCAGGAGAAACATTATGGACGGCTAACGCTACTAAAGAAGTAGGACAATGGAATTGGATAGTGCCTGTGATCTCGATTTGGAAATGGTTGTAAAGAACATACATAGTTAGTTCTTGCCAGCCATAGAAGTTGGAAGAAGATATTCCGTTTATGGATGGAAGTATAATTTATATATGTCAACAAATATAATATAAATGCTTAAATATAATAATAAAACATATTTTTCGATTAATCAAAACATCATTTTATTTATTTATATTCGTACAAAAGTAGAAAATTATTTCGTTATTTATAACATTGTACTACCCTGACTTTTCATGTCTCACAAACATCGCCACCGCAACAACACATAATAAATGATTTATGGATAACTTTAGCACAATGATCTCCAACAATATTTCCTTTCTGACATTTAAATTAACTATTTTCTAATTCGCATTATTCCAATTGTTTATTGATTCGATTTTTATTTTTTGTTTGTTTTCAAGAATGTTAGGGTGTCTCTTAAATACCAGTGAATGCGTCAGCGTCTGTCAAAAAACGCATGATGGATAATTTTTAACGCGCGCTGTACCGAAATACGCAGTAAACAAAAAACAACTAATTTATCATCCCCATTTCAGAAAAATTTTGTTTTTCTACTTTTGGAGTGGATATTCAGAGCAATATCGATATTATGGATGATTTATATGTTTTGAAAATATTCTGGACAAACCACAAAGAAGAAGGAATAGAAATATATTCCAAAACCAGGAGGCATTCGAATTTTAAACATTTTCCGACAGCAATTCATTTTTCTTCGTCTTCTCAACTTTCTAACTAAGTTTTCGTAAGGAAAGATTGTAGAAGCTGCACTGAAGCAATTTGATAGTTTGCATTCGAGCAGTATTATTGTGTATACACCCCAATGACACAACGTTTTTTAACTACAAAATGTCCATAGCATTGTAGTTGTATGTTTTAATTTGTTTGTTATGCAAGATGCTGTTTTTCATTAGAGAAGAACGGAAACATTGCTAATATATCGTGGAGTATCTAAAGATGTTGGTTTTGTCCACTGAAGTCAAATTATGTTTCTTAAACTCTTTATTAGTTGTGCAAAATGTAAAGACCTGTAATTCTCCTCCTGACTTTGTAAACGCCACCCAAATCTATCGAAGCTGTCGGCACTTGCCATGTAGGGACTAAATTGTGTTTTATATCACATGATAGTGTCGCTATTAAATAAAATTCTATCTTATAATCATGCTTCAAAGTAGAGAATTGTTTATTGGCCAGTTTCAATTGATATTTCCAAATGTCCTCGTTGAACATGGAATTTAAATGCAGCATCGTAAAGCTATGGAAATAAAAACTATTCGGGACAAGCTCGTGTCACATGCTTCATTGTAGGAAGAACAAACACCTGGACTAACGATTTTCTTAGATTAGATCCGACCGGAATCAAAATGTGTTCTTGAAAATGGATTCCTTGCGTCCAAGCAGCATGAATAGGTTCCCCACGTTTCTGTTGAATTAATAAACATTAATACAAAAATGCTGGTACATATTTTAAAGTTTTGGAATTTACTTGGTGTTGACAACTTAAGAGAAATTGCTTGCAATGTGCCCTTCTTGATTTTTACACATTTGTGGAGAGGCTCCTTTGTATTCCATAAGTGGGCAGTGGCCCAGCTATTTCAATAATTTCTTTGCTGTTAATCTGAAAAACACATTTTGATATAAATTATAACAGTAAAATATTAAATTCTTACCAGTTTGTATTTGGTATTTCCAGCAAATTCAATATTTAATATTCTTCTACTTCGTGCACTGTTCCAAGACAAAAAAATAAAATGCTGCTTGTCATCTGTTTGTGTTTATGTTTTCTTTTGTTGTTGTTTTGTTTTCTTTCCTTGTATGTGTAAGCGCACTGTCAAATTCGGATTTTTTGAAATTATCCGGCGTATCCGTGTTCGTATTTCGGTAGCTGTAGTACATTTTCATATATTTGAAATCGAGTTTGACAGACGCAGGACGCATTCACCGGTATTTAGGAGATGCCCTTAGAAAAAATGCACATGCATATACACACAAACATACATATAATAGTGACACTTTGACACACACACTTCCAAATTGCAATGAATCTTTGTAAAAAAAGCGTTCCATTTTTCAACTCGAAATAAAATTTTGCGAAATTTTTTCGTGCTGAAAAAACATAGTACCCTCCTTAAGCCGGAATACGGGAGAGTTTCCCCCCTCTCGCTGCTGAACATTCAGCCAGTGTAAATCGGGACTTTGCTTTTGCCTCTTGTCTCACTGTCTGATTGTCTGTTTTGTATCGCTGTCTATGAGTGTTTTCACACTAGTCGACACGACACCGGCAACGACATCATTTGGAGCGCAAACTCAAACACGACTCTTTTATGTCGTTGCCAGCGACGACATGTCGGCGTGAAGCAAACACTCCACTCATGTCACCGACGACAGTTTTTTATACTTTTATGAACAGTGCAGAGTGGTTTATTATTTATTTTCAGAGTGCAATAGTCTGAAGTGTCAATTCATTTGCAGCACTTTAACGTTGTCCGAAGTAGCAATTGTCTATACATAGCTTTAACTTATCAATGATAACGTATCATCAATAACGTATGATGCCGAATCATCAATATGATAAGGTATCGATAAAACCCCTATCTATGTCCATTGGTTTTATCGATAACGAGACGACGATGGTATCGGCACATACTCCAGCTCCTCTACAGGGCGTAAAGAAGAACTACCGTGATTCGATTCTTCGGAAAAGGCGCCGCCAACAAAAAACAAAACGACGCCGGCAAGTACCAACAACAAAAATACTAGTACACGAAAAAATGGAATATCAGCCGTGATCCCAAACCGGCCGTATTTTTCATTAATTTCAATTAATTAACTGATTAAATATTAAATAATAATATTAAAATATTTACATTAACAATTAAAGTTTAGAAAAATACACATATTTTTGAAGGATAATTGCAAGAAAAGCCAAGAAAGCAAGTAAAAGTCGACCAGAAAATTTTTTTTGCGACTTGCGTGTGGAATGAAGGAGATAGAAGGAGAAAAAACGTAAGAAAGCGAAAGACGACGTGAAAAATTAGAAAAAAATAAATCAAAGTGAAAATTTAAGTTTATTAAGTTTAACTTTATATAAGTTGGACTTTATTAAACTTTTAAGTTAAATTAATTTAATTTGTGTGTGTGTGCGTGCTTCTGATTTGACAAAGCCAAATGAGAAAACTTCAAAAAACGAAGAAAACCTAACAAGAAGAAAACGAGGAAAATTTTCTGCGGAAAATAAATTATATGTGAGATAAAATATATAGCGTTAAAATTGGAGAAATTTGTTAAGGACGACGACTAAAACTATATGAATGGCGTATATTGTATATGGAGACGTGAGAAATACAAGACAGCCCCCTCAAAATATTACATCGCCATAGCCGTCGTTGTCGTCGTGTCTGCTGCAGTAGAACGAGGATTTTTTTGGATTCCAAAGCCGCAAATGTCTGGCATTCAAGCAGAATATGTAAGTTTCTTCCACACCTCTACACGATAGAAATTAGAACGCAGCAGCAGGCATATTTTTACATGTGTATGTCATTCATTGCATTTGGACATTTTTTGCTTGAATTTATGTCATCTTTCAGTTAAATTTGTTAAATGAATCTGTCCCTGTTTGTGGTGGCCTCCCCACTCTCCCATTGCCCCTTTTGCTAAAAAGTTACGTTCATTTTTCGTTGATTTCCTCATCCTATTGCCCCTTCTCTCGCTTCCTTTCCTCTTGCTCTTGGTCGGTCACTCTCTTCAGTCATCTTGTTCAGACATCATAATTGACATGTAACAACAACTACAACAATTTCGTTAATTCTTTTTTGTTTTGTTTGTGCTTTGTTGTTTGGTGAGGTTCATATGAAATTGTGAATTGTTGTTATTGCCATTTTTTTAGCAGCTACCGTAGTTGTTGTTGTTTTATAACATTGTTGTAACGTTACCTAACCTTAGTAGATAACTAACGGTGGTTTTTATACGAACAAGTGTGAAGTGTGCGCTGTGTTGTGCGTTGTTATCTGTCTCTTCCCAATGATGTGTTGTTGCTATTTATTTTTAATATTATTTGCTATAATATTAGGAGGATGTTATCGCTGTAGCAATTCTATGTTTTAGGCTGACGCCAGACCGCACACCGAAGCAAAACAATGCGACAACTGCTCGAAGTCACTGCTAAAACAACGACGCAACATGTCATGCCGACTGCCGAGAGACAGAAAATTTACACATGTGTTGAAGTGAGAGATCAGATTGAAAGTGTTTGTTTTTTCTCTTTCCTTCTTGCATTTGTGTTCTGACGGAGCAAAACACAGTTGGAAACGCTTCAAAGCGCGCTCTCTTGCTGAAAGTAACGGAATGTGTTACTCTCAGCAAGAGATCGCGTTTTGAAGCGTGTCTATCTCTGCTTTGCTCCGGCAGAACACAAATGCAAGAAAGAAAGAGAAAAAACAAACACTTTCAATCTGATCTCTCACTTCAACACATGTGTAAATTTTCTGTCTCTCTGCAGTCGGCATGACATGTTGCGTCGTTGTTTTAGCAGTGACTTCGAGCAGTTTTCGCATTATTTTGCTTCGGTGTGCGGTCTGGCGTCAGCCTTACATAAATTTTTAATTTTACCATTTTCATTGGGGACAACTGACCATCCCTACCTATTTCTCTTCTCCCAACCTCTCGCTCATTCATCTGTTGTGTGTGAGTGTGTCTGATTTATATTTTTGCTACCACCCCTAACAGTGCTTGTTGTCGGTATTATCTCCCCGACGTTAAGCCTACCTTAACATTAGGTATGCAGAGCGTGACCTTCATTACAGCATTACTACGACTATTTTTATTACGATAGACGATAGTTTATGTTTTGTTGTACTCGTGTATTCGAAGGGCGAGCAGCGCTTGTGTTTTGTTTGATGCGGCAGGGGTGCCGAGTTTTTCCGGCTTCAAAATCGCCAAATAAGATCTAGAAAATCGCCATAGTGTGTGTAGGATTGAAAAACTTCTATTGTGTGACGGCCTTACATACAGGTGGCGCTACTATATATGATATATATTTACGTATGTACGATTGTGTTTATATATATAGTAGCGCCACCTGTATGTAAGGCCGTTTGGTTTTTTGTCATGGCACACAAAAAAAGATAAATAGCGAAAAAAATGGAAAGAGTAGAGATGTCAAACGAGATTGGTTTTCACAAATCCCGGGATTCGGGATTTTTAAATTGCAAACCGCTGGATCCCGGAATTTTTCCCGAAATGTTTCGATATTCCGGGATTTTCGGGATAAATCGGGATTTTTCATTTTTAAAATGTGATATTTCGAAATGGAATACAAACATTTTAGTTCAGTTTTAATTTAATATGAATAAGGACAAAAAAACAGCTAAGTTATAAATTAACTTTTGTTCTTGTTTTTGTTTTATTCGATCTGCTTTCATAGTACATATTTTGTTTTTGTACTCAGGCTCAAGATCGTTATTGTTGTTTTCAGTATATGAAAACAACTTTGTTAAAAATTAAAGAAGAAGCAAGTGACATGTATTGGGGGCGGTTGTAATGGTTGGATAGACAGATCTGTTTCGGGAGCCACCAAACTCCCATTATCAATATCCTTATTACAACGATTACTTCAGTCGAAATTATTAAATATATACGCACAGCCAAGTATCATTAAACGAGAACTGTTTGCTAAAAGCGCATATCTTCAAAAAAAGACAATTCAGTAATCATCGTCCCTCGTACATGCACCAACTTCCACTCTCGTGAGTCTTTACAATGTAAAGAATTCACACGAATGTTTTGCTGTAGTTGACTATGCAACAACAACGTATTTGGTCGTGCCCTACCATTTCTTCTTGTTTTTGTTTTATTCGATCTGCTTTCATAGTACATATTTTGTTTTTGTACTCAGGCTCAAGATCGTTATTGTTGTTTTCAGTATATGAAAACAACTTTGTTAAAAATTAAAGAAGAAGCAAGTGACATGTATTGGGGGCGGTTGTAATGGTTGGATAGACAGATCTGTTTCGGGAGCCACCAAACTCCCATTATCAATATCCTTATTACAACGATTACTTCAGTCGAAATTATTAAATATATACGCACAGCCAAGTATCATTAAACGAGAACTGTTTGCTAAAAGCGCATATCTTCAAAAAAAGACAATTCAGTAATCATCGTCCCTCGTACATGCACCAACTTCCACTCTCGTGAGTCTTTACAATGTAAAGAATTCACACGAATGTTTTGCTGTAGTTGACTATGCAACAACAACGTATTTGGTCGTGCCCTACCATTTCTTCTTGTTTTTGTTTTATTCGATCTGCTTTCATAGTACATATTTTGTTTTTGTACTCAGGCTCAAGATCGTTATTGTTGTTTTCAGTATATGAAAACAACTTTGTTAAAAATTAAAGAAGAAGCAAGTGACATGTATTGGGGGCGGTTGTAATGGTTGGATAGACAGATCTGTTTCGGGAGCCACCAAACTCCCATTATCAATATCCTTATTACAACGATTACTTCAGTCGAAATTATTAAATATATACGCACAGCCAAGTATCATTAAACGAGAACTGTTTGCTAAAAGCGCATATCTTCAAAAAAAGACAATTCAGTAATCATCGTCCCTCGGTGGAAGTTGGTGCATGTACGAGGGACGATGATTACTGAATTGTCTTTTTTTGAAGATATGCGCTTTTAGCAAACAGTTCTCGTTTAATGATACTTGGCTGTGCGTATATATTTAATAATTTCGACTGAAGTAATCGTTGTAATAAGGATATTGATAATGGGAGTTTGGTGGCTCCCGAAACAGATCTGTCTATCCAACCATTACAACCGCCCCCAATACATGTCACTTGCTTCTTCTTTAATTTTTAACAAAGTTGTTTTCATATACTGAAAACAACAATAACGATCTTGAGCCTGAGTACAAAAACAAAATATGTACTATGAAAGCAGATCGAATAAAACAAAAACAAGAAGAAATGGTAGGGCACGACCAAATACGTTGTTGTTGCATAGTCAACTACAGCAAAACATTCGTGTGAATTCTTTACATTGTAAAGACTCACGAGAGTGGAAGTTGGTGCATGTACGAGGGACGATGATTACTGAATTGTCTTTTTTTGAAGATATGCGCTTTTAGCAAACAGTTCTCGTTTAATGATACTTGGCTGTGCGTATATATTTAATAATTTCGACTGAAGTAATCGTTGTAATAAGGATATTGATAATGGGAGTTTGGTGGCTCCCGAAACAGATCTGTCTATCCAACCATTACAACCGCCCCCAATACATGTCACTTGCTTCTTCTTTAATTTTTAACAAAGTTGTTTTCATATACTGAAATTAACTTTTGTTAAATAATACTACCTTTTATTAAAATATTTCACAACATTTTAGCTATGGAATTATTTTTTTTCCAATTTCAGTTTGTCGTCTGAATTATTATTGACGTTATAATTTTTTATCATTAAACCAAGAAAAATATTTTTTTTAACTTGAGAAATCAGTTGGACTGACTGATTCCGTCTTTATGAGAATCAAATCGAAGATCCAAATCAGATTTTATATTAGGATTTTTTCATAAATTTGAAAGAATAGAATGTAATGTTCTTCGTTTTGTGGAACACAAACTTCATTTTTGTTCTTGTTTTAAGTTTACTTGTTTATAATTAAATTGATGTATATTTTCTAATTCTTCAAATTTCGATTTTTTTCACCGGATTATGTAAATTTGTATCACTTTAGATTTTAGCTTCAAATATCATTATTAACATATCCCGGGGTTCATTTAAAAAAATCCTGGGATTCGGGATTTTTCGTGATCGGGATTTCGGACATGGAAATTGATAAAATCGAAAATATATAGAATGCGAAATGAGCTGATTAGCATTAACGAAGGAGAGACTGGAGATTTTGGGTAGAGCACCCCAAACTTGCGTGTTATCGATATCTTGCCTATTTATCGAGCTTTCGGACGTTAAAGTATAAAAAACTACTTTTTTTCGTTCCATTGGTCTAAAAAAAATTAAATCAAACGAAAATCGGTATTTTTAGCTTTTTAGCTATCGATAACTGCGATTCCAAATACACATTGGTCTGCGTAGCCGTCTCGGGACATACCACTGATAAGAAAATCTTTAAACCATTGCCGAAAGTCGGCAACTCAAAGAATCTTTTGCCCGCATATTCGTCTTTGGACATACCTCAGGGGAGAAATCTTTAAACCTAGCCGAAGGCCGGCCACTCAAGTAGTCGATCTACGTAGCCGTCTTTGGATATACCGATATACCCCAGAGGAGCATATCTTTATTCTCGGCCAATGGCAACACAGAAACATTGGTCCACATAACCGCCTTTGGACATACCAAAGAGGAAACAAATTTTAACCCGGTCCTAAGGCCGGCCACTTCGAAATACTTTTGTCCACGTATCCGCCATTGGACATTTGGACAACTCGGAAGTTTTCGAAATTGTTCTATCCGATTATTTGGCTTTTTTATTCAAATAAGATCAAAATAATATAGAGCAGAAAAATCTATTTCGATAACTAAGGTAGTTATCAGTTCTCATTTTCGACAACCAAGATAGTTATTAATTTTCGTTTTCGATAACTATCGTTATCGAAAGTTATCGAAAAAAATATATTTTTTTCCCTTTTTCATACTGAGTTAATTTTACAAAAAAAATTTAACATCCGATAACTCGCCAACTAAGGGTGATATCGATAACTTGCGCATATTTTGTTCCTCTTATTTTCACGTGGTCTATCTAAATATGTATGTGGTCAGATCGAGGGGCCCCTGATATCGCACTCCTTCCAGTTATCGATTTTTTTTCGATTTTTATACCCTACACCACATTGTGGTACAGGTGTTTGTAACTCCTAGAAATACTACAGCTAGACTCACCTTAAATTATACCAATCGACACAGAAGCATTAGCTGAGTCGACGTCTGTCCATCTTAAGTTGTTTGTTAAGTACAGATCGCAATTTTACTCAGACCTTTCACTTCTGGAAGATTCCTATTGAAATTGATCAAAATCGGTTTACTTTTAGATAAACTCGTATATCACGCATGTACTATGTATATGGGAAAATCCTGGGTTGCGGAAGTTACATTCGTACGCATTTTGTTTTACTAATGTTCATCCCGTTGGCGTTCTGAAGGAAATATTTTTATAAAACCTTCAGCAACAACAATTATTTCAGAGTTATTTTAAGTGACATTTAAATGTTTTCCTAAATAGCTTTAATGAAAGTTCCGTTGCGGACGCTAAAAAAAATGGAAGTAGGTTTTTAGGCTAACTTGAATTTTCATGGTTTTTAGCTAAGTGTGCATAGTAATCAGAGAAATTGAAATACATTAAATAAGGAGGAATATTAAAGGATATTAAAATAGCCCAATTTCAACACGTTAAAACGACAATATTCAGCGGAAATGTTTTTATAATGTTATAATTTACATTTTATAGAACGTGAAATTTCAATTGTGAGATCATTAGAATGTACCGCAAAATAATGATTTCACTACACACCTGGCTTTTTTTAATTTTTGATATACCGTTTTTCGGATTTGCCCATATGTTTCTTCCGATTTGGCCTTTTGGCGCTATAAAAGCTGTATATCACATTCAATCATTTTGATATTTACCAAGGTGGAGTTTCTTGATACAGCGATTCACATTGCCAAAATAGGTTCAGTTTTACAAATAGCCCCATATATATGTTAGTTCCGATTATACCTTTTAGCGCTGAAAAGCTGAATTTACATCAAATAATAAAGAAATTTAGAAGGCTGGAGTTTCTTTATCCAATGACCCATATCGGGAAAATCAGTTCAGATTTAGATACAGCCTCCAAATATACATATGAATATATTTGGCCGATTTGGTCTTTTAGCGTTATAGATGCAGTATTTGACTACTGTAAATTTTGTAAATAATTTGTACATACATATATAAAGTATAACCTGTTATTCGATATTAGTAGACTATGTAGTGTAGGATATTTCCAACAAGAGGTGTTATTTTGGTATTCAAAGAAATATGAAATTTTTGAGATAAATGATCGGATGCCGTTAATAATGAAGGTATGCCGTTAATAATGAAAAACAACATCAGCCAAATGGCTACCACGACCACGCTTACAGGACCATATCCTTTTCATGAAATTTTCCATAACCAAATCGCAAAGTGGCTGTCCTATGTCCTCGATAGCCTCACGAATTCTATCTTTGAGGTCTTGAATCGACGCTGGGCTGTTGGCTTAGACCTTATCTTTCACGTGGCCCCAAAGGTGATCACAATTGGCCAAGATCTCGGTGGCCAATTGTGATCACCTCTTCGAGAGATAACACGGTCCGGAAACTTTTCCCGTAACAGAGCAATGGCTTCGTTGATTGCGCGGCACGTAGCGCCGTCTTGTTAAAAGTAAAAGTTGTCCAGATCAATACCATCCAACTCCGACCATAAAAAATCATTAATCATCTCTTGATAGCGCAATCCATTCACCGTAACTGTTGATCCAACCTCATATTCGAAAAAGTAAGGTCCAATGACCCCGCCGGACCATAAACCGCACCAAACAGTCGCACGTTGAGGATGGAGAGGCTTCTCAACAATAACTCTTGGGTTTTCGGAGCCCCATATGCGACAATTTTGATTGTTGACGTAGCCACCGAGGTGGAAATGGGCCTCATCAGTCAAGATGATTTTCGATTTTTCGAATTTTAATAATTTCAATGCGTTGTTGAATCATGTATCGTTCCATTTGTAGTAATGGCGTAGTTTCTACTAGTCAAATGTCAAAGAATAAAAGCTTAAAAAGTGACAGCTACCGAAATACCGGGTGATTCAAAATAACACCTCTTGTTGGAAAACCCTGTATATAGTCGGCCCAGCCCGAATTTAGCATTTCCTTAGGTTACGTTAGGTTTTCCTTACACAGTATCTTCCAAAAATAATAAATAATAAGATATGTCATCCCGGAGCGAGTAGTTGTCAGGTACGAACGAATAGAAATTTCAACGAGTAGGACTTCAAAGAGTGAGTTTTTCCCGAATTTTTTGCAATTGTCACAATTAAAAAATTAATATTAATCGAATAGTGCAAAAAAGCTCAAACTATGTTTGCGGAACACTGTTTTTTCGCGTGTGACAGTTCATTCCTATTCGTTCTTAACTGATAGATTTTGACGTTTCGGGCTGACGGCACATCTGTATAATTTAAGGTCTGTGGTATCTTCTAGCTTACGATTTTGAGCCGATTGGATTTTTCAAACTAACCTACCATAGCTAAGCAAGATATCGATAACTCTTTTACTATTCTTTCTAAAAGTAAATTTATGTAAACAATTTTTCTTTGAAGTATAAGTTGGATATTTCAGTGTTATTCGAAATTACTAGAATTTTATTGGGTATTATATAGTCGGCTCTTCTTTTAATTTACGATTTTGAGCCCATTGGAAAGAAAAAAATCGATTTTTCAAACTTTCAGCTACCATAACTAAGCGAGATATCGATTACATGCTCCTTTAATTTTTCTTCTTATTTTGGGGTGCTCTATCCATACCCCAAAAAATATTCATTAGGGTCCGAAAAAACAATCTCTTAATTAACTGCTTTAAAATAATTGTTTTTAAATGATCGTCAGGCACTACTCACCACCGAATGCAACACAGCTGAATAATTTGGAGACGTTGTTGCGGTGTGTGTATCAAAGTGTGTTGTTGAGTATAATTTATATTAAAATTTTACACATTAAACATGTCAAGGAATGTCCAAATATCACCATTAATCTCTATGCCTAGGTTGATGTCTACACTAATCACAGTATGTCCGTGAAGATAAATATCGATTTGAAAAATAAATATTAGCCAAGACACAAACCACCTTATATTAACAGAGCGCTGTTATGTGGCTAACAGAGCGCTGTTAAACGGCTAACAAAGCACTGTTAAATGTTAAAAGTGATAATATATTTCCGAATACGCGAATTTTAACAAATTTATTTTAGTGCAATATAATGAAAATACATGAATAGAATAAGTAGAAGTCAAATATTATGACAAATAACAAATACCATAAATAATTTAGTCAAAACCTACACAACTAGTGGTTACTTAACTCGCACCATTTTGTTCGCACTGCATCTAAACAAAAAAAGATGGAGTATTGGGGTTTTCAGGAAAAGCTCCAAATTCGGTGCTGAATCTGAATATGTAAACGAATTTAACAAAAAAATCCCAGAATTTTAGTTATTCAGAAAATGAAGTTAAATACTTATTTTTGAAAATCGCCCACTGTGGCTAAACAAAAAAAGATGGAGTATTCCGGTTTTCAGGAAAAACTCCAAATTCGGCGCTGAATCTAAATATGTAAACGAATTTAACAAAAAAATCCCAGAATTTGAGTTATTCAGAAAATGAAGTTAAATACTTATTTTTGAAAATCGCCCACTGTGGCTAAACAAAAAAAGATGGAGTATTCCGGTTTTCAGGAAAAACTCCAAATTCGGCGCTGAATCTAAATATGTAAACGAATTTAACAAAAAAATCCCAGAATTTGAGTTATTCAGAAAATGAAGTTAAATACTTATTTTTGAAAATCGCCCACTGTGGCTAAACAAAAAAAGATGGAGTATTCCGGTTTTCAGGAAAAACTCCAAATTCGGCGCTGAATCTAAATATGTAAACGAATTTAACAAAAAAATCCCAGAATTTGAGTTATTCAGAAAATGAAGTTAAATTCTTTTTTTTAAATCGCCCACTGTGGCGAAACAAAAAAAGATGGAGTATTCCGGTTTTCAGGAAAAACTCCAAATTCGGCGCTGAATCTAAATATGTAAACGAATTTAACAAAAAAATCCCAGAATTTGAGTTATTCAGAAAATGAAGTTAAATTCTTTTTTTTTAAATCGCCCACTGTGGCTAAACAAAAAAAGATGGAGTATTCCGGTTTTCAGGAAAAACTCCAAATTCGGCGCTGAATCTAAATATGTAAACGAATTTAACAAAAAAATCCCAGAATTTGAGTTATTCAGAAAATGAAGTTAAATACTTATTTTTGAAAATCGCCCACTGTGGCTAAACAAAAAAAGATGGAGTATTCCGGTTTTCAGGAAAAACTCCAAATTCGGCGCTGAATCTAAATATGTAAACGAATTTAACAAAAAAATCCCAGAATTTGAGTTATTCAGAAAATGAAGTTAAATTCTTTTTTTTAAATCGCCCACTGTGGCTAAACAAAAAAAGATGGAGTATTCCGGTTTTCAGGAAAAACTCCAAATTCGGCGCTGAATCTAAATATGTAAACGAATTTAACAAAAAAATCCCAGAATTTGAGTTATTCAGAAAATGAAGTTAAATTCTTTTTTTTTAAATCGCCCACTGTGGCTAAACAAAAAAAGATGGAGTATTCCGGTTTTCAGGAAAAACTCCAAATTCGGCGCTGAATCTGGGATTTTTTTGTTAATATGTAAACGAATTTTACAAAAAAATCCCAGAATTTGAGTTATTCAGAAAATGAAGTTAAATTCTTTTTTTTTAAATCGCCCACTGTGGCTAAACAAAAAAAGATGGAGTATTCCGGTTTTCAGGAAAAACTCCAAATTCGGCGCTGAATCTAAATATGTAAACGAATTTAACAAAAAAATCCCAGAATTTGAGTTATTCAGAAAATGAAGTTAAATTCTTTTTTTTAAATCGCCCACTGTGGCTAAACAAAAAAAGATGGAGTATTCCGGTTTTCAGGAAAAACTCCATATTCGGCGCTGAATCTAAATATGTAAACGAATTTAACAAAAAAATCCCAGAATTTGAGTTATTCAGAAAATGAAGTTAAATACTTATTTTTGAAAATCGCCCACTGTGGCTAAACAAAAAAAGATGGAGTATTCCGGTTTTCAGGAAAAACTCCAAATTCGGCGCTGAATCTAAATATGTAAACGAATTTAACAAAAAAATCCCAGAATTTGAGTTATTCAGAAAATGAAGTTAAATTCTTTTTTTTTAAATCGCCCACTGTGGCTAAACAAAAAAAGATGGAGTATTCCGGTTTTCAGGAAAAACTCCAAATTCGGCGCTGAATCTAAATATGTAAACGAATTTAACAAAAAAATCCCAGAATTTGAGTTATTCAGAAAATGAAGTTAAATTCTTTTTTTTTAAATCGCCCACTGTGGCTAAACAAAAAAAGATGGAGTATTCCGGTTTTCAGGAAAAACTCCAAATTCGGCGCTGAATCTAAATATGTAAACGAATTTAACAAAAAAATCCCAGAATTTGAGTTATTCAGAAAATGAAGTTAAATACTTATTTTTGAAAATCGCCCACTGTGGCTAAACAAAAAAAGATGGAGTATTCCGGTTTTCAGGAAAAACTCCAAATTCGGCGCTGAATCTAAATATGTAAACGAATTTAACAAAAAAAATCCCAGAATTTGAGTTATTCAGAAAATGAAGTTAAATTCTTTTTTTTTAAATCGCCCACTGTGGCTAAACAAAAAAAGATGGAGTATTCCGGTTTTCAGGAAAAACTCCAAATTCGGCGCTGAATCTAAATATGTAAACGAATTTAACAAAAAAATCCCAGAATTTGAGTTATTCAGAAAATGAAGTTAAATACTTATTTTTGAAAATCGCCCACTGTGGCTAAACAAAAAAAGATGGAGTATTCCGGTTTTCAGGAAAAACTCCAAATTCGGCGCTGAATCTAAATATGTAAACGAATTTAACAAAAAAATCCCAGAATTTGAGTTATTCAGAAAATGAAGTTAAATTCTTTTTTTTTAAATCGCCCACTGTGGCTAAACAAAAAAAGATGGAGTATTCCGGTTTTCAGGAAAAACTCCAAATTCGGCGCTGAATCTAAATATGTAAACGAATTTAACAAAAAAATCCCAGAATTTGAGTTATTCAGAAAATGAAGTTAAATTCTTTTTTTTTAAATCGCCCACTGTGGCTAAACAAAAAAAGATGGAGTATTCCGGTTTTCAGGAAAAACTCCAAATTCGGCGCTGAATCTAAATATGTAAACGAATTTAACAAAAAAATCCCAGAATTTGAGTTATTCAGAAAATGAAGTTAAATACTTATTTTTGAAAATCGCCCACTGTGGCTAAACAAAAAAAGATGGAGTATTCCGGTTTTCAGGAAAAACTCCAAATTCGGCGCTGAATCTAAATATGTAAACGAATTTAACAAAAAAAATCCCAGAATTTGAGTTATTCAGAAAATGAAGTTAAATTCTTTTTTTTTAAATCGCCCACTGTGGCTAAACAAAAAAGATGGAGTATTCCGGTTTTCAGGAAAAACTCGAAATTCGGCGCTGAATCTAAATATGTAAACGAATTTAACAAAAAAATCCCAGAATTTGAGTTATTCAGAAAATGAAGTTAAATTCTTTTTTTTTAAATCGCCCACTGTGGCTAAACAAAAAAAGATGGAGTATTCCGGTTTTCAGGAAAAACTCCAAATTCGGCGCTGAATCTAAATATGTAAACGAATTTAACAAAAAAATCCCAGAATTTGAGTTATTCAGAAAATGAAGTTAAATACTTATTTTTGAAAATCGCCCACTGTGGCTAAACAAAAAAAGATGGAGTATTCCGGTTTTCAGGAAAAACTCCAAATTCGGCGCTGAATCTAAATATGTAAACGAATTTAACAAAAAAATCCCAGAATTTGAGTTATTCAGAAAATGAAGTTAAATTCTTTTTTTTTAAATCGCCCACTGTGGCTAAACAAAAAAAGATGGAGTATTCCGGTTTTCAGGAAAAACTCCAAATTCGGCGCTGAATCTAAATATGTAAACGAATTTAACAAAAAAATCCCAGAATTTGAGTTATTCAGAAAATGAAGTTAAATTCTTTTTTTTTAAATCGCCCACTGTGGCTAAACAAAAAAAGATGGAGTATTCCGGTTTTCAGGAAAAACTCCAAATTCGGCGCTGAATCTAAATATGTAAACGAATTTAACAAAAAAATCCCAGAATTTGAGTTATTCAGAAAATGAAGTTAAATTCTTTTTTTTTAAATCGCCCACTGTGGCTAAACAAAAAAAGATGGAGTATTCCGGTTTTCAGGAAAAACTCCAAATTCGGCGCTGAATCTAAATATGTAAACGAATTTAACAAAAAAATCCCAGAATTTGAGTTATTCAGAAAATGAAGTTAAATACTTATTTTTGAAAATCGCCCACTGTGGCTAAACAAAAAAAGATGGAGTATTCCGGTTTTCAGGAAAAACTCCAAATTCGGCGCTGAATCTAAATATGTAAACGAATTTAACAAAAAAATCCCAGAATTTGAGTTATTCAGAAAATGAAGTTAAATTCTTTTTTTTTAAATCGCCCACTGTGGCTAAACAAAAAAAGATGGAGTATTCCGGTTTTCAGGAAAAACTCAAAATTCGGCGCTGAATCTAAATATGTAAACGAATTTAACAAAAAAATCCCAGAATTTGAGTTATTCAGAAAATGAAGTTAAATACTTATTTTTGAAAATCGCCCACTGTGGCTAAACAAAAAAAGATGGAGTATTCCGGTTTTCAGGAAAAACTCCAAATTCGGCGCTGAATCTAAATATGTAAACGAATTTAACAAAAAAATCCCAGAATTTGAGTTATTCAGAAAATGAAGTTAAATACTTATTTTTGAAAATCGCCCACTTTGGCTAAACAAAAAAAGATGGAGTATTGGGGTTTTCAGGAAAAACTCCAAATTCGGCGCTGAATCTAAATATGTAAACGAATTTAACAAAAAAATCCCAGAATTTGAGTTATTCAGAAAATGAAGTTCAATACTTATTTTTGAAAATCGCCCACTGTGGCTAAACAAAAAAAGATGGAGTATTCCGGTTTTCAGGAAAAACTCCAAATTCGGCGCTGAATCTAAATATGTAAACGAACTTAACAAAAAAATACCAGAATTTGAGTTATTCAGAAAATGAAGTTAAATTCTTTTTTTTTAAATCGCCCACTGTGGCTAAACAAAAAAAGATGGAGTATTCCGGTTTTCAGGAAAAACTCAAAATTCGGCGCTGAATCTAAATATGTAAACGAATTTAACAAAAAAATCCCAGAATTTGAGTTATTCAGAAAATGAAGTTAAATACTTATTTTTGAAAATCGCCCACTGTGGCTAAACAAAAAAAGATGGAGTATTCCGGTTTTCAGGAAAAACTCCAAATTCGGCGCTGAATCTAAATATGTAAACGAATTTAACAAAAAAATCCCAGAATTTGAGTTATTCAGAAAATGAAGTTAAATACTTATTTTTGAAAATCGCCCACTGTGGCTAAACAAAAAAAGATGGAGTATTCCGGTTTTCAGGAAAAACTCCAAATTCGGCGCTGAATCTAAATATGTAAACGAATTTAACAAAAAATCCCAGAATTTGAGTTATTCAGAAAATGAAGTTAAATTCTTTTTTTTTAAATCGCCCACTGTGGCTAAACAAAAAAAGATGGAGTATTCCGGTTTTCAGGAAAAACTCCAAATTCGGCGCTGAATCTAAATATGTAAACGAATTTAACAAAAAAATCCCAGAATTTGAGTTATTCAGAAAATGAAGTTAAATACTTATTTTTGAAAATCGCCCACTGTGGCTAAACAAAAAAAGATGGAGTATTGGGGTTTTCAGGAAAAACTCCAAATTCGGCGCTGAATCTAAATATGTAAACGAATTTAACAAAAAAATACCAGAATTTGAGTTATTCAGAAAATGAAGTTAAATTCTTTTTTTTTAAATCGCCCACTGTGGCTAAACAAAAAAAGATGGAGTATTCCGGTTTTCAGGAAAAACTCCAAATTCGGCGCTGAATCTAAATATGTAAACGAATTTAACAAAAAAATACCAGAATTTGAGTTATTCAGAAAATGAAGTTAAATTCTTTTTTTTTAAATCGCCCACTGTGGCTAAACAAAAAAAGATGGAGTATTCCGGTTTTCAGGAAAAACTCCAAATTCGGCGCTGAATCTAAATATGTAAACGAATTTAACAAAAAAATACCAGAATTTGAGTTATTCAGAAAATGAAGTTAAATTCTTTTTTTTTAAATCGCCCACTGTGGCTAAACAAAAAAAGATGGAGTATTCCGGTTTTCAGGAAAAACTCCAAATTCGGCGCTGAATCTAAATATGTAAACGAATTTAACAAAAAAATCCCAGAATTTGAGTTATTCAGAAAATGAAGTTAAATACTTATTTTTGAAAATCGCCCACTGTGGCTAAACAAAAAAAGATGGAGTATTCCGGTTTTCAGGAAAAACTCCAAATTCGGCGCTGAATATAAATATGTAAACGAATTTAACAAAAAAATCCCAGAATTTGAGTTATTCACAAAATGAAGTTAAATACTTATTATTATTTTTATTAATTTTACAAAAAAAATTACAAATTATCAAAATTGTCTCAACAAATAATTTTTTTGCAATATATTGTCATATATCTTCGAAACTATTGAACTGATGAATAAATGTTATCAATAAATGTTAAGGGTTGTTTAATTTCCAAATGTTTAATACAATTAAACAATTGAGATGATGGTTCTCGAGTTGTACAGAAATATGTAATATATAACTCAAATTCTGGGATTTTTTTGTTAAGTTCGTTTACATATTTAGATTCAGCGCCGAATTTGGAGTTTTTCCTGAAAACCGGAATACTCCATCTTTTTTTGTTTAGCCACAGTGGGCGATTTTCAAAAATAAGTATTTAACTTCATTTTCTGAATAACTCAAATTCTGGGATTTTTTTGTTAAATTCGTTTACATATTTATATTCAGCGCCGAATTTGGAGTTTTTCCTGAAAACCGGAATACTCCATCTTTTTTTGTTTAGCCACAGTGGGCGATTTTCAAAAATAAGTATTTAACTTCATTTTCTGAATAACTCAAATTCTGGGATTTTTTTGTTAAATTCGTTTACATATTTAGATTCAGCGCCGAATTTGGAGTTTTTCCTGAAAACCGGAATACTCCATCTTTTTTTGTTTAGCCACAGTGGGCGATTTAAAAAAAAAGAATTTAACTTCATTTTCTGAATAACTCAAATTCTGGTATTTTTTTGTTAAATTCGTTTACATATTTAGATTCAGCGCCGAATTTGGAGTTTTTCCTGAAAACCGGAATACTCCATCTTTTTTTGTTTAGCCACAGTGGGCGATTTAAAAAAAAAGAATTTAACTTCATTTTCTGAATAACTCAAATTCTGGTATTTTTTTGTTAAATTCGTTTACATATTTAGATTCAGCGCCGAATTTGGAGTTTTTCCTGAAAACCGGAATACTCCATCTTTTTTTGTTTAGCCACAGTGGGCGATTTTCAAAAATAAGTATTTAACTTCATTTTCTGAATAACTCAAATTCTGGGATTTTTTTGTTAAATTCGTTTACATATTTAGATTCAGCGCCGAATTTGGAGTTTTTCCTGAAAACCGGAATACTCCATCTTTTTTTGTTTAGCCACAGTGGGCGATTTTCAAAAATAAGTATTTAACTTCATTTTCTGAATAACTCAAATTCTGGGATTTTTTTGTTAAATTCGTTTACATATTTAGATTCAGCGCCGAATTTGGAGTTTTTCCTGAAAACCGGAATACTCCATCTTTTTTTGTTTAGCCACAGTGGGCGATTTTCAAAAATAAGTATTTAACTTCATTTTCTGAATAACTCAAATTCTGGGATTTTTTTGTTAAATTCGTTTACATATTTAGATTCAGCGCCGAATTTGGAGTTTTTCCTGAAAACCGGAATACTCCATCTTTTTTTGTTTAGCCACAGTGGGCGATTTTCAAAAATAAGTATTTAACTTCATTTTCTGAATAACTCAAATTCTGGGATTTTTTTGTTAAATTCGTTTACATATTTAGATTCAGCGCCGAATTTGGAGTTTTTCCTGAAAACCGGAATACTCCATCTTTTTTTGTTTAGCCACAGTGGGCGATTTAAAAAAAAAGAATTTAACTTCATTTTCTGAATAACTCAAATTCTGGGATTTTTTTGTTAAATTCGTTTACATATTTAGATTTAGCGCCGAATTTGGAGTTTTTCCTGAAAACCGGAATACTCCATCTTTTTTTGTTTAGCCACAGTGGGCGATTTAAAAAAAAAAGAATTTAACTTCATTTTCTGAATAACTCAAATTCTGGGATTTTTTTGTTAAATTCGTTTACATATTTAGATTCAGCGCCGAATTTGGAGTTTTTCCTGAAAACCCCAATACTCCATCTTTTTTTGTTTAGCCACAGTGGGCGATTTTCAAAAATAAGTATTTAACTTCATTTTCTGAATAACTCAAATTCTGGGATTTTTTTGTTAAATTCGTTTACATATTTAGATTCAGCGCCGAATTTGGAGTTTTTCCTGAAAACCCCAATACTCCATCTTTTTTTGTTTAGCCACAGTGGGCGATTTTCAAAAATAAGTATTTAACTTAATTTTCTGAATAACTGAAATTCTGGGATTTTTTTGTTAAATTCGTTTACATATTTAGATTCAGCGCCGAATTTGGAGTTTTTCCTGAAAACCGGAATACTCCATCTTTTTTTGTTTAGCCACAGTGGGCGATTTTCAAAAATAAGTATTTAACTTAATTTTCTGAATAACTGAAATTCTGGGATTTTTTTGTTAAATTCGTTTACATATTTAGATTCAGCGCCGAATTTGGAGTTTTTCCTGAAAACCCCAATACTCCATCTTTTTTTGTTTAGCCACAGTGGGCGATTTTCAAAAATAAGTATTTAACTTCATTTTCTGAATAACTCAAATTCTGGGATTTTTTTGTTAAATTCGTTTACATATTTAGATTCAGCGCCGAATTTGGAGTTTTTCCTGAAAACCGGAATACTCCATCTTTTTTTGTTTAGCCACAGTGGGCGATTTTCAAAAATAAGTATTTAACTTCATTTTCTGAATAACTCAAATTCTGGGATTTTTTTGTTAAATTCGTTTACATATTTAGATTCAGCGCCGAATTTGGAGTTTTTCCTGAAAACCCCAATACTCCATCTTTTTTTGTTTAGCCACAGTGGGCGATTTTCAAAAATAAGTATTTAACTTCATTTTCTGAATAACTCAAATTCTGGGATTTTTTTGTTAAATTCGTTTACATATTTAGATTCAGCGCCGAATTTGGAGTTTTTCCTGAAAACCGGAATACTCCATCTTTTTTTGTTTAGCCACAGTGGGCGATTTTCAAAAATAAGTATTTAACTTCATTTTCTGAATAACTCAAATTCTGGGATTTTTTTTGTTAAATTCGTTTACATATTTAGATTCAGCGCCGAATTTGGAGTTTTTCCTGAAAACCGGAATACTCCATCTTTTTTTGTTTAGCCACAGTGGGCGATTTAAAAAAAAAGAATTTAACTTCAGTTTCTGAATAACTCAAATTCTGGGATTTTTTGTTAAATTTGTTTACATATTTAGATTCAGCGCCGAATTTGGAGTTTTTCCTGAGAACCCCAATACTCCATCTTTTTTTGTTTAGCCACAGTGGGCGATTTTCAAAAATAAGTATTTAACTTCATTTTCTGAATAACTCAAATTCTGGGATTTTTTTGTTAAATTCGTTTACATATTTAGATTCAGCGCCGAATTTGGAGTTTTTCCTGAAAACCGGAATACTCCATCTTTTTTTGTTTAGCCACAGTGGGCGATTTAAAAAAAAAGAATTTAACTTCATTTTCTGAATAACTCAAATTCGGGGTTTTTTTTGTTAAATTCGTTTACATATTTAGATTCAGCGCCGAATTTGGAGTTTTTCCTGAAAACCCCAATACTCCATCTTTTTTTGTTTAGCCACAGTGGGCGATTTTCAAAAATAAGTATTTAACTTCATTTTCTGAATAACTCAAATTCTGGGATTTTTTTGTTAAATTCGTTTACATATTTAGATTCAGCGCCGAATTTGGAGTTTTTCCTGAAAACCGGAATACTCCATCTTTTTTTGTTTAGCCACAGTGGGCGATTTAAAAAAAAAGAATTTAACTTCAGTTTCTGAATAACTCAAATTCTGGGATTTTTTGTTAAATTTGTTTACATATTTAGATTCAGCGCCGAATTTGGAGTTTTTCCTGAGAACCCCAATACTCCATCTTTTTTTGTTTAGCCACAGTGGGCGATTTTCAAAAATAAGTATTTAACTTCATTTTCTGAATAACTCAAATTCTGGGATTTTTTTGTTAAATTCGTTTACATATTTAGATTCAGCGCCGAATTTGGAGTTTTTCCTGAAAACCGGAATACTCCATCTTTTTTTGTTTAGCCACAGTGGGCGATTTAAAAAAAAAGAATTTAACTTCATTTTCTGAATAACTCAAATTCGGGGTTTTTTTTGTTAAATTCGTTTACATATTTAGATTCAGCGCCGAATTTGGAGTTTTTCCTGAAAACCCCAATACTCCATCTTTTTTTGTTTAGCCACAGTGGGCGATTTTCAAAAATAAGTATTTAACTTCATTTTCTGAATAACTCAAATTCTGGGATTTTTTTGTTAAATTCGTTTACATATTTAGATTCAGCGCCGAATTTGGAGTTTTTCCTGAAAACCGGAATACTCCATCTTTTTTTGTTTAGCCACAGTGGGCGATTTTCAAAAATAAGTATTGAACTTCATTTTCTGAATAACTCAAATTCTGGGATTTTTTTGTTAAATTCGTTTACATATTTAGATTCAGCGCCGAATTTGGAGTTTTTCCTGAAAACCCCAATACTCCATCTTTTTTTGTTTAGCCACAGTGGGCGATTTTCAAAAATAAGTATTTAACTTCATTTTCTGAATAACTCAAATTCTGGGATTTTTTTGTTAAATTCGTTTACATATTTAGATTCAGCGCCGAATTTGGAGTTTTTCCTGAAAACCGGAATACTCCATCTTTTTTTGTTTAGCCACAGTGGGCGATTTTCAAAAATAAGTATTTAACTTCATTTTCTGAATAACTCAAATTCTGGGATTTTTTTGTTAAATTCGTTTACATATTTAGATTCAGCGCCGAATTTGGAGTTTTTCCTGAAAACCGGAATACTCCATCTTTTTTTGTTTAGCCACAGTGGGCGATTTTCAAAAATAAGTATTTAACTTCATTTTCTGAATAACTAAAATTCTGGGATTTTTTTGTTAAATTCGTTTACATATTTAGATTCAGCACCGAATTTGGAGCTTTTCCTGAAAACCCCAATACTCCATCTTTTTTTGTTTAGATGCAGTGCGAACAAAATGGTGCGAGTTAAGTAACCACTAGTTGTGTAGGTTTTGACTAAATTATTTATGGTATTTGTTATTTGTCATAATATTTGACTTCTACTTATTCTATTCATGTATTTTCATTATATTGCACTAAAATAAATTTGTTAAAATTCGCGTATTCGGAAATATATTATCACTTTTAACATTTAACAGTGCTTTGTTAGCCGTTTAACAGCGCTCTGTTAGCCACATAACAGCGCTCTGTTAATATAAGGTGGTTTGTGTCTTGGCTAATATTTATTTTTCAAATCGATATTTATCTTCACGGACATAATCACAGTGGGTTATAAATCAATAAAATATTGATAAGTACATATAAGTTGTTATTATGTGTGACGTCAAAGTCATCCATTCACAATGAAACATGTTTCTACTTCTGGTTGTTCAAATTGATTTTATTGAGATATTTCAATGACATCATGTTCGTGCCTGTTTTAAAGCCAAATAACACGGTACAATTAATCATCTTGACAATATGTGTGACGCTATTGACTACACTTGTTTACAGCCATTTGGCTTCTAGAATAAAATAAAAAAAATTACACTGCGCAACAAAATCTAGCGATATCCATTCTAAAACCCCTTGGAACAGGTTGATCTATTTTCAAACTCCAGCTTACTATGAACACTTCGGTTTGATTTTCCAAATAATTTGGTACTAAAAAACAGCAAAAATCAAAGAGCCTTCATTGATTTTGGAGATATTCTGAGCCGGGGCTGTGGAGTCGAAGTCGGCATTGTTTTTGCTGCTTTCATGAAATTATACTTTCCAATAAATACTTTGTATATTTTTAAAATATTTTGTATAAATATATGAATGGACACACATATGAATGAATATGTTTGGTCCGGAATATAATTGATTCAGTACATTTTATAAAATCGATCTCGGAGTCGTAACCGGAGTCGCAGTCGGAGTCGACTCCGAGATGGTTGTTGATGTCTTCAAAAAAATGTCAAAAACTAATATAAAAATTTTTCACTGCTATACACAAATTATGAAATAACTCAAAATCTGCTTATTTCTCATAAAAACGCTGAGAAAGGAATTATAGTAATTTTTCAAGAGGAATATTTTTCCCAAAGACACCAACTAAAAATGTGGACGATTTGTATGACTTCTGACATATGATAACATTTGATTGCCATCTTTAGGGGTATGTGGGTGAGAAGCGTCACGACAGTTTTGAGAAATAGTTATTCAAGGGATACCTTTATATCATTCTTTGGAACGAAACGTGTATTCCGAAGCCTTATACTTAAAATTAACGACAAAGATAACTAATCTCACTGATTTTCCAGCTAACTTTGCATTAAAATATCTCTAAATCAAAACTATAACAAGTAAGAAAGCTCAGTCGGGTAAACCGACTAATGAATCCCCTCACCTTGAGTCTCAAAAAACTATTAATAAATTTATTTATTCTTTTGTTTTGTTTAAATTATTATCAATTTAAATTGCATTTAATATCTTTAAAGCATATACTGGTATTAAAGTTATAAGCTGTTAACTTTTGGTGTAAAATGGACCATTTGTGTGGGAGGTACCAAAAGGGGCGGGCCAATAACGCCCATTTTTTCTGGACTCTAGGTACTATAAAATCATTACACTGTACGAAATTTCAAGTATTTGTATGCACTGGTGTTAAAGTTATAAGCTGATAACTTTTGGTACAAAATGGTCCATTTGTGTGGGAGGTACCAAAAGGAGCGTGGCATTAATGCCCATTTTTCACTGTATTGTAGGTACTATTAAACCATTACACTGTACAAAATTTCAAGTCTTTGTATGGGAGGTACCAAAAGGGACGTGGCAACTTCGCCCATTTTTCTCGAGGTAATAGTGACTAATAAACTAATACTATGTGTAGAATTTCAGTGGATTCAAATAAGTAGTATAGAAGTTATTAAATAATAAATATTTCACTAAATGTTAACCGTTTGTGGTACTAGAAGGAGTGAACCAATATGGCCCATCTTCGAACTTAGCCGGAGATAGAAGAAAATATTACCACATACCAAATTTTAAGTCAATCGGTTACTCCTTTCGAGAGTTATCGTGCGCACCAGCCAGCAGACAGACGGACGAACATTGCTCATTCGACTTAAAATGACCCAAAACGGATATCCGCTGAACATACTTAGGGTCTTAGGTCACTCCTTTGATGTGTTACACTTTTGGCTCGTGGCAAATGATATATACCCTCCTCTCTAAGGTGAGGGGATAAAAACGACTACACCACTGGATTCAACGTGGTTGAAATAAAGAGAGGCCCACGAAAAGTTGCGTTTTAAATTTGTTATAAAAAAGATGCTTAAATATTTTTCTATAATTTTGACTTTTTTAAAAAGTCTCAACATTCCGGTTAATGATGGAACACTATTTCATTTGTATGGCTGACGCTGCTAGCCTTGCTGTAGCTCATTATGTCGCACAATTTTTCAACACATTTTCGATTATGTCCCTCTATGACTGCAATGGCGAATTCAATTTCGTGTTTCAAGTCATGAGTTGTCTCTGGATGATTGGCGTAGCACTTATCCTTAACGGCTTCCCACAAAAAAAATAGTCCAACGGAGTAAAATTGCAGCTGCGAGGCGGCCAATAGACGTCACCGTTTCCGCTAATTATGAGATATTCGAATACTGTGCGCAACAGATCGATTGTAAAGTTGGCTGTGTGGCACGTAGCGCCGTCCTGTTGAGACCACATATCGCCCACGTCATTCTCTTCAACATTTGGAAACAAATAATCTCTGAGCATGGCACGGTAACGAACGTCATTGACGGTAACGGCAGCTGCTTTTTTCGTTTTCTAAGAAAACCGGACCAGCGATGCCGCCGGTCCAAATGCCGCACCAAACAGTAGCTCGTTGAGGATGCATTGGCTTTTCCATGGTTACGTGTGGGTTTCCTGAGCCCCAAATGCGGCAGTTTTGCTTATTAACATAACGACCGAGGTGGAAATGAGCTTCATCTGAATAGATGATTTTTGATTTTTTTGGCTTACCATTTTGGAAGTAAGTCACTGAAGATGTCAAAGCTCAAATAAGCAGTAGTTCAAATAGCAATCGCTAGATGGGCCACCCCATATGTTGGTGTATCGTTTTTGGACTAGCACAGTGTATATTATTAAATTCAATCCAATAAATGAATAATATTACATATAAGAAATCAATTTAAAAACTACAAACAAGACATTTTACTTTGAAAACAATAAACTAAGAATGTCTGGGAATAGATTGATGGTTTCTACAAAAAACCATAATCCTCGCTCTCTTATTAATTGTAAAATTCACATAAATAGTAAATGTACTGCCTGCACTTTAACAGCAAAATCTGTAATTTGAATTTTAATTTTCATTGAATTTAAACACCGTATGATGCAACATTGCGGAAATTATGAATATTTTATGATACAATGAAATAGCTTATCGCTTTTCTATAATGTCAACATGCTATGATTTTCTATTTGCCATTTATCAGCGTTTTGTTTATGATCACATTTTCGCTATTATAATCATTGTATAGATACTATGGACAACTAAAATATTTATTTTGGTGGTCATTTGCATGCGTATTCGGTCAGTGTTGAGATTGTACTATTTATACAAATGGCTACATATGTAGTGATATATGTTGTATACATATATTTTTGTCTGCTCTAGTTCAAATAATAATATCACAAGTATATGCAAGTTTTTTATTTGTTTTCCATATTTCCATTTTGTTGTTGAGATCATTAGTTTAGTTGTAGTAGCACAATGTCGTATAAAATCAATTTAAATGGAATTTGGTTCTTTTTTTTTTTGTAAAGATACTTTTCAAACCATTTTCTTTTTCTGAAAGTGCATTATTATTTCTCCATTTGACATCCACAGGAATACATAATTTCCCAAGAAGCATTCATTTCCTAAATCAAGAAATTAAAATTCGGCATAGCTATATTGAGCAAAATTGCATTACATATACTTAGTAGGGACATAAATACTGTTACAAAATTGAACACACCCCACCCTTACCACCTGGATAATAAAACCTAATCTCTGTAGCGTTAGTTTGTAACGGGAATTCAAAGTTGCTTCAATTTTCCCCATGGAGTGGTCAAATTATGAGAATAGTATCGCTGTTATAGCGCTTTTTAAATATGGAATGAATAAACCAACATTTTTTAAACGCTCTGCCCGCTTGGGATTAGTCTAATGTTCATCTACCGGTACATAAAACTGTTTGAGGAGACTGGAGATGTCAAAGACCGGCACTGGTCCGAACGCCCTCGTACTGTTCAAACGCCGCGTGTCATCAAATCAAGAATTCTGCGAACGTCTTTTGGTGAAGCACGCTGATAACTTACACAAAAAAATCTGTGTCCCTTAGGGCCGTTAACAATAAAAAATAAACTACGTTTTAGAGCTAACTATGGGTTATAGCTGTCAATTTCCATAAAATTTAACTTTCGTTACCTCTAACGCTCGGTTATTTTGTTTTGTGTTAATGGGGGTTAGACATAAATAATAAGATAAACATATAAAAATTACTATCTATGAACACTGCCAAATTCGGGGGAAATCGGTTCAGATTTAGATATATCCCCCATATATTTTCAACCGATTTGGTATCAAAGCGCTATAGAAGTTTGCTTTACGTTCGATCATTGCAACATTTGGCAGAAAGAAGTTTCTTAATCCAGATTTAGATATAGCCACATATCGATGGCTTATATCCAAAGGTGGCTATAAAAAACCATATTTTTTCAGGGGAGCAATAAAACTGTTGAATTTCATTATTTCGCGGTAATTTTTATAAAGGGTGGTTAAATTTATTATTATTTAGTAAATTATTGTCATTTCTTTTTATTATGATAATATTGGTATGGTTCAATTATGTATGGAACAAAATATCGGCCAAATGGCCGCCGCGATCTCGGCGGCACACCTCCATCCGATGATCCAAATTTTCGATGACGCTGAGGCATAATTGTGATTCTATGCCGTGAATGTGCCGAATTATCTCATCCTTTAGCTCTTGAATTGTTGCTGATTTATCGACGTACACCTTTTCTTTCAACTAACCCCAAAGAAAGAAGTCCAACGGTGTCAAATGACATGATTGGTGGCCAATTGACATCGCCAAGACGTGAGATAACACGGCCATTGAATTTGTTGCTCAAAAGAACCATTGTTTAGCTGTGTGGCAAGTGGCACCGTCCTGTTGAAACCACATACAATTCGGGCCAAAAAACGTTCGTTATCATCTCACGATAGCGAACACCATTACGTTACGGCCTGTTTCTGTATTTCTAACGAAAGTCTCTGCGAACGAAAACCAGTCACTCACTTTCGTCCGGAATTTGGTTTCTCTAACGTTCTATCGTTCGTTCGCCTGGCCTTACGTCAATGACGTTAGCAATTTACCATTTGGAAAATAATGTAATTGCCAGATAAATAATTTCACAACTTCCGGTCTAAAAAAGCACACATTTTTCTATGGTCGACCTTAGCAAATACATCTCTGTACTATTAACACTAGCTGTGGCCAAAAAAGCAACCCTGGGTGGTCAGCTGAACTGCACCAAGACTCTCATTTCTTTCTCTCTCCCTCACGTCTCTCTCATTGTGCGCTGATATTTTTTTTCCATCTTAGCGAGCAACCAATATTGACTTCTTTATGCTAAAATATGTACACATATCGTCGGCTTAATGCTATTTTGGTCCATACGCCATTTTTGTGTTTTTTGAGTTAGGAGTTGATACTATGGGTTTAAAGCATGCTCTTTCAGAATCTGCAATCTTTTTTTTTCCTATCTCGTCTAGTTTTCGAGATATTGGTAGGGTAAATCGATTTAACTCTGATTTACGGAAAATACATTTGATAGTTTTGTTTTATGTCTCCTTTTTGTTATCGCCCTATATTTTTTACTCAATATTTTACGTTCTTTCGATCACAATATGTAAATTAGTGTCCTTCCATACTGACCCTTTTTGTGGTCCATGTAATACAAATACAAAAAAATATTAAAATAAAAGTGGATATGGACCAAAATGCCTAGTACAAAAATTGTTATAACTTGCTTATTTTTGGATGTAATGACATAGAAATGCATGAGAATCATACAAACACTGTTGGGAACCCTATGAAATAAAAAGTGTGTAACTCTTCAGTCCCGTTTTTACTCAAACAATAAATTGCGTTTTTCTCCGTTCATACAAAATGGCGTATGGAACAAAATAGCATTAATCCGACGATATGTACACAATTTTATTATTATTTAATTGTTTTTGCCATAATTATATTAATATCTACTTATTTTTTGCTTTTAATAATGTTTATTTTGTCATTGTTTCTATCAGTCGACAAATAAAATAATGTGGCTCGATCTGACATTTGTGTTCGCCGAGAAGACAGCAAAGAGAGATAGAGAAACCAAAATTTGCACTGAAATGATTACGTTTTCGTACAAGTTCATTATCGTACGACTTCTGGTTGTGATGGTAGTTAGTGAAACCCAAATCAGCTGTTTGTCGTCTGGCAGGCGAACGAAAGCAAATTTTTTAAGTTACAGAAACAGGCTGTAACTGCCTGACCGGCCTCATTTCGAAGACGTCGTCAGCCCATAAGCCGCACCAAACGAATTGATCGAGCATGCACAGGTGTTTTCACATCTCCTACAGACCCGGTTTGCTGAAATTTGCGCACAATTCTACCGATTGTGGACACATTTGGTCGATTATGCTGATCAAAAAAAAACATCACGAAGTGCACGAAATGCATTTTGATTTGAACGCCCATTTACGTAAAAGGCTTAAAAAACTACAACGCGTTGGTCGATTGTGTATCTGTACATGGTTCAAATTGAGTTAGTCTGAAATTGAGAAATGTCAAATGAAATGCAGAAAAAATTGACGTTTAGGTGTGGTTCGCATTTAACTTTGGCCCTTACAATTTAACCACCCTTTATTATATGAATTATCTATACGAACGTATATAATATGTATCTTTAAATTCCTAATTCATATCATATTAAAATAATCGCGAAATAATAAAATTCAACAGTTTTTCTGCTCTCCTAAAAATTAGGTTTTTTAATATAGCCACATTTGGATATAAGCCATCGATATATACAATGTTCCTAACTGTTTATTATTGAAGCACTATTAAAACTGTACTTTACATCCGATCTTTAAATTATTTGGCAGAAATTAGGTTTTTCTATTGTTTATCTATTTGTCCATTCCGATTCTTGATATATGAAAGAATACTGCGCATTTTAGGATTGTCGTTTTAGATCTAATTTATTACGATCAACATCTTCACTCCTCCTTGGAATAAGCCTTGATGTGGAGGTGGAGCTAAGTACTTTGTTAACTGAAACGAAACCAATTATGTCAAGTAATTATTGCAATGCCCATTTCGCATTGTTAGGGAGGTATAGGGTATTACATAGTCGGCCCCGTCCGACTTTCTGTCTTTCCTTACTGGTTTCTTCTTGTTTTCAAGTGTTATGGTAAACAAAGTAACTAGTTTTTAAAGTTGCTAAAAAAATTTAATATCATTAGCTGAACATCTCATGTGTAAAAATGTTATATTTCATTTCAAATTTTTTGTAGCAATTTTCTGCTTAGATTTATATTTAATTTTCATGTATAATTCTACTACAATTTGATTCTTGTTGCATATTTTTCTAACTCTAAACCTCCCCCTCTATTTTATGCAAGTCGCTCCACTTTCAATTCATTCATACGTTGTGATCTTTGTTGACATCCGTTTTAATTGTACCATTATTATACATACATACGTATAATCCGTTGCTTATATCTACAACTTTCGGACATATACATATGGGTGATTCCAACGGAACGGGTGTGACATTGTTACTGAGTATCTTCCTGATTTTGATCTATATAATTTATAACGACAATTCGCAAAGGGCTGTTTATGTAGATATACTTAAGTGTTACCTACTGACATTCAAGGAAATTTAATAATATTTTTAATAATAAAAAATGGTTGATATATCATTGTAACGGGTGTGACTTTAGGTTTTGATAAAATCTTGATCAGCCGCTTTCTTTATTGCATTCTGTAAAATTTTTGTATGTACTGCCAACAAAAAAAATGTTGATGGTATCTCTAGAGTATAGTGTATTATGTGGACTTCATTCAAAATAGTTTAAATTATTATTCCATTTGTAGACAGTATATTAAAATGTAACGGGTGTGACATAGTCTCAATCTGGAGGAGTAATATGTAGAACGGAATATTGTCGAGGATTTATTAGCCAAAATGCATCTAGTCTTTTCCAGCGAAAAACAACATCGAAGTCGTTCTACTCACTAAATCACATTCAAATTGCCGACATTCTTAATCGCATGGAGTCAAAACTTACAAATACAAAATTCGTTGCCAAAAATAATTTTGACATCTTAAAAACGCTTTCTCTTTTGTATCAATGTTTATGACTATTCTATTTTTCATTTTCTACATAGAATTAATTTCCATATTAGAATACGCTGTGCGTCCCGCTGGAGTATTATAAGCAGAACTCCTTTCAAAATTATGTTTAGGTCGGTTATTCTTGATTTTATTTAGTTTTACAACTATTTTCTAAAACATATTGATATTCGTTAAATCCATTTGAGAAATATACTTATGCCTTTTATTCCAGAACCAATCAAAACCTTGTAACAATGAATAGGCTGATTTATGGACCTTAATGATTGCCCCCATACTATCTATTTACTTTTCCAATTTATACCGAATTTCTACTTTCTATTATTTAATTTCATACTTGAAATAAAATTAATAAACAGACAATATTTTTAAATCGATTTAAAATTATTTACGGTCTTTGCGTAACGGGTGTGACAAATCTTAGAATGCAAATTCTAGCGTAAATATTGCATCGATACTGAAACATTTTGATTTTCTTTATACTATATAACCTTGACCTAACTTACACAAAAAATGATATATGCATATCTACATAAAATGTATTAAATGTAACTTTTTGTATATTTTCCGTATCGGGTGTGACACACTAAACACTCCAATATACAAAATTGTTTGCAGGCAATGAATATTTGCCAAAATTTATGAGTTTTACACTAAACTACACTTTAGGTTGTGTACTTTCTTATAGTCAAAAGACAAATTTAGAAAATAAAAAAAAAATGTTGAAAAAATTGTTCACTTCAGTTCAACAGTAAAAGTAGTGCATCAAACAATTTTATAATAACCAGTAGAAACCCATTGGTAGGAAAAAACTATGTATCGGGTATGTTCTGTAGCAAGGTGATTTGAAATCACGGTGATTTTAAAATCACCGGCGACTTACAATCGCTGTTGGAGCTCGAAATCGCCCGGTTTATTATTCATAGCCTCCCAAAAATGATTGTTCGAAATATGTTCGGACGATTTTGAACTCTAAAAGTGATGTTAAGTCGCCGGTGATTTTAAAATCACCGTGATATCAAATCGCCGTGATTACAGAACAGAGCCGTATATCTAAATTTCATCAACCATTCATGAATTTCTAAAATTCAATTGTTCGTGATGTCCCTTATGATAATTTTTTTTTGCAAAAATCTGATTTATTTATTTATGTGTGAAGGGGTCAATTTACGTGGAATCACCCATATGTATGAATGTACATACATATTCAGAAAATAAATTCTTAAATTGCCATTTGTGTTGCTCTCTTTTATGCATATGTATGATGACGAATAGTTTTGGTATTGTTCAATTCTGTAATCAATATTGTTATCACAAATATTTATGGCATTTTAGTTTTGTTGGTGTTTTTGTTTTAAATAGGCTTCAAATAAAATTCTTTTACAATTAATATTTGCAAAAAATGTGCGTAATTTAAAAAGGTAAATTATAGTTGCTTTATAATTTGCATTGTTAGTTTTTAATCTAAGGCTGTTATTGACCAATTACAAATTGGATATGTTGAAAGCTCTAGAATATTTTTTCTAAATACAATTGATAGTGTTTTGTTTTTCTACTACATCAACCACATTACTAAGGTAGACATTTCTTGTCAAGCCTTAACAAAATTTACAAAATGATTCGTTGTAAAGTTATCGATTACTAGATCTGAGTTATTAAAATCTGAATTAAAATACACCTACATATTTAGACCTGCGTCTTATTTTGGAGTCATGCTTTTAGGATAGAAGATTTTATTTTTATTATACTTTCCAGACGGAAAAGCTTTTCGGTTTGTGCTATTTATATGTGTGTTTCCCCTCAGGCGTCCAATCGGTGGCTGCATTAGCCCACCATTTGGTCTGCACAACGTATGTCCAATCTAGAGCTCATTGCCGTTTTGAAATTGAATTTATGAGTTATTAATATACCAAGATCTACAAACGATTCAACAGTATCTAAATTGGAAGCATAAAGAATAACCTAGATGGAATTGCCCTCGATATAGAGAAATACACATGCTTACATCAAATTTAGATTCATGCAATTAATATCACACCAATATCCAAAGTAATCAAAATCAGTTGTGTTATAAGTGAAAAATATCTTAACGTCATCTGCATACTTACATCAGTACTCTAGAACTAGTAATTGAAAAATGCAAAAAAATTGCACGGGTTAAATTTTCGAGAGGAGAACTAGACTTTTCGAACGATACATATTTTGTTTATTTAAAGCTGTAGGAATATATGTTTATTTGTCCCACAAACACATTTTTTCATTTTTGTTCGCCATTTTCTAGTTTAGGCAATGTTTTACCAATTATTTTGTGAAATAAACGCACGATTAATTGATTTACATTTATAGAATATTTCATAAGGAAAATCGTTTAATATTTAACAAAGTTATAGGCGTTGAAGTGAAAAAGGCAAGATAATCGGTGTCTTACCCGTAAATTTGGATTTTGGGGGGTGTCCGGCACATTTCGCAGTACAAACGTTGTTTTACTCGCCAAGACCTACAAGAAAAATAGTATCTCGGTTTTTGGACTGTCGCACTGTGTAATTGATAAATAGTAGAAATAGCTTAGAACCAATATGACTACCTTGGTTTATCCCAGATGGAACCAAAATCGAACCAGAGCTGAAACTACCATATTTCACAATCTGAATACGACTATTAAGATAATAGTAAATCCAACTTAACAAGTTATTATTAAAACAAAATTACACCAGAAAATGTTATGTACATCCCTTCGACAAAAATGTTGTAAACTGGTGTAATCAGGCTGATGTGGTTTACACAGATTTTAGAAAAGCTTCTGATTGAGTTAATCAGAAACTCTTACTTTATAAGCTGGATCGTATTTGTTTTAATATAGTATTTTCCAATAAGAGATATGATTTCTTTGAAAAAAACCCCTTATTGTAAAGGAAATTCAAAAGTTTTTTATTTAATGTGAAGTTCAATCTATACAATTAAGTTCTAAATAAAACGTCATTCAAATGGCCTCCACGACTTCTTCTGCAGGAACGAATTCGATAAACCCAATTTTCGAGCACTTTTTCTACTAAATCAAGTCGTATGTCATAAATGGCACGTTCAATATTGATTTGTAAAGCTTGAAGAGAGTCTGGTTTGTTTCGAAAGACCAATGATTTCAAATAACCCCACAAGAAATATTCTAATGGTGTTAAATCACAACATCTTGGATGCCATTCAATATCACAATTTCTTGAAATATTCGTAATCGAATCTCCAAACTTTTCTCGCAACAATTCAATTGTTTCATTTGCTGTGTGGCACGTAGCCACAATCGGTCAATGGCAAAAAGATAGCTCTTAACGAGAGCTAAAATATGCTCACTGTGTCAAGGTCGTAGGTCGACTGGAAAGTGTTTTTTTTTATTTTAAAAAATAGACTGAGCATCATTTTCAAATGTGAACGGAAAGTTTATTTTTGCTCTAGGTACGTAGGATCGGGAATCGGTCAACGGCTAAAAGATAGCTCTTAACGAGAGCTAAAATATGCTCAGGGGTGTCAAGGTCGTAGGTCGACAGGAAAGTGTTTTTTTTGGATGTAAAAAAAATGGACTTAGCACACGAACTAACTTTTAATTTTATATTTAGATATTAAGAAAATTGTAAATATTTTGGTATTCCAGAATTGCAATACGCTATCATTGGCCTTGAAGGCTTATTGTATTGCTTAATAAAATAAAAAAAATAAAAGTTGCAATTGGAGAACAATTATTTTGATAATAAAACTGACTAATTTGTAAACGTGGTTCTTGCGTATATCTCTCCATGATGAAATTGTAAACAGTACTGAATACAATGAAAAACAAATGACAGATCATGACATATTACAAATGGCCGAAACGTCACTTCAAAATCATATCGTCCCTATTGGAAAACCCGATAATACCTTGTTTTGTTTAAAAAAACGTTTTTAATGACTCAAAAAAATCCATAAAAAATAGATAAAATCGTAAAAGAAATATTTTATTTCATATTTTAAAAGCTAGCATGCTAACGAAGAAAATGTGTAGATACATTTATCTACAATTTATGACCAATGTTGTAAATGAAAGAGAAATTAAAAAAAAAGTATTTTTCATATGTTTTATTTTGGCCATTTTGTTTGAGATGTACCAAAGGGAAATCGATCTTATAAGCATTTGTATGGGAGGTACCAAAGGCGTGGCAATAACGCCTATTTTTCTCGGGAGTGTAGGTATTGTAGAAGCATTACGCTGCACAATATTTCAAATATTTTTATTTACTTGAATCAATGTTATAAGCCATTAACTTTTTTTTACAAAATGGCCCATTTGTGTTGGGGGATACTAAAAGCGGCGTGACAACTTCGCCCATTTTTTTTACTAATAAACTATTACTATGTGAGGAATTGCGGAAGATTCTGATAAGTAGTATAAAAGTTATTAAAAAGCAGTAAGAAAGTTCAGTCGGGAAACCCGACTTACGAATCCCTCACCTGCAGTCCCAAAAAATATTCGTAATTTTTTTGTTTTAACTAAATTATTATCAATTTAAATTGCATTTAGAGCGCCCCAGTAGGCGAGTTGGTAGCGTACTCGCCTATGAGTTTGGGGGTCGTGGGTTCGATTCCCACCAGAGGCTCTGGTCTGTCGCTGCAAACATTTAGCCATATGGTTTTTGTAACCCAGCCTTTCCCTGCTCCGTAAAATTAGAATATAAATTTACTTTGTATTGTAATTCATATAAATAAATAAATAAATAAATAAATAAATAAATAAATAAATAAATAAATAAATAAATAAATAAATAAATAAATAAATAAATAAATAAATAAATAAATAAATAAATAAATAAATAAATAAATAAATAAATAAATAAATAAATAAATAAATAAATAAATAAATAAATAAATAAATAAATAAATAAATAAATAAATAAATAAATAAATAAATAAATAAATAAATAAATAAATAAATAAATAAATAAATAAATAAATAAATAAATAAATAAATAAATAAATAAATAAATTGCATTTAATAACTTCAAAGTACGATCTGGTATCAATGTTATAAGCCGTAACTTAAGCAGCCAACCTGCACAAAATGGTTCCTTTTTGTGTGGGAGGTACCAAAAGTGGCGGGACCACTTCGCCCATTTTCCTCAAGGTGGAAGCAACAGATAACCTACTACAATGTGTGGAACTACAGAGTATTCGGATAAGTAGTACAGAAATTATTAGAGAATAAATGTTTTCACTACATTTTAACGCTTTGTGAGGTAGGTACTAATAGAATTGGACCAATGTGGTCCATCTTGGAACTTAGACTGAGATAGAAAAAATATTATCACATACCAAATTTGAAGTCCATCCCTTACACCTTTCCAGAGTTATCGTGCTCTCCCGTCAGACAGACGGACGGACATTGCTTAAATGATTTAAACTGTTCAAAAACGGATATCCACCGAACACACTTAGGGTCTTGGGTCACTCCTCGATGGCCCATAGCAAATAATATATGTATACCTTCCTCCACTAACGTGAGGGTATACAATTTTGTTTCTTGTATACTACTATCGGATTGTTCGAAGACATTTTAAAAAGCACAAAATTCAATTTTGAAAATTCAATTAATTTAATTTAATACCTATTCGTGATGTAATAAGTGAATGCATAAAATATATTTGCAAACATGTAAGACGCAATATGAAATAGTTAAATTAAGGTCATGAAGGTTGCCCCAACATAATTGTGTATTTATATATGTTGAAATACGTATTTCAAATAGGCTCGATATAATTTCCGAGTTGTCTGATAAAGAAAACTTACATAATTGAACATTTTGGAAGTTAGATATACCACAGATTATTCAAAGAAGATTGTCAAAGGCTAAATTAACTTAAGCCTTAACTAGTTAGTGTCCTCTAGTTGGTTGGCCAATAGGACATTTGTTTATTTTATGTTTTTATATCTTTAGTACATAATAATTTAATATAAGAATTCATTTTGTAAGTACTAACTAATTTTTTCATACCGAAAATTTTTAAAATCCTAAGGCAAGATTTTTGTTGGCAGCCCAGAACAACGCTTTGACAATGTATTTTATTTTGTAACATTGGAAATTGTTGGCTGGGTATAGTCCATAGCCGCTCCTTACACCTTACATTAAAGATGTGTACCTTTCTCCCGGATGTTTTTTTCTTTTCGAGTTTATAGATGCCGAAATATATATTTTTCATTGTATTTTATATTTATGTTGGCAGCCCAGAATAACGCTTTGACAATGTTTTTTATTTTGTAACATTGGAAATTGTTGGCTGGGTATAGTCCATAGCCACTCCTTACACCTTACATTAAAGATGTGTACCTTTCTCCCGGATGTTTTTTCTTTTCGAGTTTATAGATGCCGAAATATATATTTTATTGTATTTTATATTTATATGTATATACTTTATTATTTGCAAACTATGGCCATTGGAAAATATCAAACTTTATTTTTTTGAAAGCTGCTGTCCTCATACTGCAATTGTTTTCTCGATAGGACGACATCCCTTGTATTTGCTCTCCCATATTTTTGCTTTTTTTTCTTGGCTTATAATGTGTAAAAAAATACAATTTAAATTTAGCTTTCGAAATGAAATCATCTTTTCATTTTATTGATTATTTTATTGGCAATTTGATGTTAGCATTTTTATTTAATCTTGTTTTTGCTCTCACTCTTTTTACGTATCTTTTTGTAGGTTTACAAAAAATGCCCAGAAATGCTGCAAAGAAAGCGAATAAAAATAAAAAAAGTCTTCCAATTTTAGTGAAGTTAACAGCAAACAAAACGAAGAGGAATATTAATAATAATAACAAAGAGAAGAATACATACAATAACAACAAAAACAGCCAACTACAACAACAACGTAAAGAAAATCCACAACAAAATAAATCAAAAAAAGCTGATGTTAGAACAGATATCAATATTAGATTGTCTCAAACCAATGACGATTGTGATGTTAATTCCACAACAACAACAACAACAACAACAACACCAACAATTCTAACAGCGAAACCCACAAAGTCTAACAAATTCACAATTTATTCTCAAGATTTACCATTGCTAAAGTCGTCGTCGTCTTCTCCAACTCACCAAACCACAAAACCCGGCGAGCCGAGCGATACCGTGGTGGCACAGAATACCATATTAAAATATTTTAAAAATCAGAGAATTACTGCCGACGCCGTCGCCGCCGCCACCATTACCCAGTATTCGGGAGAAACGTATATTAACGGTGAACGAAAATTGGAAAGTATTGAAAGCGGTTTACAAAACACTCAAAGTGGTAATACCAATTTCGTGGATATCAACCAAAACAACAATAACAGTATCAACAAAAGTATTGCCAGCAACAATAAGAACGAAAACGTTTTTAGTATAGAAAACAATATAGCAGCAGCAGAAGCCGCGTCAACATCATCTTCATTGTCAGCAACATCAGTCTTGTCGTCATCATCATCATCATCATCTCGCCTATCTACATTGTATCCCATTGTTATTGAAACTCATATATCAGAAACTCAAAGTTTGCCAGGAGATTTAAATACAACACAAACAACATCAGCTACAACCCTATCTCTATCCACATCGTCATCATCATCATCGTCGTCTTCATTATCATCTGCTAAAACAGCGGCAAAAACAAAACATTCCATTTCTTTTAATGTTGCAAGTTGTAACTCAGCAACTGCAGCAGAAGGAGCAGCAGCAGCAGAAGAAGAAACATCATCATCAAATACTACTACTGCAGTTGACACGTTATTGAAACATCAAAAACAACAAGAAGGGGAGCAACAACAACAAAAGTTACAAAACAAAACTCTTTCACAACAACGTAACGTACGTCGTAAACGGCGAAATTACCATCAGCCGCACGAGGTTAAAGCCCGTTTGGATACTTTAAGGACAAGAAAAACTATTGTCGACGCCAGCGACACCGATAATACAGCACAACAGCAACAACAACAAAAAGGTCACAAAGACGAGAAGGACGACGACAACGCCTCGGAAAAATCTCTTGCTCAGGAAATTGACAAAAAACAGGTCGACAGCGATAAATTCGAACAGGATATTAAAGAAGCAGGAGGAGCAGGAATTTTCAGGAAGAGAGGTAATATTTTTTTTATTCTATTTCATATTATCATACATAATTCAACTAAACTCTGTTCAACTATGTAGTATTTGTATAATACACCATTTCAATTCAATTCATTTATTTATTGAAATATACAAAGCCTATAAGGACAATTTCACAATATTACGTAGAATACATTTAACCTGTTTTTATAATAGAAAAATTAATGCAAATATTGACAATTTGTTTAATCTAATATTCAACAATAATTTCGTCTTAATGGCTCCCCAGCCAGAACGAGTATAAATATGTTTAAAAAGAATTAAATAATAATTATAATTAGGGCCGGTTAACTATACCAATAAAGATTGCTGAGTTATATTGGTAGAATATTGCACATAATTAACGACCATGTTCTGTATTCCGAGAGTGGATTGAGTCCGAATTTCTAATTCATAAACTTGTCCATAATATCTGTTTGAGGACTTTTGAAGATTCTCCGTAAACGCAGATTGTCTTTATTTTCCCATTCGAACATATTTGATACATTGGAAACATATTTGGGTCCGAAGCAACAAAACTAGAAACTCGATTCCGAGCGGAAAATTTCGATTCAAGCCACATTCGGAACACGGAACAGGGGGAATGTTCAAAAATATAAACAGAATGCGAAAAGGAACGAAAATTTAATGGTAGACAGTTCAAAGCTCTTGCAACTCTCATAAGAAATGATCGTTCATATATAGAGGAATTACAGCGTGGCAAAATTAATTGAGGATTTCTCGTCGATCTAGAGAAATTAAAGTCTCTCCGCCGCAATGGTGGTGAATTTAAAACCATTATTTTGTAAAAGCATTGTAAGAGACGAAGATTTACATATGTTCTACAGGGAACCCCAAGGGACTGTATTATATGTTGAGAGATGTGATCTACGCAAACCATAAACATATCGAACCATCATATGGAGAATTATCTCAATTCTGTTAACATTTACAAACTGTAGTACCACACACAACTTCAATTTAGTAGTTAATTTGTGAGATCAAAGATGCGAAAGCAATTTTACGTCTTATATGAAGTGATAACAAGTAAGAAAGTTCAGTCGGGTAAACCGACCTATGAATCTCCGCACCTTGAGTCCCAAAAAAATATTAGTAAATTTATTTATTTTTTTGTTTTAATGAAATTATTATCAATTTAAATTGCATTTAATAACTTTAAAGTTATTAAATGCAAATTAATAGCTCTAATAACGTTAAATAGTACTAAAGTAAAAGCTGTTAACTTTTTGTACAAAAATGTCCATTTGTTTGGGAGGTACCAAAAGGGGCGTGCAAGTAACGCCCAAGTCAGTTTCAAGTCATTTTCATTTTTAGATTTGTTTATTTTAGCATTTCGTGAGTTACAGGTGTTTATAGTTATTCATAAAGAGTTTAGGAAAAAAAATCCTTTTCTACTTAATAATAAATTCATAGTTTTTCAACATTTTGAGGTATGAGTGCACATTTTGTTTTAAAAGGAAAGGAAAAAATATATAAAAAATCTTTGGAAAATTCGATGACTAGATTAGATTTTAACTTAAATTATACAAAATTTCAAGTATTAATATGCACTAGTATTAAAGTTAAATGCTGTTAACTTTTGGTGTAAAATGGTCCATTTGTGTGGGAGGTACCAAAAGGTGCGTGCCAATTACGGCCACTTTTCTCTAGACTCTAGGTACTATAAAACATTGCACTGTACGAAATGTCAAGTATTTGTATGGACTGATATTAAAGTTAAATGCAGTTAACTTTTGGTACAAAATGGTCCATTTGTGTGGAAGGTACCAAAAGGGGCGTGCGAATAACGCCCATTTTTCTCTGGACTCTAGGTTCTATAAAATCATTACACTGTACAAAATTTCAAGTATTTCTATGCACTGGTATTTAAGTTATAAGCTGGCAACTTTTGTTACAAAATGGTCCATTTGTGTGGGAGGTACCAAAAGGAGCGTGGCAATAATGCCCATTTTTCACTGTATTGTAGGTACTATTAAACCATTACACTGTACAAAATTTCAAGGCTAACTTTTGGTTCAAAATTGTCCATTTGTGTGGGAGGTACCAAAAGGGTCGCGTCAACTTCGCCCATTTTTCTCCAGGTGATAGTGACTATTAAACTAACTATTAATAAATTAATACTATGTGTAGAATTTCAGAGGATTCAAATGAGTAGTATAGAAGTTATTAAATAATCAATATTTCAATAAATGTTAACCCTTTGTGGCAGAGGTACTAGAAGCAGTGGACCAATATGGCCCATCTTCGAACTTAGTCGGAGATAGAAGAAAATATTACCACATACCAAATTTGAAGTCAATCGGTTACTCCTTTCGAGAGTTAATGTGCGCACCAGCCAGCAGACAGACAGACAGACTGACGGACGCACATTGCTCATTCGACTTAAAATGATCCAAAACGGATATCCGCCGAACATACTTGGGGTCTTTGGTCAATCCTTCGATGTGTTACACTTTTGGCTCGTAGCAAATGATATATACCCTCCAAATGATATATACCCTCATAAAAACAAATTTGTGCTATATAACAGGGATGTAACGAATATTCGCATATGCGAACGCGAATTATTCGCATCAATTTAACATTCGCTTTCGCAAAAACCATCTTTGGATTATTCGCTTTCGCAAAAATATACTTCAGTATTCGCTTCCATTTGTTAAAAGTGTGAAATCTCCTTATTCCCTTTACACAATTTGAAGATATTAATATCAATGAAAACCTCTGCCACTTATCTTCAAATCAGTTGAAAAAATATGTTTGTCCTTGTGGTAACAAGAGGTAAAAATATGGAAAACATTCTTAGTACTTGAATATCCTGGAAAAGTCCCTTAAATTAAGTTTAGAGGCTGTGCAAGAAAATTTTTAAAATTATTGTCAATTTGGAAACTAGCTGAGAGTGATCAATCATATCGAAGGTTTCGACATGTCTAGACTCACAAGAAACCCATATTCTCCCTTATCTAACATATGGGCATTTCCGTAGGTCGCGAACGTACGTTCGTACGCTTTTGATGTACAAAAAATATAGAAAACAAAAATTTTCCCCGCATTTTTTTTGGTGATTTGATAGCATATTGGTAGCTCTATGTTAGGTGCAAAAGATGGGTTTCATCGAGTTTTAGTTTTCATAATGATAGCAATAAACATGTGGTCACGAACGTACGCGAAATAGAAGTCAACTTTGGCTGAATCTAGTAACATGCAAAAATCTGCGAAAAGGAAAGGAATATTCTAAAGCTATTTACACAATAAATTATCTCTATTGGTTTTTTTTCTAATTGGCTTAGATGCCGGTTGCGAACGTACGATTTTCCATGTGTTTTAACCGTTAAATTAATCGTTAATCGAATTTTTTTTGGTCTCCTTGCATTGTTCTCTTCTTAATTGATTGTAATAGAGAAATTTTGTAGAAAGAGTGCAAGCATAACATATGTTTTTATATGTAAAATAATTAAATATAAAAATGTCTGTAAAAGTAGCTTAAAATGGAAAAAATAAAATTTTTCAGTTTTTAGGCAAATTTTCTCATGAAAACAACTGAGATATGCTATGAAACCATTATATTTTAAAAATTTAGACATTTTGTATTCATTTTATTATAATTATTTACAATAAAATACGATGATTACTAACATTTTATTTTTCGGCCCTGGTTGACCATTCGGCGGAAATGCCCATATGCCTAATACAACCAGTCAGATGCAATAAATGGGTAATGCTACTGAATCTCTTTCGTAAATAAGCATATTATTGTCATCCAAAAAGGTGGTTAAATTTCAAGGGCCGATGTTGATTTTGAATGAAACACAAATTATTTAGGAAATTATTGTCATTTATTTTTATTATGATAATATTGGTATGGTTCAATTATGTATGGAACAAAATATCGGCCAAAAGGCCGCCGCGACCTCGGCGGCACACCTCCATCCGATGGTCCAAATTTTCGATGAGGCTGAGGCATAATTGAGGTTCTATGCCGTTAATGTGCCGAATTATCTCATCCTTTAGCTATTGAATTTTTCCTGGCTTATCGATGTACACCTTTTCTTTCAAATAACCCTAAAGAAAGAAGTCCAACGGTGTCAAATCACAAGATCTTGGCGGCCAATTAACATCGCCACGACGTGAGATAATACGGCCATTGAATTTGTTGCGCAAAAGAGCTACTGTTTCGTTAGCTGTGTGGCATGTGGCACGGTCCTGTTGATACCACATATTGTCCCAATCCATATCTTCCAATTCGGGCATTAAAAAGTTCGTTATTATCTCACGATAGCTAACACCATTCACAGTAACTGCCTGACCGGCCTCATTTCGAAGATGTATGGCATTGGCCTGATGACGAACTGGGCGAGCATGCACAGGTTTTTTCACATCTCCTACAGACCCCGTTTGCTGAAATTTGCGCACAATTATCCCGATTGTGGACACATTTGGTCGATTATGCTGATCAAAAAACATCACGAAGTGCACGAAATGCATTTTGATTTGAACGCCCATTTTCGTAAAAGGCTTAAAAACTTTAACGCGTTGCTCGATTGTGTATCTTTCCATGGTTCAAATTGAGTTAGTCTGAAATTGAAAAATGTCAAGTGAAATGCAGAAAAAACTTGACGTTTAGGTGTGGTTCACATTCAACATAGGCCCTTACAATTTAACCACCCTTTATGTTCAACTATTTTAGAGATGTCTGGTAAAATGCTAACTGATCTTAAATTATCAACTGTAAAAGTTCCTCTGATTTTCGGTACAGGCACAACCCGGGCAGTTTTTCAGGCAGAAGGAAACGAAGAAGATGTGAAGATGAAATTAACCAATCTTTAAAAACGCCCACTGAAGTAGTTTTTGTACGGTTAAGGGATCTGAGAATAGCAACTTCGGTGATAAAATCAAATGAGAAAGTTCTTGGAATATTTGAGTCAGAAATAACATCAGTAGATTGCCGAGAAGTATTAGAATTACAAATAAAATGGTTGTTGATACTGTTTACATCAACATCTGGCATATCCGTTTTATCATCCAGACAACACTTCCGAAGTTTTCTCCAAACTTGGGAGTTATCCATATCTTTAAATGCCCTAATACTTTTTTCCCTTCTCATTATCGCCTTAGCCTTGTTTCTGTAAACAAGGTTAAGCTTCTTGAGCCTAACAAAGTGCAAAAACAAAATATGTACTATGAAAGCAGACCGAATAAAACAAATAACAAAAACAAGAATAAAAGAAAATTGTTCAAGTTTCTTTAGTTTTTTTTTCATACTATTTAAAATCGCCATTGCTAGGCAAAAGTTGTCATTTTCTAAACCATTTTTAATTAGAGATATGTGATTAATAATGATTCATCCCCATCAAAAAAGCTCGTCATTAAAAAAAACCTATCCTGAACTTTTGAAGTTGATGTTCTGCTTGTTGTATGAGAATTATTGCACATAGAATTTAACATAATAGACAAATAGAAAATTGTGTATGAATCTATTGCAGGTAACTCGACACTCTTTATCTCATTCTCGCGAATCGATATTTCGTTTATAACACGAGATATGGTATAATATGTAACGGGGTCTCCGAAATCATCTTACAAAAATGATGAAACCGAAAATATAAACCGGTTGCTTTCAATGAATATAATTGTTAATTGACCATAGTTATTTTTTAGAGTGATGGTATAATTTGCATTTCTTTTTTAGAATTGTACACTTTTAAAAATATCTATACTTTGCTTCTAAAATTTGCCAAATTGTCTTAAGCTGTATTCGGGGAGATTGTATTTTTAAATCAAAATTTTCTGATTGGCAATCCAATCAAAAGTTGTGGACAAAGATGTAGACGCCATAAGACATTCATTGTAAAGAAATTCCACAACAAATTTAAAAACAAGTAAGAAAGTTTCAGTCGGGTAAACCGACTAAGGTATACCCTCACTTTGTGAGTATTGTAATATGGAATACGAGGGTTGCTATTTATATTTCGGTCCTGGCAATGCTGGTGTTGCCATATGAAAACTGGAACTTCCATTGGAAAGTATGACATTTTTTAGCACAACACTCAGACCGAACGCTGGTTTGAGCCGATGTGTGAGAGCTCGCATTGTCATGGTGCACAATGATTCGTCTTCTCTTGTTCGTTCTTCGAATTTCTTCGAAGACTTCAGGCAAACAAATTGTGGTGTACCACTCAGAATTCACCGTCCTACGTTGCTCAAGCGGAACAGTCGCCACATGACCAGTTTTGCCGAAGAAACAGGCGACAATTTGCTTGGAAGTGCTTCTTCCAAACAAACCTTTTACGGCCAGGTGTTCATGCAATATCGAATGTATGCTGGTGGAAGAAATGCCCAAGGATGCCTCTATCTCACGGTATGTCACATGACGATCTTGCATTATCAGTTCACGCACGGCATCAATGTTCTATGACACAACGGCCGTTTTTGGACGACCTTCGTCTTTGAGCGAGCGTCGGCCACGATTGAATTCATTAAACCACAGTGCTACAGGATGGTGTTTCATCGCCATACAAAGATTTAAGTTCATCGATGCACTCTTGTCGTGATAATCCACGTCGAAAGTTGTGAAAAATTATCGCACGAAAATGTTCACGAATTAATTCCATTTTTTTTCCAAATTGATTTTTTCAAGTCACTCTAAACAACTCAAATGATGGTCGTACGTCAAATCGTTCTGATTACGTTTATGCTAAAAAATGTCAAACTTTCCAATGGAAATGTCAGATGGCGCCAAATACACGAATTATTTTGTAAATTTTTTTGTAATGTACCAGATGGGGTTTAACAAATGCACTTATTTTTCGTTGAACTTTAGATACTTTAAATACATTGCATTGTGCCGAATTATAAGCTGGTATATTAACGTTATGAGCTCTTAAATTTTGGTACGATATGGCCATTGTGTGTGGGAGGTACAAAAAGGGGCGTGATGATAACGCCCATTTTTCACAGGGTTATAGGTACTTTAAAATTGTTACACTTTGCAAAATTTTGTTGTATTTTTGTGCATTGGTATTCACGCTATAATCAGTTAATATAATGGTTAATAATATGGTGCCTTTGTGTGGGAGGTTCCAAAAGGGGCGTGGCAATAACGTTCATTTCTCACTGGTCTGTAGGCACTATAAAAGCATTACACTGTACAAAATTTCAAGTATTTGTATACACTAGTATTAATGTTATAAGTTGTTAACTTTTAGTGCAACATGGTACATTTGTGTGAGAGGTACCAAAAGGGGAGTGGCAATAACGTCCATTTTTCACTGGACTGTGAGCACTATAAAAGCATTACACTGTACAAAATTACAAGTATTTTTATGCACTGGTATAAATGTTATAAGCTGTTAACTTTTGGTGCAAAATGATCCATTTGTGTGGGAGGTACCAAAAGTAGTGTGGCAACTTCGCCCATTTTTCTTAAGGTGATAGCTACTAATAATGGAATTTCAGACGATTCGAATAAGTAGTATAGAAGTTATTAAAGAATCAATATTTCACTAAAAGTTAACCCTTTGTGGGGGAGGTAGCAGAAGGAGTGGACCAATATGGCCATCTTCGAACTTAGCCGAAGATAGAAAAAACATTATCGCATACCAAATTTGAAGGCAATCGGTTACTCCTTTCGAGAGTTATCGTGCGCAGCTAAAATCTTCAGAGATAATTCAAAGAATTGCTTCTCAATTCATAACCGTCGCGAGAGGGAGTACACCGCAATCGGCGATGAACACTTTACAAAACCTTCAACCGATAGGTCAATATATTAAGTGTAGCGCCACCAAGTGTGCTATTAGACTCCGCGAGTTGGACACGACGATCTCTTCTAGATCAGGTTGGCTGGATGGTGATCTCCCCTTTCGTGGTCACGCTATTTACACAGATAGATGAAAGATGGATGTGGGAACGGGGGCTGGCATCTTTAGTGTCTTTCAGGCGGAGGTTTTTGCCATCCTGGTTACCTTGCGTTTAATCAACGAGGGTTTTTCCAGGCAGGGTGAAAACATAACTATCTATGTTGATAGTCAAGCGGCTCTGAAGGCACTGAACTCCAACGTCGTTAAATCCAAGTAAGTAAATGATTGCATATTAGAAATGCAAAAATTAACAGTTAACGTCAAGCTCTGCTGGATCCCAGGACACTGTGACATCAACGGAAACGAGAAGCCAGATGAGCTCGCACGGAATGGGTCAGCGATGGATACCACTAGTGCGGTGTCATCACTGTATCCACCAATGTGTGAGTTCTTCGGCATGATAGAGCGCTTCTACAGGGATCAAGTTAACCAGAATTGTTTAGCCAGACCGGACTGTAAACTCGCTAGGTCTCTCAGACCTCTTATGTCACAAACAAGAACAAGGGACTTGCTGAACCTCACAAAGAGGGATTTACGCCTGTTAGTGGGCGTTTTCACAGGCCACACGTTAGAGCGTTTACATCAAAGTGGCAACGGGACACAGAAGACTACTTTCGTCTCTCAACGGACGAAGAGGAACTTGAAACGATCGAGCACCTTCTTTGCCAATGTCCTTTTCTTTCTTCCCCTCCACTCCCTCTCATTTTTCAATCTATAAGTATACCCTCTCTTTAGTGTGACGAGGGTATATATCATTTGCTACGGAAAAAAGTGTAACACGTCGAAGGAGTGACCTAAGACCCCAAGTATGTTCGGAGGAAATCCGTTTTGGGTCATTTTAAGTCGAATGAGCAATGTCCGTCCGTCTGTCTGTCTGCTGGCTGGTGCGCACGATAACTCTCGAAAGAAGCAACCGATTGACCTCAAATTTGATATGTGGTAATATTTTTTTCTATCTCCGGCTAAGTTCGAAGATGGGCCATATTGGGCCACTCCTTCTAGTACCTCCCCCACAAACGGTTTAAATGTTGTGAAATATTGATTCTTTAATAACTGCTATACTACTTATTCGAATCTTTTGAAATTCCACACATAGTATTAGCTTATTAGTCGCTAATACTATGTGTGGGCGAAGTCGCCACGTCCCCTTTGGTACCTCCCACACAAATGCACCATTTTGCACCAAAAGTTAACAGCTTATAAAATTAATAACAGTGTATAAAAGTACTTGTAATTTTGTACAGTATTATGCTTTTATATTGCCTACAGTCCAGGGAAAAATGGGTGTTGTTGCCACGCCCCTTTTGGTACCTCACACACAAAGGTACCTTTTTGCACCAAAAGTTAACAGCTTATAACATTAAAACCAGTGTATAAAAATACTTGAAATTTTGTACAGTGTAATGTTATTATAGTGTCTATAGCCCAGTGAAAAATGGGCGTTATTGCAACGCCCCGTTTTGACACAAAATGGCAAAATCATACCACAATTTAATGTCTCATAACGTTTATACCAGTGCACATAAATGCTTATAAGTCGGCACAGTGCAATGAATTTAAAGTATCTAATGTTCAGCGAAAAAAAGGTGTATTTGATAAACCCCTTCTGGTACCACCCACACAAATTGAAAGAATAATTCGAGTAATATTCAATATTACATTACTCACAAAGTGAGGGTATACCTTAGTCGGTTTACCCGACTGAACATGTTTCTCTGCTGTTTTCTCCAAATCTTTAATTCTTTACAGGACCAACACAATGGACCTTTTGGTCTCCGAGTGGAGTAGTGCACGTCAAATTGGTAGTGTGCTACGCGTCCTTCAACCTAACCTAAATTATCGTGCGCACCAGCCAGCAGACAGACGGACGGACGGACATTGCTCATTCGACTTAAAATGACCCAAAACGAATATCCGCCGAGCATACTTAGGGCCTTAGGTCACTCCTTCGATGTGTATACCCTCGTATCACTAAAGTGAGGGTATCAAAATCAAAAACTTTGAACGCCTCTCCTAAAAACGATCACATTCGACTTAGTATAGTTACCTTGGAGAGCGGGTATCGATATGGTGTTTTGTGGAACATCAACAATTTTTTATTGATCAAATTTAACTGCCCACCGCTTTTAAAGCGCCGTCTGCCACATACATATTTCTATCAATCATATTCACACACTCATCCATTTATCCGATTAACAATCACAATACAATTGGATTTACCTTGAAGAAATATATAAATTTACGATTTGCTACTAATTCTTTCAGAGATGTCAGTTAACTTTTTAAGAACCATGCACTGCTAGAAGGCGAAACTATATATTTCCATGGATTTTCATACAACATTTAAAAATTTCGTAAAGACATTGGTTCTACACTAAAATTATAAAAGAAAATAAATCAAAAGGTATGTTTATACACTTGATGTGGTGTCTCTCTGTCAACTAAGAATAATGGTTATACGTAATTTTGTCCTTGTAACTAATATTGAAGTCATATAATTCAATAACATTTTGCTAAACTACTAACGCATAAATATTGAGAGAGCGAATGGTGGTGCCTGGTTTTGGTCATATCATATCATTTGTCTAAATATTAGTTTCCACATGCCTTAAGATTTATATCGAAGATAAATTTAATTGAATTTCAGTAGCTATCAATTAGTTTATTTTTATTGTAGATATTATTAATGGATCAATAAAAACGAATTCATCTCCCCCAAGGGTGTAATTTCAGGATTAAATTATTTTTGAGATGATTCAGCAACTTCACTGCAATGAACTTGAAAATTCAGGGTACAAAGACTTTGAATTTCCTTCTTACAATTCAACGGAAAGAATCACGTTTTTGTCAAACCCCCTCTGGTATCTCTCGCATATATCCAATAATCTATTTTCATATTTGAAATTTTGGACTGAAAAAGTTTAATTAGGTTATTCTTGTAGACACGATCGCTGTAAGTAAAATATTTTTGTTATTCCGCTGTTACCAGTCCGAGGAAAGGGAACTGGTAACCTGTAGCTATTTGTTGCTGTAGAAACGCAATCCTAATGGAAAGCTGTCTATGGTCACGCCTAGTATCTTGGCGACTTCAACACTCAATTGCAAGGATACTTCCTTTGTTCAGGTGGTGAAGAGTGGAATAGCTTTAGGTTTTTGCTGAGGAAAATCAAGTCAGTGTGCTGACACGTGCATTAATCCGGTTGCACAGGTCTTCGATTCAATGATGGAGCAGTCATCTGCATAGGAAATGATATCCACACCTCCAGAGGTAGAGGTTAAAATGGATCAGGGAGATAACTCCACCCTGTGCGACTCCTTGTTTAGACCTACGCGGCATGGATCTCCTGGTGTTTGAGCCAGTAACCTTTTTTACTGGCTATTTTATTTGCGATTTAATCGCAAATCAAATATCCGGATAGATAATATTAATTGCAGTGATATTGAATCACCACGGATCACGTCGGGGTCTCCAATGTTTCAGCCAGTAAGCTTTTTTACTGGCTCTTTTAGTAAAAAAAGTAAAAACATAGCGCCTCAAGTGACAGAAGGGATATTGGTCTATAGGAGGACTCTCCCTGTTTGTCTGGCTTAAGTACAGGGACCTCCCTATACGCTTTCCAGATCTCGGGTATGATTAGGGTGACCAGAGACAAATTGAGGGTCTTCGTGAGGTAATGGTTATGACAATTTCGTCCGGGCCTAATGCTTTGGGTTACTTCGCTTTCCTAATTGCTTTCTTGACGTCTTCAGGTAGGAAAATCTGTGGGTCGTCATTAGCTCGAAGTTTTCTCACCTTCCTGAGAATGCTTCTTTTCGCCTTATTTTTCTCTCTGGGTGCTCTATTAACTGTCGGTCGAAATGGCTCGCGCACCTTTTGGGGTCCAATATGGTGTTCATGTCGAAGGATATTGCGACCCCATCTTCTTTCCTCGACTCAGGTTAGGTTAAGAAGAGTGGTGCGTATTCTGCAGCTCAATTCGGAGATCCCTTCTGCACATCAAGCGATCCGATCTGCCTAGATTGACGCCAATAACTGCTAATGAGGTTTTATTCAGAATGTCTGACATGCTTTCTTGATATTTGTCTTGATTGTCTAATTTAATCGTGCTGTAACATTGCTCATCCTCCCTCACTCATCGCTCATTTTGTGCAAAAACATTTCAAAATCTGATGGCGATTTAAATGTTCTATATACAAATATAAAAAAAAAGAGAAAAGTATTTGAAGTATGAGAAATATAGGATTCTTCCCCAGGAATTTGTCTTATTTTGGAAAAGTTTGTATATTTCGAAAACACCTTCAATAACTTTAATATTTAAACGTGTCACTCATGAATGCAATGCAATGCAATATATGTTAACAATGAATATTGAATGAAGCTCGACATTGCATTCATATGTACTCGTATTTGTTGTATATACTTTCAAAAGGTTACCCTCCATGGCATTGCATCTTTTGTTCGTTTCCCTTATACACGTACACTCCTTGTTGGGTATAGGAGCCAATAGAATAATTACACACAATTCTTAGCCGCCCTTTATTGCAGATAACACATACATACATTTATCAATACATCCATACATAATATGTCTCTAATCAAATCAATTCACATTCGATTTGTTTCTCCTTTGCAGTATTTCCTCCAAGACTTGATGAAGCAACATTGAATCGCATAGAGACCTTGAGCGATAACGAAGTTAAGAAACCCACTAGCAAGCGTAAACGTAACCAAACAGCAGCCCTACTAGGATTTAATATAACAACAGCTCGTTCCAGGCGAGTTACAGCTACAGCACAGGCCGCAGCCGCAGTCATCGTTGCCGCCGCAGGCGCAACAGGTGATAGAACAATAACACCCGCTCTTGGTGGTGGAGGGCAAAGACAACTGAGTGTTGGTGGTGGTGGAGATTTTCTAAAACCATTGCCCATCGAAGCAGGAAGTACGAATTCAAAAAAACGGCCACGTATAATGTCTCTCTATGAGCGTCCATATCAGACGGCCAGTGATGGCCGTGGCGGCGGCGGTGGTGTTGGAGGCAGCGTGGTAAGCAATGGTTACATGTCAACAAGTCGTTCGAGTTCATCTGGAGGTGGTGGTTCCGGAGCAGCTATGGTTATGAGTGATTCCAATGATAGTCAAGATATGACAAATCAGTACTATCTATCGGGAACCAGTGGTTCCGGCATTGCGGGCAATTCCAATTCAGCGTCAGCCTTACTGGGTAATGGCAGTGCCATTAATCATGCACCCACCATGGGCACCCTGTGCAACATTGGCAATACGTGCTATCTCAATTCGGTGGTGTACACGCTGCGTTTCGCTCCACAATTTTTGCACAACCTCCATCATTTGTTGACCGATTTGAATGCTCTGCAACAGAATATTGCCAGAGCGCGAGCAAAATCGTCTTCCCTGGGTCGTGGCATTAGTGCTGTGCACATGGAAAATGCCCGCAGTTGGAGCAGCAAAGATTTAGCCTCCATGGAACAGTATGCCGTCAATGCCGTCGTGGGTATGCCAAATGCCGCCGCCGCGGTCGCAACAGCAGGATCGTCAACAACAGTGGCAGCCTCATTATCGTCGGCTCTAACACAAGTCACACAGAAAAGTAGTCATCAAGTGTTGACGGAAAAATTGCATGAATTGTATCAAAGTTTATATCGCAATGAAATGACCGAATCGACGGAACCACATCATGCCGACACCTTGCTGCATGCAATCCAAGATGTTAGCAGTATATTTGAGGGTAATCAACAACAGGATGCCCATGAATTTCTCATGTGTCTGCTTAACAGCATAAGGGAAACGAGTCAAACATTAATAAAAGCCATAGCGGAATGTCCAGATGTGATATTGAATGGGTAAGTAAGTTGATGAATGAGATGGTTTTTTCTGTTTCTGAGTATTAACAATTTTGCGAATATAATATAGGGTGATCCATTTCGAGATTCCCTACTTTTTTAGAGAAAAAAACACACAATTCAAATTGAATGGGGGTTTATTATCATTTGAAAGAACATTCTTTGGCATTTATTTTTTGAAGATTAGGTCTATCAAATGTTGGCCGCGGCTACGTCTCAGATTTTCCATCCGTTGAGTCCAATTTTCGACTACTCGTTCGAGAATTTGGACTGGTAACTGGCGAATGGCACGCGTGATGTTTTGCTCCAAGGCCTGAATCGAAGCTGGTTTGTCCGCAAAAACTTTAGGGCCTTATTCATAAAAAGTTAAAGAAGGTTTGAGGAACGCTTTAGCAGTGTTAAAGCGTTCTTCAAACCTTCATTAAATTTTTATGAATAAGGGCCTTAGACTTTACATATCCACACAGGAAAAAGTCTAACGGTGTGATATCACACGATCTTGGTGGCCAATCGACCGGCCCAAAACGTGAAATTATCTGCTCACCGAAGTGTTCTCACAATAAATCCATTGATTGATGCGATGTGTGGGAAGTGGCGCCGTATTGTTGAAACTAAATGTCGCCGAGATAACGAGCTTAAATTTCAGGCATCAAATAGTCGGTTATCATGGCACGATAACGGTCGGTATTGACGGTTTCGTTCTCACCGGCATCATTTTTGAAGAAATATGGACCGATGATTCCGGTACGTCGGATCGGGAATCGGTCAATGGCAAAAAGATAGCTCTTAACGAGAGCTTCAATATTGCTCATGAGTGTCAAGGTCGTGGGTCGACTGGAAAGTGGATTTAAAAAAAATGGAATTAGCGCAATTGACGAACGATTATTTTGATAATAAAACTGAATAATTTGTAAACGTTGTTCAGGCGTAAGTCTTTCCATGATGAAATGCCAAACAATACTTAACAAAAATAACATGACAGCATGACACGACTCACACGTGATCTGTCAAAAAAAGGCTATTGAAAAAAGTATCTCTACTTAGATCGCCCGTTATATGCAAGGCATTTAAATAACACTGTGGAACAAAACTCAACTTTTTCGAAAATAACGAGGTTCTGACAAATAGATTCTGATAGAGGGGATAAAAAGAAAATAATGTTTACGTATGGTGGTCATTTCAGAGGGAGATCAGCATGTTCCCCTTTTGCACATTCTTATGATGAACATTTTTGTTGATCATCTTAATTCTCAAGATGTTCAATATAGGCTTCTTTTCGGTCCATTTTGTGGAGAAGGGTAAAGATCACCCCTAAAACAGGTGTTTAACGGGTCAAAATGTTCTACAAAAAAATATTTGCTATAAATTCTACTATAAGTTTCTGAATACACCAAAACTCAAAACCCAACTTAAATGCCAGCAATAAGTTTAAAATCCATTTTTTGGTTTAGCACCAATTCGAAAAAGTACGAAATTAACCTATAAAATCATTTTATGTTTTGACTTATTTCTGACATTAATGTTGGGTTTTGAGTTTTGTTGTATTCAGATACTTATAGTAGAATTTTATGGCAAATATTTTTGTAGAACATTTTGACCCTTTAAACGACTGCTTTAGGGGTGATTTGTACTCTTATCCACAAAAGGAACCAAAACGACGCCTAGATTGAGGAGCTAAATGGTTAAAATGTTCAATACAAATATTTACCATAAAATTCTACTATAAATCGCTGAATAAATATTAAAATATTAAACAACAATGTTCCTCGTAGTGTTCTAAGTAATGTTGCTCAACACATCATATACCTAAAATGTAAGGATCATACCGTTTCCTATGCCTATTCATCATAAACTTTCAAAACGCCGATACACGTATATTTTTCTTTTACCCCCTCTATCCTAATCCGCTATCAGAACCTTGTTATTTTTTTGTGTTCCACAGTATAATGATCGGCTGGGTTTTGTTTTTCCAGAATTATCAATCTAGCGAAAGCTTAGTCTAAAACTTTATTCTTTTTTGCTTCAAAGATGAGTTTCAGACAGAAAACGTCAAAACAAGGCTTTCATGTCTGAGGAAAAAATAAATAGGACCTTGAAACAAACATTGTTTTTTGTTGTTTTTGCTTCAAAGATGAGTTTCAGACAGAAAACGTCAAAACAAGGCTTTCATGTCTGAGGAAAAAATAAATAGGACCTTGAAACAAACATTGTTTTTTGTTGTTTTTGCTTCAAAGATGAGTTTCAGACAGAAAACGTCAAAACAAGGCTTTCATGTCTGAGGAAAAAATAAATAGGACCTTGAAACAAACATTGTAGTTAGTGTACTCGACTATTGGTTTTTGCCGCTTGGCTATTTGCCGTTTCTGGCTGAAAACGAGATTAACGATGAAACGAGATCGCAATGCCCAGCTTTTGCACAAGCTATATCCTGACACATTACAAGATCTGACTAATCTTAAATGATATGACAGGAAGATACTAAGGAAATTCGTGTCAAGAACCGATTTTCTATTATTCTAAATGAGAACAACGACTCGCAATGCCCAGCTTTTTGCACACATTACAAGATCTTATACATCTTCAATAAAAAGATACTGAAGAAATTCGGTAAATTTTCTATAATTCTTGAGTATGAAAAAAGTTAATAAACAGGGAGCATACAACAGGTCGATCCACTGCATTAAGTGTATGTCCATGGGGACATAACATACACCTCTCTTTCAACCTAAACTAATAGACTCGCACAATTATTTCGAAAAATTACGTAGAAAATTAGTCATATTCCAAGAAAAAAGTTTCCACTAACATTTGTTGCTTCCCTGTTTTTTGTTGCAGATATATTTCCAACCCCGATGATGCAGAACGTGATATAAAACACTCCAGTGTTGGCAGTGGCAACATTGGCGGCGGCGGCCATAGTAGCCAGAGCAATAGCAGCAGCAACATGACCGTCGTTTCGTCGGCCCTTAGCTCGCTAACATCAAATTCAAAGTCATCCTCGTTCTTCTCACGCAAATCCAAGCGAAAAGATGAAACGAAAAATTCAAAAAATTCCCGCCTTCAATCTCCGCTTAAAGATAACCAAATAGCTGGCAATAACATCACGCCCCAATCGAATAGTCTCTTCTATTTGAATACGAATGATCTCAATTCTTCATCAGCGTCTACTTCACCCCCGTCAGTGGCAGGTGTTGGTGGCGTGGCCTCATCAATTACATCGCCTTCGAATTCAACATCGGGGGTGGCGACAGCGGCGGCGGCGGTGGGTCAATTGTTGGGCTCTGGCGGTGATGAGATAGATGCTGCCTCGTCCTCCTCCTCATCATTGGCCGTCTTGCTGAAGGACAAACAACGTTTGGAGGTTAAAATACGTGAGCTGGGTTTGGATTTCTTCAATGATGATTTTGAGGGTATTACCGTGTCCACAACCAAATGTTTAAGCTGTGAAACTGTTACCGAACAGAAGGAAACAATGATTGATATTGCTGTACCTGTACCGCAAGCGGGTTACGAAAGCAACGAATATAATATGGATAGACCGAGTTCTTTTATACAGGTAAGTGTTGGAGGTGGATAGTGAAAAAATACTAGATAATTTGAAATGAAAAAATACTAGATAATTTTTTATATACATACTCGTATATATTTTGCTATTTCTGGACCAATATGCCTCATCTTTGAACTTACATCATAATCATATCAAATAAGCTATAACCTCATTCACCAAAATGAGGTTATAATAAATCACCCTTATTATGCCTGTCGAAAGGTTTAAATTTATTTGAAATGAATCGCTGTCAATATTTTTTTCGATGCTACGTATGTATCTTTTCGACATTAACTTTATGTTGTAGAACGAGAAGAGCAATGTGGATCATAAATATTAATTATTTCTCATCACAACCTTCCCAAAATAGTTCACAGTCTATATTAAACCGCGTGGGCCTGTTCTGTGTTGATCTGCCTGCTCTGTGTTGTACTCCATATAGGATTTATATATAGCACACTAGGTACAAAACTGTCCGTTAAACTTTGGTAAATGCTACACCATTTGATTCTTCTCATCAAGACCTATGCAAAAGTGATCATAGTCCTGATTAATTCGATATAGTTTTAAGAGTTGTAGGCCTTTGAATTACGCTAATATATAGCCTATTAGGTTCATCGATACCAAAGTGGTAATATTCCTGATCAATCCGATCTCGGCTCTCTTAATCGAAGCTACTACTGATTTGATCATTTTTATACCCTCCACCGTAGGATGGGGGGGTATATTCATTTTGTCAATCCCTTTGTAACACCTCTAAATATTGATCTGAGACCCCATAAAGTATAAATAATCCTAATCGTCGTAAAATTCTAAGACGATTTAGTCATGTTCGTCTGTTGTAATCACGCTACAATCTACCATAATTGAGCTAGATGACTGAAATTTGGTACAGATATTTCTTATAGCTACAGGTAACTTGGGATTGAAAATCGGCAATATCGCTCAATTTTTTGATATAACTCCCAATAAATAGCATCACCCGATTTGACTTCTTAACGCCATCGTCGTAAAATTCTAAGACGATTTAGCCATGACCGTCTGTCCGTCTGTTGTAATCACGCTACAATCTAAAATACTTGAGCTAGGTGGCTGAAATTTCTTTTTCTAGCTGCAGGTAACTTGGGATTGAAAATGGGCGATATCGGTCCATATTTAGATATAGCTCCCATATATAGCGTCTAACTTGTTGTTATTCCTACTGTTCTGATCTACTATATTTTTCCTACTGCCGAACTTAACGCTTTTACTTGTTTCGTTTTGATAACATTTTTGACGAACTTTCGGGATAGTCTTCATGTTTGATTCCAAAATTTTGGATCGGATCTTCTCATAATTGCTTTGCCTATCCTCTAGTGGTACATAATGTTTGATTCCTTTCTTAAAACTATTATTATTACTATCTATAAAACTTCCTATTATATTCTCCTTTGTTATCTGTTTTTGTATTTCGGGTTTTCCCAATTTTATTGTATAGCGTGATCCATTTCGAGGTCCCTACTTTTTTAAAGAAAAAAAAAACAGAAAATTCAAATTGAATGGGGAATGTTTATTATCATTTGAAAGAACATTCTTTGGCATTTATTTTTGCAAAGATTATGTCTATCAAATGTTGGCCGCGGCTACGTCTCAGATGGTCCATCCGTTGAGTTCAATTTTCGATGACTCGTTCGAGCTTTTCGACTGGTAACTGGCGAATGGCACGCGTGATGTTTTGCTCAAAGGCCTGAATCGAAGCGGTTTTGTCCGCATAAAAAGTCCGGAAAAAGTCTAACGGTGTGATTTCACACGATCTTGATGGCCAATCGACCGGCCCAAAACGTGAAATTATCTGCTCACTGAAGTTTTCTCTCAATAAATCCATTGATTGATGCGATGTGTGGGAAGTGGCGCCTGTTGAAACCAAATGTCGCCGAGATCGCGAGCTTCAATTTCAGGCATCAAATTGTCGGTTATCATGGCACGATAACGGTCGCCATTGAAGGTTACATTCTCACCGGCATCATTTTTGAAGAAATATGGACCGATGATTCCACCGGCCCACAAACCACACCAAACATTTGTTTTTTATGGATGAAGTGGCAGCTCTTGAATCTCTTCAGGTTGCTCTTCGGCAATTTTGCATGTTTACATACCCATTGAGCCAGAAATGGGCCTCATCGCTGAACAAAATTTGGCTCGAAAACGTCGGATATTCTTGGAACTTTTCAAGAGCCCATAGAGCGAAGCGATGTCGCTTGGGAAGGTCGGGCGGCTTCAGTTCTTGCACAAGCTGTATTTTGTATGCTTTCAATTTAAGATCTCGACGTAAAATGAGCCAGGTCGTTCCATACGTCAGTCCGAGTTGTTGCGAACGGCGCCTAATCGACTCTCCACGATCTTCGTGTACACTCTCAGCTACGGTCGCTAGATTTTCTTCACTGTGTGCTGGACGTGGTCTATTCGGTCGAATATTATCCAATAATGAATGCTGGGTCTCAAGATGGGTGATGGTGTTGCGAATAGTACGCTCAGTAGGCCGATTATGTTGACCATAAGTTGAGCGAAGTACACGAAACACATTCCTCACAGAACGTGCATTTTGGTAATAAAGTTGGACGATTTGTAAACGTTGTTCAGGCCTAAGTCTTTCCATGATGAAATGCCAAACAATATTTAACAAAAATAACATGACAGCATGATACAACTCACATGTGATCTGCCAAAAAAAGGCTATTGAAAAAAGTATCTCTACTTGGATCACCCGTTATAACCCCAGGGTTATCGCGCGGACGTGAGCACCTTGTGATCTCCACGGCCTTGCTGCAATTTCCCTGTTGGCATACCGAGCACATTGGGGTTATCGTTCCAACCTCTCCGCATTTGTAGCAAAATAGAGCCCTTGTTGTGGCTTCACAGTCTCTAAATCCATGACCTGGCTTCCTACAGTTCCAGCATACGAGGGATGTACTTGGAAGATTGTCTTGAGTTGCTTCGATTTTCTCGGGGTTAGCTTTTCCAATCTCGTTTTCTGTTGAACAATCAGGTATATCCTCATACAACTCGCTAACGTGCCTAATGGACGTGAAGGTGGGACAATGTTTCTGATTTCCCTCCTAGGAAAATTCATTTCAGCTTCGTTGCATTAAATTCTCAATTGTTCAACAGACGAAATTTGAATGGGGTATACAATCCTGCCTACGCTTTTCTTTACATTCTTCTTAATTATTTTGATCATTTCATATTCAGAGATTGACATGATCAATTTTATACTTAAACGAAAGGAAATAGCGAAAAAACTTCCAATACTCCAACAAGTATAAAAAAATATATGGGTGCCCATGTCCACAAGAACTAAATTAATCGTTTAGTCTTTCCTTACTAGTTATCATTATTATATTCTTTTTTTAATCTTTTTCAGAACTCCTGCATAACTCGTGAGTATTTTCGCAATGAAAACAAATATCGCTGTGAACAATGTTGTGGCTATACAGAAGCTATACGCTCCATATCCTATGAGGTCTTACCGCGTTTATTAATTATCCAGTTGAGTCGTTTTTCCGGTGGCATGGAAAAGATCAACAGTTACATTCCAACATCGTTTACACTGCAATGTTTCTGTTCGAAATGCTGTGAATTAAGTGATGCCAATAAATTGCACATCTACAAACTGTACAGTGTTATTACTCATGTGGGCGCCACCATGTCCGTGGGTCATTATATTGCCTATACATGTTCGCTGGATTGGGCCAACGAATACATCAATTGTCCCAAAGAGCAGCGGCGAAGAGCTAGTCAGGAAAGAGCAGCAGCAGCGGCGGCGGCAGCTGGGGCAAATGGTGGAGGCAATGGCACTGGAACGTTGGCTGGTAGTCAAACACATGCGGGCAACAGTCAAACGTCCTCCTCTTCATCGAATGCCCAAAATTTGGGGGGTTCATCCTCCAGCGGCACTACAGGTTTTATGAAAATCATGAAATTTGGCCGCAACAAAGCCTCGAGCAGTGGTGATATGAGCAAAAATGTTAAACATCTCAATGGTTTGACGTCCAGCAGTAAAGCGATAACCAATGGCATAGGTAAGCTAACCATGAACAATTCCTCCAGCAGCGGCGTCGCCAGCGGTGGTACATCATCGCCGCAATGCTCGACCACTTGCCCCAGCATCAACTGTTGTGCCATGCGTTTGACAGCCCAGCAGCAATTGCATTATTTACATACCAATCAAACGACGAATGTCAGTGATTTTAGTGAGGATTCAGCGGGGTACTCAAATGGTGGTTCGAGCGGCGGTATCGGTTATATTGCCTCCTCAAACTACAACAACAATATGCATCAGCCCTACACAACGTCGAGCAGCAATACTTCGGGTTACGGCAGCACTGGGCGAGGAGCCACCAAGGCGTCATATGCCTCTCAAATACACAATGGCACAGAACCCATCTGGTATATGTGTGATGATGACAAAATAAAGGCCATGACACAGAGGGAATTCGAAGAGTTGCTCTCGCCAGCGCGAAAAATAACAATTACCCCTTATCTGCTCTTCTATGCCCGTTACAATTTACAAACTTCATCACCGCCCAAATCGGCCACATCGTCATCATCGCCCGGACCGGTAACATCTTCGCCACAGGCCTCATGGTCAAATGAAAGCCTACAGAGTTCGGGCCATAGTGCCCACAGTAGTGGTATGCGTATGTGAGGTACGTCGGGAAGAACTAAACTTAAGAGCAATAATAATAGTAACAACATCAACAACAGCAACCACAACACAACAAGTAATAGTAAAAGCCTGATAAAATGCAATTGTAAAGAACAGGTAATTTAAGTATAAATTATATAAACAAAATAACCTTAAATACATACGATATATAAATAAATAAGCGCAGAGATGGCGAGATAGAGAGAACGTAAAAATCGTTGTCCTCTCGCCTGTCTCTCGCAAAACAACATGATGATGAAAATGAAAAGGTTAAGTAAACAACTGCTGTTTTCATAGAAATGCTTTATGTTTAAGGCGAGAAAAGAAGCAAAACATATTTTATATTTATACTTTTCTAACTTTTTCTAAAACGAAAGAAAACCCTCTCTTCCCCCACAAAAAAAATCACGACCCCCCCATGTCCACACAACTATTTCATCTCTCTGTCTCTCTTATCCCTCCCCCGAAAAAACAATTTTATATTTTCGAGAATCAGGCCTTTATTTTGTAAAAAGGTTAATAGGTACAGAGCCGGACATAAGTTATCACATGTAATATATACATTGGATGTATTTAGTTTAAGTCTCAATAATTTTGTGAAACCTAAGGCGATACATTAACTAAGCCTAGGTTATATTAAGGAAAATTCATCGTTATTTGTAACGGAAATATATTAATAAGTTGTATTGAAATCTTTATGTTTTTGTGGAATAACCTTCTAACCCCATTAACACAAAGTAAGTTACCAGAGCGTTAGAGCTAAAGGGAGTTAAGTTGTATGCTTAACTCTCTTTAGCTCTAATTGGCAGCTATAACCCATAGTTAGCTCTAAAACGTAGTTTATTTTCTTATTGGTAATGGCCCTACGACGAAAATTTTCGATTTTGACATTTCTACATAGATGGTTTCAGTTATTCTTTAACTATACATCAATATGAATCAAACTTTTGGTAATTAACTACCCATGTCCAATATTAAATGTGCTGCAAATGAAAAGGTAGTTGATTATTTTGTTTGATTGTGTGTATTGCTTTGTAACCCCCAAAGGAGAAGACATAGGCCCATAGTTTATTATACCGATCGATAAAGAACCACTTTTTGAATGGATTTAACCATGTGCGTCTGTCAGGTCGGAAAAATGAACTGATCTTTATGTAAATCTAGGGATGATCCCTATTGAAAATTGTTCACATTTTCCTAGCCCCTCGTATTAAAGTCTCCTCTGATCTCAGTTGTTTTTGCCATAAAGTCAAAGCTTAGAATCAGTATGGCTGAAATCTGGCAGTATATAGATATTTTTGACACAGTATAATTCCTAGCTAAGGTAGGAACTATTTTTAACGCTCTAGAGATTTAAATTGTCCACTTAGCTGGCTGAAATTTATGCATTTATCTTCTTCATATAAATAAAATCCTTTGCGCCTTGTTTGTAACGCATGATCTCGGAAGCCGTAACATCAAATGGACTAAAAATTGAAGAATAGGTTCACTTATGGGTCATCTGTGTCTTAGATTTATTTTTTCGCGATAAATGGTTTATTTATTTACAAATATGTATGTATTTTAAGAGCGATTTGTCGTACATGTAAAATGTATGTATAGTTTGTCTTGGCATTAATTTATATTTTAAGATTCAACTCGGTAGGTTGCAATGTAGTGATGATTTTTTTCTGAAACTCTGAACATAAACATTTTTAATCAAACCACTACAACGAACAAGACAACGGGCCACCATGATCGGTTTTACGCATCAGAACGACCCGAGTTCCATTAGGTCAAGGATCAAGGTGTGTACGCAATCCCTACGTCATGGGGATGTGGCCCCCTAGGTCAGAAGGGGCGGGTAAGAGTGGATGCGTTGGGACCGTTTGAAAAAAAAATATTAACAGCTGTACAAATCGTATGTTTTTCCCCCAGAGAAAAATTTAAGTCCTGTTACAACCACGTCTGCTTAAGTCTTTTACTATTTTATATAGCCATAATCATTCCAATTGGAAATGTGGCATTGTGGTTCATGTTTTGATATACATCCCATATAAAGGACCCTCCCGGCGGTTATATTTATTGATTCTCTACAGAACATATTTTTTCAATTTAGGTTTTATACTTCCATTTGCTTTCCAGTTGTCCCTGATGGAGCAAATCGGTCCATGTTTTGATATAGCCCCCCTATATAGGTGGCTTCATATTAGACATATTGACAATCTACAGAAAACATTTCTCTAATGGCTTCAGATTAGATTTATCAAACGATCTGCCTGAAATTTCGGCATTTATACCCCCAGTTGCCTCAACTTCTCGTACCTTACGAAAATGGGCACATCGGTTCATGTTTTGATGTAGCTCCCATATAAAGGTCCTTTCGGACTAGATTTCTTGACAAACTGCTGGACACATTTTTTAAACAATCTGCCTGAGCGATTGGCATTTATACTTCCAGTTGCCTAAACTCGTCCCTTAGGAAAATGAGGAACATCGGTCCACGTTTTGATATATCCCCCATATAAAGGTCCTTTCATACTAGACTTCTTGAGAATGTAAAGAACACATTTTTCAACCGATTTGGCTGAAATTTAAGCATTTATACTCTATATAGCCTAAAATTGTATCTAGGGAATAGTCCCATATAGGGGGCCCTCCCGATTAGACTTCTTGATGTTCTACAAAACACATTTTCAACCGATTTCGCTGAAATGTAAGCATTTATACTCGGTCCATGATTTGATATATCTCTCATATAAAGGTATCTCCCGATTAGACTTCTTGATGCTCTAAAAAACACATTTTTCAAACAATCTGTCTGAAATTTCGGCATTTATACTTCCACTTGCCTAAACACGTCCATTACGAAAATGTGATACATCGGTCCACCTTTGGATTAGCATCCTTATAAAGTCTTCTTTCAGAGTAGACTCTTTGACGAACTATGGAAGAAATTTTTCAACCAATTTGGCTGAAATTTTAGGCATTTGTACTCTATATTGCCCAACTATGGAAGAAATTTTTCAACCATTTTGGCTGAAATTTTAGGCATTTGTACTCTATAATGCGCCTATTGAAAAGGGAAGCACATCGGTCCCTATTTTGATATAGCGCCATATAAAATTCACTCCCGATTAGACATATTGATGCCCTACAAAACACATTTTCAAACAATCTGCCTGAAATTTCGGCATTTATACTTCCAGTTGCCTAAACTCGCCCCTTATGAAAATGGGGCACATCGGTTTACGTTCGGTTTACAAAGGTTCAAAAGGGACATAAAGATCCCTTCCGATTTGGCTGAAATTTAAGCATTTATACTCTATATTTACTCAAATTGTCCATAATGAAAAAGAGGACACATCGGTCCATGATTTGTTATAGCCCCCTATATAAAAAACATTTTCCAAATAATCTGCCTGAAATTTCGCCATTTATAGTTCCAGTTGTCTAAACGCGCCCCTTACGAAACTGTCGGTAAAGATCCCTTCAGATTATACTTCGTAACAACCTATAGAACATATTTTTCAAACAGATCGTGTTTATAATATCCCCGTATAAGGACCTCTTTCGATCAGGCTGATATTTAGCCATTTATATTTCATATTGCCTAAAATCGTTCCTAGTGAAAATGGGGGCAAATCGGTCCAGATTTTAATATAAACCCTCCGTATATAATACATCTTCCGATTTGATTTCCTAACGTTCCATAGGGTATTTTGATATTAAAAAAAAAAACATTATTTTTAGGGGAAATCAATTTATTTCATTGTTAAGAGTAAGGTATGCCATTAATAATGGGAAACAATATCAGTCAAATGGCCGCCACCGCTACGCTGACAGGAATTTCATCGAAAAATCATCGTTCACCTCGGAGGCTACGTTGACAAGCAGAATTGTCGCATTTGGGGCTCGGAAAAGAATTATTGTTGAAAAGCAAGCCCCTCCATCCTCAGGGTGTGACTGTTTGGTGCGGCTTTTGGTCTTGCGTTGACATTGGATCTTACTTTTTCGAAAATGAGTCTGTAGCAACTGTTTCGGTGAATCGATCAATGATTAATAATTTTGCATGGCCATAATTTGAAGATATTGATGTGAACGACTTTTATTTTCAACAAGATGGCGCAACTTGCCACAGAAGCAACGATACCATCGCTCATTTTTGTGAAAAGTTTCCTGACTGTGTGATTTCTCACTATTGATCACTGAGATTTTGTTTAGATTTCCTTTATACACCTTTCATCGGGTTATGGTCTATAACAGGGATCCACAATCGATTCGTGGATTACTTTTATTTTCGACAAGACGGTGCTACGTGCCACACAATCAACGATACCATCGCTTTTTTCAGTGAAAAGTTTACTGATTTGTGATTTCTCGAAGAACTGATCACAATTGGCCACCGAGATCTTGATTAGATCTCCTTTAGTCGCCTTTCTTTTGGTTAAGGTCTGTGCCAATCCATTCAAGACCTCAATGTTGATTACTTTTATTTTACTTTTTACTTTCACACCAGCAACGACATTGGCCAAATGAAATATATTTCACACGATTTCAGCCATGTTGTTTAAAAGGGCACTTTTATATGGTAAGGAACTTTTATATACACAAAAGGTACTTTTATAAGGGAGCTACATGCTTACATTGATGACAAACTGATTTTCAAAATATTTGGAACTTTCAAATAAAAAGTGGATTATATTAACATTTTAATTTTCTGCAATAAAATCACAGTGTATGAATACTTTTGTCACAAACTAATTAGAGCCTTTAACGGCAGTGTTTCCACAATCCCTAAAATAATATATTTCTATACAATTTGTTAATATATTTCAGTTAAGCGGAAAATGACGATAATGTTTCCTTAATATAATATAAGGCTATCCGCTTTGGTTTTTAGAAATATGAAGGCCTAAACCAAATCCTGTTGCACATTATGCATATTTATGTCCTTCAGTGTATGTATATTGTTTTATTTTATGTTTGGTAATTTTTCACAATAAGAAAACAACAAAATTCCCAACTGATACGACTATATTTCTATACTAACTTATACTAAATAACACACTCTACTATTTGGACTGATTTGTGGCATACATTGTTATGTACTAAACTTACTACTTACTATATATATATATAGCATACACATACAACACATGAATGAAATCCGTTGGAAACGGAAATGAGTAAAGAAATCACAAAACACAAATTATTCACCAAAATTAAAATTGTTATTGTTTGAAATTGCTTGTTCATCATTCATCTCCTCTCTGACAACCCCTACACCCCCAAGTCGTTATTATGATATTATAATTTCAAATTTTATTTCAAACATGAAACAAAAACAAAAAAAAACATAAAAAGCAGGCTTTAAGTATTGTTTATTTTTACGTTCTCATTTTAAGCATTTTTTGATTAATAATATAGCGTTTTCTCTTAAATAAACAAATTAATATTTAGCTTAGCTCTCTTTAATTTTAAAATAATTTCTAAAATAAATTTGGCTTTAATTTAAATTTAAGAACACCCTCCAACCACCCCCCCTAAAAAAAATAAAAACAACAACCCATGATCAAGTGAAAAAGCATCAATAAAACCTTAATTTTACTAAAATAAAAAGAAAACACCTTAATAATATAAAATTTTTGTTTGTTTGTTTAATTTATGAAATCCCTTATAAACATTTTCAGTTTATTCAGAAAATGTACAGTTTTAAGCCTCTTTAACATTTTGAATGAAGTTTGTATATTTAATTGTGTGTTTAGAGTACATGTGAAAACACATATAGTGGAGGAATTTCGAAATAAGGGTAAAAAATCAATCACTTATTAATTTTACAAATGGTTAGTATGAAAATTAACAAACGTATAGAAGAGATATAAGCTACAATTTCTATCCCTTCAAAAGGTTGGTATGAAACATGGTAAACTTACAAATTTGGCGCATTTAAGTTTTAAATTTAATTATCCTGAAAAGCATGACTTAAATTTTTCCCGTTTTATTTTTAAATATTACCCACATATTTTAGCACAAAAAGTAAAAATCAGCATGGGTCCTCCATGGGTTAACAAAATATGAATTAATTTTTGTCTGTCCGACTGAACGGTTCTAATGATAATTCTGAAAAGGAGTGCCCAAATGACTTAAAATTTCGTACGTTATAAAATTTTATTCAAACCCAGCGTTACCGTTGGGAAACTTCAAAAAGTGGCATAAAATTGTTTTTAAAAAAGTGTCTCAAAAGGGGTATTTTTCCAAAAAAAAAAAAAGACGGAAACTTTTCGTTTGTAAAAACAAGAGATAGACCCATAGTTTATTATACCGATAGGCATATAATCACTTTTTGAATCGACTTAGCCATGTCCGTCTGTCGATGTATTCTTGTGATCAAGATTGCAGATTGCAAATATGAAGCGATATTTACAAAAATTGGCTGGGGACGATCGCTATTAATATCGGTCCATGTTTGGTATAGCCTCCATATAAAGGTCCCCTTTGATGTCAGTTCTTGACGATCTAGAAAACCCATTTTTTTAATTGATTTGGCTAAAATTCAAGAATTTTTACTTGATATTGGACTTAATCGTCCTTATTAACAATGGGACATATCAGTCCATCCAAAATATGACTTTTATCACAAGGTCATATGGATAGATAGACGTGGCTAAATCGACTCGGCATAATACACTATGGGTCTATCTCTTCTCTATTTATGCTTTACAACCAAATACACAAAGTCACAAATATTATATACGCAAAGCATAAATATTTGTAAACAAAGATTTAACGTTCCTAAGTATAAAAAAATAAGAATAGTATATTTTAAAAAGCATACAAACTTTTCCGTTTGAGGAAAGTAGAAAAAATTCCAAAAAGGGCAAAAAAAAGTGGCATGGCTTCAAAAAAGGGTGAAAAATGCCACTTAAGACGCACAACGGTAACACTGTATCCGACCACTCTTTGTGGTACCTCCACCACAAATGGTTAAAATGTTGACTTTTTAAAGCCCATACAAGTATAACATTTATACTACTCATGGGTATATGTAAAATTTCATGCATAGTAATTATTTTACTGTCTCTAAAAGCTGATCAAAAATGGGCGAAAATGCCACGCCCCTTTTGGTACCTCCCACGAAAGGGACAAATTAGTACAAAAAGTTTACAGCTTATAACATTAATACCAGCGCATACAAATACTTGATATACGGATTGTTGGTACTAAATTGCAGCAGATTCACTGCACAAATTTCATGTATATATTAGGTGGCGCAAAAGTAACCTTTCGATGTTTTTTGGCTGTAATTTAAAAAAAATATGAAAAACTTTGATTCTTCTTGTGGATTATTTTTATTTGGTCTTTTAATTTTTTTACATCAAGTCGAGAATATGATGTCATGTAAATGGCCGCCGCCACAGTTGATTGTCATTTGAGCCCTTTTTATGGCATTTTCCATCACTTTGGCCAAAACTTCCGGCGATAGGTCCTCACATTCTTGACGGATATTGTCTTTAAGAGCTGCAAGAGTCTGAGGCTTGTTGACATAAACCCGCGACTTCAAAAAGCCCCACAAAAAGAAGTCTGGAGCGGTCAAATCAGGCGATCTTGCTGGCCAGTGCAAATCGCCAAAACGGGAGATTAGGCGCCCGGGAAATGCATCCTTCAGCATATCGGTTGTGGCACGTGCAGTGTGTGCCGTTGCACCGTCCTGTTGGAACCACATGTTTTCCAATCCCAATTCATCAAGTTGCGGCAAAAAGAACTCGTTGATTATTGCTCTGTAGCGCTCACCATTCACAGTAACCGTTTGGCCCGCGACGTCTTAGAAAAAAAATGGTCCGATGACTCCTCCAGCGAAAACAGCACACCATACAGTGACTTTGAGCGGGTGTAATGGCTCTTCGTGGGTTACACGCGGATTTTCAGTGCCCCAGAAGCGTAAATTTTGCTTATTTACGTACCCGCTAAGATGGAAATGGGCCTCATCACGAAATTCACGTTGTGCCAAAGTCACCGACCGATTATTGGTCAAATAAATAGTCAGCAATATTCCGCGTTCTGGAGAAGTGTAGCGTAACATTGTTTATTAACGTGTATTTCGCATGTGTTTACTACACAAATGTCAAAACAGAACTGACATTAGGGGCCAATCGCAAAATTTATAGCATTTTCTGATAGGAGGATTACTTTTGCGCCACCTGTTATATGCACTGGTATTAAACTCATAAGCAGTTATGTTTTTGTACAAAATTATCCTTCTGTGTGAGAGATACCAAAAGAGGCGGGCCAATTTGCCCATTTATCTCAAGGTGATAGCGTCAGACAAACTATTACTATGTGTAGAATTACAGAGCATTCGTATAGATATGAGGGAGGTAATAGAAGGTGTGGACCATTATGGCCTATCTTTGAACCTAGCCTAAGATGGAATAAAATATTATCACATACCAAATTTTAAAGTCAATCTGTCACTGCTTTGAAGAGTTTTCGTGCGCTCCAGCCAGACGGACGGACGGTCATTGCTCAAATGACTTAAAACGTCCTAAAACGGATTTTACTCGAACATACATAATTAGAGTCTAACGTTACTCCGTCTATTTGTGGTACGTAGCAAATGATATGTACCCTTCTCCACTAAATTGATATAATAAATTCATTCAGAATTTATTATTACGAGAGGGAATTGAATCCGAATTTATTATTCCGAGAGGGGATTGAATCCGAATTTCTTGTTCATTAACTTGACTATAATTTCTTTGCCAAATTTAAAACCTTATCTATCACCTAAACCCATTCTATAAGTTTGTCAAGTTTCATAGAAATTGCTTGACTGTTTAAGAAAGTCCTAATTCACACGAGGCAAATGGGAAAAAATTGCCTCGTGTGAATTAGGACAAACGGCATACTTATATTCGGTTTTTTCAAACTTCCAACATTCTGGGATTTCTGTAAAATTCTAAGAATTTACAGATATTTTTTAAGCTGTAAGCAACTTTATCCATGTATTTAAGGCTGCAAATGATCTAATTTTGTTATTCGACTTTTGTTTGAATGTTGTACATTCGAATCGTTCAGCGAAAGAGATGGTTTTTTGGTGAATTGGAAAAGATAAGAACACTGCGTTCTGGAAGCCATGTAAACACATACACACCGTACTATGTACATATTTCGATCCTTTGTGGTGATCTCAATAGTGGTGGTGCTCTTCATCGAGGAGAACGCTTAAGCTAAGTATACATGATCGCCAGATCGGACAACGTTATTAACCCTGTTAAGGTGCTACAAATGTACGGACAATGACAGATTGTTAGGCAAAGGTAAATTGACCGTTCAGACGATTGCAAGAAAACCTTACAATTACATATATTTACAATATATTTTGTAAATATTTATATGCAGAATTGCCAATAAAAATATTTTAAAGACAGTGTTGCCAATAAAATTTTTTTCTGACAATGGCGCCGTTGTCACATGCATAAACTTCGCACATCTAACAATCTGCAAATTATCTCTCAATGACGTTTCTGCTAACGTTGCAAAACAAAAATTGTATGTTCACACGGTTGTAAATTCACAGGGTTGAATTTTTCCGCCATTTTTCTGGCAATATTGTCCGATCTGCAAATCGTGTGTACTTACCCTTAAGCTGAGTATAGACGATTGCCAGATCGGCAAACGTTATCAACACTGCTAAAGTGCTGCAAATATACGGACAATGACAGATTGTTAGGCGAAGGTGAATTGACAGTTCAGACGATTGCAAGAAAACATTACAATTTTATATATTTACAATATATGTTGTAAATATGTATATGCAGGATTGCCAATAAAAATACAGTATAGACAGTGTTGCAAATAAAATGTTTTTCTGGCAATGGCCCGTTGTCACATGCAAAAACTTCGCACATATAACAATCTGCAAATTATCTCGCAATGACTTTTCTGCTAACGTTGCAAAACAAAAATTGTGTGTTCACACGGTTGTAAATTCACAGGGTTGCATTTTCCGCCATTTTTCTGGCAACGTTGTCCGATCTGCAAATCGTGTGTACTTACCTTTAGCTTTACAATGCGCTACGTCTGCTGGGATGTATTGGCAAACAGTATTAGCTGGCAATGCTGTTTATATCGATATCAGCAAAAAGTACTTATTACGGACACAAACCAATGTTTAGTGGCGTTACCGTCTGGCGTTATCGATCTTGGTTTTCAGTTACATTTTATACATTTACAAAGAACTTCAAAATTTATGTGTATGATTGGGAAAGAAAACTAGGTAATGTGTAACTAATATTTATTATTTTCGTAATTATTAAATATTGTAATGACTATAGACTTATAAGTCTAATGAGCCACTCACTAAAAATTCTTCTTCGAATAATTCACTCGAGAATATACACAAATTGCGAAAAGGAAATGGGTGAGTGCCAGTTTATGTTTAAATAAGGATTGGGTACCCGTGAATTGCTTTTCTCTTTGCAGATACTATTCCAAAAATGTAGATATGTATGTACATAAGGATGTTTTCTTGCGCTTCGTAGATTAGGAAAAAGCGTTTGGCAGAGTGCAACACGACAAACTAATGAACATCCTTATGTCAATCGGTGTAGAGGACAAAGAAATCCGATGCATAAAAAAATCCGCACAAATTGAGATTAACAGAGAGCTGGCTGATAGCATTTCATTATCGAAAGGCGTCCGGCAGGGTTGTATTCTGTCCCCACTACTGTTTAATATTTATGGGTCGATTATGGATTGCAACCCAACTTCAGTTGAGTTGTCTACTGGCAACGCAACTGAAATAAAAATTGGTATTGGGTATGGTAACTTTTTTCAGTTGCGTTAACTAAAAATATTGTAAACAAACAAACAATTCAACAAAAAAAGGTAAATTTGAACTACAAAAATTCTATTTTTAATGATAAGCTCAGTGGGACTATTTTTTGATGATAAAATCCAATGTTCCACACGACAAAAAGGTTTAATACTGGATTTACTGCCAAATTAATATGCAATAGGTCTGTTGCCGCCTGCTCCAATGGCTATAAAGATGGCTCACCTCCTGTGGTGTTAAGATTTCTATAAAATTAATCCGCACTCTTTGCCATTCACGTAGATTATTCACCGGAGGAGATGCCTGGCGGACATTGGCCACAGTGATCAAACGCTTCAAACGATGTTTCTGCCATGTTTCATGAATGTGCAAATCCAGAGACACGGTTGACATGTACAGAGGACCTTTTACTTCGAAGGCCCTCTCTTGCCATTTTTCTGATGGCGGGGAGCCGTCAGATTCGTGACAAGAGATTTGCCGTGCTGATTTTAACAATCATAGAAATTGTAATGTTGAAAATAGTATAAAAAAATATTTATCCAACTCAAATTCACGTTTTGTTTCTTTAAAAAAAATACACAGCAACCACAAATAAATGGTTGCCGAAAAAATCCCCCATTTAACAACTGAAGTTGTCGGTAGTTGCCATCCGTAATGTAATATTGTCAATTTCAATCCATAATCGACCCATTATTCTGAGAGGATCTTTCAAGGAGGCTTAAACTTGCCTAGGGGTATGTATATAAGCGACATATATATAAATAATATTAGATATGCCGATGATACCACTGTAAAGGGTTGATAGTAAAGGATTTTCCAACAAGAGGTGTTATTTTGGTATTCAAAGAAAAATTCAATTATTTGAGATAAATGATCGGATTAATAATGAAAAACAACATCAGCCAAATGGCCACCACGACCACGCTTACAGGACCATATCCTTTTCATAAAATTTTCCATAACCAAATCACAAAGTGGCTGCCCCATGTCCTAGATAGAGGCTATCGCATACGAATTCTATCTTTGAGGTCTTGAATCGACGCTGGGCTGTTGGCGTAGACATTATCTTTCACGTGGCCCCAAAGGAAGAAGTCGCAAGGTGTTAAATCACAAGATCTCGGTGGCCAATTGTGATCACCTCTTCGAGAGATAACACGGTCCGGAAACTTTCCCCGTAACAGAGCAATGGTTTCGTTGCTTGTGTGGCACGTAGCGCCGTCTTGTTGAAAGTAAACTTTGTCAAGATCAATACCATCCAACTCCGACCATAAAAAATCATTAATCCAACAGTAACTGTTGATCCAACCTCATTTTCGAAAAAGTAAAGTCCAATGACCCCGCCGGACCATAATCCGCACCAAACAGTCAAACGTTTGCTTCTCAACAATAACTCTTGGGTTTTCCGAGCCCCAGATGCGACAATTTTGGTTGTTGACGTAGCCACCGAGGTGGAAATGGGCCTCATCATGATTTTCGAATTTTAATAATTTCAATGCGTTGTTGAATCGTGCATCGTTCCATTTTTAGTACTTGTCAAATGTCAAAGAAGAAAAGCTTCAAAAGTGATAGCTACCAAAATACCGGGTGATTCAAAATAACACCTCTTGTTGGAAAACCCTATACTTAGAAATTCAAAGTTACGGTACCCTTTTTGCCATACAAATGCATGAAAACGTATAGGGGTCTGGCCAGGCATATGTGTATGTTCGAAGGTTTGAGAATATGTGTTTGACGGGGGGTTAAACAATATTCAAATCTTTTAAATTTTAAAACTTCAGTTTTCAATAAGAACATTTTAATATATATTTTTTTCTTTTTATTTTTTGAAAAATGCACAAAGCATAATGAAAAAAAAAAACGTTAAACGAATGAAATTGAATATTTTGCGAGAGTTTTTCTAATAGGAGCCTTAAAACTATACATTTATAATAGAATTTTATGTTTGAATACGATGCGACCATAAGATAGAAATATGTATACATCGAAATCTATTCGATTACATATTGTCACCAGTCTTTATTTTTATTATTTTACTCATTAAACTCTGAGCAAGTCTATCGGTGCCTACTGATGAAAATAATAGACTAGATTTCGAGATAGATTATCGCTTAGTGCAAACGAAGTATTCGAATTTTTATTTTAATTATTTATCCCTTTGTGCAGTCTCTAATTTAAAATCATAGAAATAGAAGCATTTTGGAAATCATTTCAATAAACTATTTGCAAGTTTTATGAATAAAGCCTATAATATTTGGCATTTAATCACGTACATATATATTTTCATTTTATATTTATATTTCGTATGTATATAAATATGTATATGTAAAAAAAAGAAATAAAAACGAAGTCAATACAAAACGATCTCAAAAAAATTAACTATAAATTTAAATTATAGAAGAGAAATCACACACAAATTATAATATTAATAATAGACAGAAACAGAAAAAAATATGAAAGACTTTGGCTTTGATTTGTCATCAAAGACTAGATTAAAATAAGCCTATTTCAAATTTAAATTTAAGATAATTTAATTAGTAAATTTTTTTAGGTTAAATATGAAATAATCTTATCTTAACGTTTTATTATCTTTGTCGACAAATCAATGCCACAGTCTTTAATATTAGGACACTTTTTTCTGGACGGACACAAATGAAACGAAAATAAAATTATATCTTTACGTTTTTCTAGGCCAAAGAGAAATAATATAATAAAACATACATATATTCCTAAAAGAGTCCTTCCTTCCTAGACCTAGAACAGAGAAGCGATGCAAGCAAAACAACCACAACAAAACTCCCTCAATGTACACTAATAGAACAGCAAACAGAATTATAATGAAACGAATTTATAATTTAAAATTTAATAAAAGGAAAATAAAAAACAAACCAAAACAAATTCGAAACTCAATCAATAGTTTAGCAAATAACAAGAAACCTAAATCCTGAATCCTGAATAAAGAAAATAACAAAAAAACAGCAAACTTTAAAACAAACCAACAACAACAAAAACCAAAAGTTATACATAATAATAAAATAACAAAAAATAAATGCCTAAAAGTATTCATAGAAAACAAATTAAAAAAAAAAAACGAGAAAACATCTAAAAATAGATTTATTTAAAAGAAATATTAGATATCATTTCAATACTTAATAATATACATAAATACTCGTACTCATACATAAAAAGAAATGCCACAATTCTAAAATCATAGACACAAAAAAGAAATGAATGCAAACCCAAAATAGACTACAAAATAAAAGGATATTTAATGAAATTAAAAAGGCCTTTTGTTAAACCACACACACACCCAGAGAGAAGGAAGAGCGCATGCGCGGAAAACGAATGAATAATATTCAATTGTTTTATTTATAAAAAATTTCTAATAAATATACATCTAATGTCACATCATCAATTACCAAGTAATAGTTGTGTATTGTTGTATAATATTATTGACAAACGAGTTGTAGAATTTAACAAAAAATAACTCGTACGATCTATGAGATATGTCGTCTGTCTGTATATCTATAAAAAAAAACAAAATTAAAACAATAAACAAAAAAGCTTAACAAAAACCCATAAATTTGCTAAGAAGGCTTTAATACAAATACACCATAATACCATCATATACGAGTAAAAATAATAGTAACAAAATTTATATAAAAAAACAGTTATTTTCTCATTCTCATTATTAATCGCAAATGACAAAGTTGTTAAAAATTGTTGAACACAAAACAGAAAATAAATGAAGAAGTCTTTAGAGAGGTGGTTTATAAATATTTTCTAAGTTTCTTATACCTTTTTTTATTGCTAAAGTTTTTGGAAATTTTAAATTCTCTGAGCGAAGTTTTTTTTAAATATTAAAAAATTCTTTGAATATTATTATTGTGTACAATAAGAGTTAGAGCCCCAAATTTCATAATTCTCTAAGCCGTTTATTTTATCCATAGGTACGAACACAGAAAAAAATGTTGTACTTTTAAAGATTTGGCATCAAAGACGTACTAATCACTTGAAATAATAACGTTTAGTTCTAAATTGTCTGATAAGGACTTTAAGTACTATGACCTCTTTGTAACCAAATCTTTAAAATTAGGATACTTTTTTTTTCTATGTAGTTGACTATTGATTCTTTGACCCACAGGTTTTTCTTTGCATTTCTTTACATACACTAAACAACAACAAAAATTAGTTCCACTATCCACAATATATTTTGATGTTTAATTTTTGTTTTTAAAAAAGATAACTTATTATTATTGAAGTTTCTAAGTGGAACATAGGACACCAACAAAGTTTTTCCAATCACTTCTTAGGTTAGGTTAGGTTGAATAGAGGAGACGTTTAAACGTCTCATGTCCATGTACATACACTTATGTCAGTGGTTCGGCCTGTTTTGCGCTCCTTATTTATGATTTTGTATACCCCTCGGGTTACAGAAAATCGGTACTAGCCACGAATTTTCTCAGCATCATCCAGTCATATCCTCTGCCATGATATCCGACTATTTGATGCCTGAAATTGAAGCTCGTGATGTCGGCGACATTTGGTTTCAACAAGACGGCGCCACTTCCCACACATCGCATCAATCAATCGATTTATTGAGAGAACACTTCGGTGAGCAGATAATTTCACGTTTTGGGCCGGTCGATTGGCCACCAAGATCGTGTGATATCACACCGTTAGACTTTTTGCTGTGGGGATATGTAAAGTCTAAAGTTTATGCGGACAAACCCGCTCCGATTCAGGCCTTGGAGCAAAACATCACGCGTGTCATTCGCCAGTTACCAGTCGAAATGCTCGAACGAGTCATCGAAAATTGGACTCAACGGATGGACCATCTTAGACGTAGCCGCGGCCAACATTTGATAGACATAATCTTTATAAAATAAATGCCAACGAATGTTCTTTCAAATGATAATAAACATTCCCCATTCAATTTGAATTTTCTGTGTTTTTTTTCTTTAAAAAAGTAGGGAACCTCGAAATAGATCACCCTATATTTGCAGTCACTTTGTCGTTCTGATACCTTTTAGTAGGTCTAAAATCAGTTATTCTTCGTTCGCATCACTTGCGTGCGAAATAGAGAAACGGGCTGTTAGGCTTTGTGGTATTACAGAGCCAGTTAACACACTTTGTGATTGCTCGAACTTCTGCTTGAAATACTGTGTTATGGTCTGGGAGGCGGAAGTAAAGTTCGACTTCTGGTTCATCAATAAAAAGTCCCAGACCCGTCCTTCCTCCTAGCCTGGACCCATCAGTGTAGCAGCTGTTTCCCACTGGCACATGAGCTAGTGTTCCGTTTTCCCAGGAGCGTCTGTCTGCCACGAACGAATCGCAGGTAGCTGTAAGCCGCACTTCAGGAATGCGGTCGGAGATTTCCATTGTTTGAATATGTCCGACCAGTGATTGTAATATCTTCTGATGGTACGACTTGTGGTCTCGATTTATCCATTCATCCATCACTTGTAGACGTCTCACTTCTACTTAATGTTAAATGTTTTGCTTCGCGACACGTTATTTGAGCCCTGTTTAGTTCGTCTTGAACTTGTCGTCTCCATGTTTGGTCAGGTCTTCCTTTGCGGTGACTGCCTTGTGGATTCCATTCTAGGGCTTCTTTGGCAATATTTCTTTCTGCCTTCCTCAGAGTGTGTTTATCGCCACTTCCTGCTTTCGATTTCGGTACTCATAGGTCTTTGTTTAGGTTAGGTTAAGAGTGGCAGCCTGTAAAACAGACTCACTTAGACTACACAGTGCATTGTGTTACCGCAGGGACGTAAGGGAAAACATAAGTCATCCCTAGCCACTCGCGTTGAACCAATGTGATAGCTTTAAAAAGCTCAAAAGTTAGCGATTTCTAACATCAGCCAAAGAAATAAGAGCCTAAGGTTGCATGTCGCCTTCTAAAGAGAGAGCAGAACCCGGACTCAAAAGGTTTTCTATTGATTCCTCCTTCTCTTAGGTTAGGTTAGGTTAAAGGACGCGTAGTACACTACCAATTGGCGTGCACTACTCTACTCGGAGACCGAAAGGTCCATTGTGTCAGTCCTATAAAGAATTAAAGATTTGGAGAAACAGTAGAAAAAATAATATATTAAAAATGAGAGGGGTGGAGGGGCCCCCAATATGAAGTGAGAAGAGTGGGAAAAATGTTGAATTAAAAAAGGAGAGAGCAGAGAAGTTCCTGCAATAGACAATGCCGTTTAGGCAGATGGATGAGCGGTTGTCATCCCCAGCCACTTCAGGCAACTAATATAATTGAGGATATCGATTTTATGCGATGACAGAGCTTCGAGATCTTTGATCGTAAAGCCTCCTAGGTAGCAGTGTCTTCTTCTAAAAAGAAAAGGACATTGGCAAAGAAGGTGATCGATCGTTTCAAGTTCCTCTTCGTCTGTACAGAGACCACAGTAGTCCTCGGTGTCCCGTTTCCACTTTGATTTAAATGCTCTAACGTTACAGCGGCATGTGAAAACGCCCACTAACAGGCGTAAATTCGTCTTTGTGAGCAAGCAAGTCTCTTGTTCTGGTTTGTGACATAAGAGGCCAGAGAGACCTAGCGTTTTACAGTCCGGTCTGGCTTTCCAATTCTGGTTAACTTGATCCCTGTAGAAGCGCTCTATCATGCCGAAGAACTCACAGATTGGTGGGAGCTCATCAGCCTTCTCGTTTCTGTTGATGTCACAGTGTCCTGGGACCCAGCAGAGCTTGACGTTAACTGTTAATTTTTGCATTTCTAATATGCAATCATTCACTAACTTGGATTTAATGACGTTGGAGTTCAGTGCCTTCAGAGCAGCTTGACTATCAACATAGATAGTTATGTTTTCACCCTGCCTGGAAAAACCCTCGTTAATTAAACGCAACGTAAACAGAATGGCAAAAACCTCCGCCTGAAAGACACTGCAGGTGTCTGACAACCTATAAGATCTGCTAATGCTAAGAGATACACTAAAGATGCCAGCCCCCGTTCCCACATCCATCTTTGATCCATCTGTGTAAATAGCGTGACCACGAAAGGGAGATCACCATTCAGCCAATCTGATCTAGAAGGGATCGACGTGTCCAACCTTGTGGAGAAATTCAGAACAGGTGGCAAATAATCAGTTTGTCCTTTAAGAACCCTCAGCCTGGGCCTGTTAGATGCCTCATTAAGGATCTTTAAGTGTCCGCAGTTTGAGTTATGCCACATAAGTGATTCGCGGAATAGCACACTTGGTGACGCTACACTTAATATATTGACCTATCGGTTGAAGGTTTAGTAAAGTGTTCATCGCCGCTTGCGGTGTACTCATTCTTGCGCCGGTTATGAATAGAGATGCAATTCTTTGAACTTTCTCTAAAGATTTTAGCTGGTGTCTATATCCAGTTGCTTTCCACCATACTACTGAACCATTGGTGAGGATGGGACGCACAATCGCGGTGTAAATCCAGTGGATAGTACTTGGGCGGAGCCCCCAACTTTTTCCTATGGAACCTCTGCAGGAGTAGATTGCATTCAGTCCCCTTTTTGACTCTTTCACTCTATCTTTCTCGAATGATCTGAGTATCACCAACCACGTCATGAATCAACTGAGCGGCCTTTGATGTAGGCATGTTGACAGTTACTGATTAATGACGGTTGTAAACTATCCCTAATATAGGTGCCAATAAGTCTTTCCAACGTTTTTAAATTGGTCTATAGTCCCTGGGCGTGGAGTGGTTGGGTTTTCCCGCTTTGGGAATGAAAACCACCTTGACCTCACGCCATTTTGAGGGTATACATATAATTCCTAAGTAGGCATTGGCTAAAAATCAGCGATAGCATATTAACTGCTATTGGCCCTGTATTTTGTAGCATGGCTGGTGATATGCCATCTGGTCCGGCAGACATAAAGGGTTCGAAGGAGTTAATAGCCCACAAAATGTTCTTGTCGGTTAATAAGTCATTTAGCACAGTGGACGCGCTTTCATCACAATGTGGTGCACTTGATCTAGTACTGACATTGGGAAATTCCTCCTGGACTACGTTCCAACACCCGGGAAAGTGTGCCTTCGCTAAAAGGTCCAGAGTTTCTGTGGACTCAGTCAATATTCCAAGTACCACCTTCCTTCTTAATGCTACCCACCGCCTTTGGATCTTTTGATAGCAGTCGTCGGAATCTGGAGGACTCCTCCTTCTCTTCGTCTCCACAGCTTCTGCAAAAGTCATTATGCCGGACCTTCGACCTCTCTGCGTGCCGTCCAATAAGACAGTGACCCGTCATGACAGTCACAATAAGTGAGACGTCCGGTATCGACAACGACAGCAGAGCGTTGGTGCATTTTAAGTCTAGTCCGGGCCTGGAATATATGCAATTCCTTACAAAATTCCTAAATTACCACCTGTCATTTGTTGCCGTAAGTGCACTATCTCTCAAGGAGAGCTTGCAGGTTACTAGAGGAATGTCGGCACACATATCAGGTGAATATTGAACTGTTCAGCAATCTGTTAAAAGATCTGCGACAGTCGGGGGCAGTTTTTGAATTCAGGAATATAGTTTCCAGGGACTTGATAGCAGCTCAGGCTATCAGAGAAAATATGTGGCCTTCGGTAGCTCAGTGTATAGTACATTAGACTTGGATCCCGAAGATGCTGGGTTCAATTCCCAGCCAGGACACTGGAAAAGTTGAACATCAACATTACATGTTTTCATCACAATTCGATTTTCAGCAGCTAAAAATAACTCACCGGGCGCACTACCACTACAACAACTTCCGATCACCCATGTCAACAGGGAAGTTAAAAATAGACATAACAAAATGACGACTACTAACAGAAATATAGCGCTTCTAGTGGAGAATAGAGACTTTCATAAAGATTTCTAAGATTTATGTCTGATAAACAATACAGTGATCAGGCAGTCTTTTTGCAAGTGGTATCTCAAGTTCCTCAGAAATGACACCAAAGCCCACTTGGTTATTGAGTTTGGAACCGTCTGTATAGAGGAACTATTCTGCCATCTTGTTAAAAGATCTGCGACAGTCGAGGGCTGTTTTTGAATTCAGGAATATATAGCGTGATCCATTTCGAGGTTCCCTACTTTTTTAAAGAAAAAAAAAAACAGAAAATTCAAATTGAATGGGGAATGTTTATTATCATTTGAAAGAACATTCTTTGGCATTTATTTTTTGAAGATTATGTCTATCAAATGTTGGCCGCGGCTACGTCTCAGATGGTCCATCCGTTGAGTCCAATTTTCGATGACTCGTTCGAGCATTTCGACTGGTAACTGGCGAATGACACGCGTGATGTTTTGCTCCAAGGCCTGAATCTAAGCGGGGTTGTCCGCATAAACTTTAGACTTTACATATCCCCACAGGAAAAAGTCTAACGGTGTGATATCACACGATCTTGGTGGCCAATCGACCGGCCCAAAACGTGAAATTATCTGCTCACCGAAGTGTTCTCTCAATAAATCGATTGATTGATGCGATGTGTGGGAAGTGGCGCCGTCTTGTCGAAACCAAATGTCGCCGAGATCACGAGCTTCAATTTCAGGCATCAAATAGTCGGTTATCATGGCACGATAACGATCGCCGTTGACGGTTACGTTCTCACCGGCATCATTTTTGACTTAAGTTAAATTATTAGGACTTCATCATTTCGACTTAAAAGGTACAAATATTCTCTAGTATTTCACGTCGATCGGGCAATTTTTTTTCAGAAACGAAATCGCTATAAAACGCCCACGATTTTATACACTCAACGACAAATTGACACTTCAGCAAAAAGTTTATTGTTACAGTAGAGTTTGTCTGCTGCGAAAGGGAAAACTGTCTTGTCCGCTAGTTTAGCTAACTGTTTTCTATGATATTTTTACAAACTAGCAGCAGACAAGTTTGCTATTTAATAGGAAGCTCTTTTTGGGCGTAGAAATTGGAATTTATAAACTTATCGGGTCCCCGGTCAGTATCTCGAGTTACCCCCAAAACTATGAGCGGGAGTAACAAAATATATTGGGGTTAGTGGAAATATTGTGTGCTGTTGAATAGTGCTATAGAAAAAAAAATTGAAATTGATTTCCGTTAATTTTTTATTTCGCGAAATCCTACTATCACACATAAATTGCTGTAGCCGCAGATTTTCTGCTATACAGAAAAATGTGAAAATTTCCCCTATGTTTGCTGATTACGAATTCACTGTTATAACGATGAAATTTAACTACGAATTCAGAAAATGCTACGATATTATTAATAGCCATCTTATTCGTGGCTTAACTTTCCAAATACTTCCCTTCCCGAGGGAGTCATTTCGTACCTTATCCATGCCTACCACAATTGTCTGAGAAAGTCGTTCAACTTTCCAACAGCTAAAAAAATGCCATTGAACTGCATCCAGTTTAAAATGTATTGAATGAATACTACTTAATCAATTAAAAATTCCGCCGCTTCCAGATAATGTAAATTAAAGCTTAAATTCCCCGCCCGTCCCATTTCATTTTTAATCGTTAATTATTAAATAATTTTATTCATTCATTTCATAAATCCCCTCTAAATTATTTAAACAGCAAAACAAATGATATATTATACATATGTAATATACAACTGATAAAATAAAGTATTATAAAATATATTTAAAAAAACCAAAAAAATCATCTTAATACAAAAATAATATTAACAACAAAAGAGAAAATGGCAAATATTAACCGACATGAGATAAGACGAAAGGTATTAAGTGTTAACTTATTTATCGATTGCATACAAATGAAATAATAAACAAAATTAAAATTAAAAATAAAAACAAGTTTTATTAAGTAAATGAATGACAAGAAAAACATTATTACATTATTATACATAAAATGGAAAATTAAAACAAAAGAACATATTATTATTATTATTACTAATATTATTTAAAGTCACATTAAATTATATTAAACAAATAAAAAAGGAAATAAAAAGTGGACAAAATGATATATACATCATATTCAATGAAAAAAGAAAATGAAACAGTAACAAATTCTTATAAAATAACTTTGAAATGATAATAGCGTGTTTTGAAATTTAAAAAAAGATTTAAAAGGTTCTAAAGGTTTGTAGAACGTTTCTCATTTGCAACACTAAACATGGGTTGAGCGTGTGAGACATGATGCAAAGAATAAGGTAAAGTACCGAGATCAGCTGATTTACAATTTTCCCCAAAGACAATTTAGGTTATAACCCACTAGTGTATTTCGATGGCTTAATATAAAAAGGGCGTATCTCGATTTTGTTTTTCCGTAACAGGGTCACGAAAAACCGAATAAAAACAAAACAAATTCTTTGACTAGACAATACATATAAATTCTATATTTGCAACTATAGCCACCGATAATTTTAAAAATTAAGGTGCATTTGACAGTTTTAGACAAGAATAAACGGAAAAGGCAATTATCACAAAAATCAAGAAACGCCCTTTTTATACTAAGCCATCGATTTGCAACATTTTTTCCACAAGATGGGGGAAAAGTAAATTTCGCGAACGTTTGTATACGTTTGAGAAGATTTTTAGGTAGCCATCTAGAGTTTAGAGACGCGAATGTACAGAGTTTTCCAACAAGATGCGTTATTTTGAATCACCCGGTATATCGGTAGCTGTCACTTTTGAAGCTTTTATTCTTTGACATTTGACAAGTAGAAACTACGCCATTACTAAAAATGGAACGATACACGATTCAACAACGCACTGAAATTATTAAAATTCACTACAAAAATTGTGAAAATCGTGCAGTCACAGTTCGCAAAACTAAAGCATTTTTGGGTCGTCGTGAAGCACCTTGTCGGACCGCAATACAGATATTGGTGGGAAAATTCGAGCTGTTGGGACAAGTTAGTGATGTGAAGAATAAAACCCGTGCACGTCGCTCAAGAACAACTGAGAATATTACTGCAGTAGCCCAAAGTGTTGAAGAAAACGCAGGTTTGTCCATTCCTCGTCGTTCTTTGGAATTGGGTATTCCACAAACGACATTACGCCGTATCTTGCATAAAGACTTGGGTCTTAAGGCTTACAAAGTTCAGTTAACACAAGAACTCAAGCCGGACGATCATCAACAACGTCGTGTCTTTGCTGTTTGGGTCCTTGAAATGCATGCAAATGATCCGGAATTTCATCGAAAAATCATCTTGACTGGTGAGGCCCATTTCCCCTCGGTGGCTACGTCAACAAGTGATCACAATTGGCCACCGAGATCTTGTGATTTAACACCTTGCGACTTCTTCCTTTGAGGCCACGTGAAAGATAAGGTCTACGCCAACAGCCCAGCTTCGATTCAAGACCTCAAAGATAGAATTCGTGAGCCTATCGAGGATATAGGGCAGCCACTTTGCGATTTGGTTATGGAAAATTTCTTGAAAAGGATATGGTCCTGTGGAGAGCATTGTGTACCTGCTTTGCTACTGTCCCTCATTAAGTAAACGACGTCTGGATAAACTGGGGTCGGGCTTTCTGGGAAGTCTGACGCATCTTCCCGGTTCCGATATACGTACTATGGATAACTTTATTTATCAAACAGGTTGGTTTCGATGAGAGTTATCTGAGCTCGTTATATCACTAGACCCCATATTGGTCTATGGCTGGCTGCCACCCTTACCTAAACCTAAATCTACCTGCCAGGGATGAATATTTTGTCAGAATACCAGGTAATAGTAAGTATCTCGATTTTTATGCAGATGGTTCGAAGTTTGATGGGATGATTAAGATTGGCTTCGGATTATACTGTAAACAACGTACTCTTGATACACAGACTACTAGGTACTTGCAGTGTCCATCAAATCTAAAATAATGGTAATAAGGGAAGACACCAAGTCGTTGCGACGCAACATAGTGACCAACAGTGGAGTTGTCGTTTACTCGGACAGCCAGGTTGCCATCTCTCGAGGCTATACCCCTAAATTCGTAAGCAACCATCGACTGCCGCATAACGCTTAATGGGATGGCTGAGCAGTTTAACATATACATAGGTATGTACTTGGACATAGGTACATCCATATATCCCGGGGAACTGCAAATCCGATGAACTTGGTAGGACAGGTACGACATTATGAATTCTCCAAAATACCTCTTCGCACTAAAGAGGAAAAAACTGTCCAGGTTTGTTGCAGTTCAGACGGGATAAGCCTGATCGTCGTAAATGACATGAGGTTTGTAATTGAGTCCAATGACTTCTGCAGAAGCTGTGGAGATGATGAAGAATTGGATAGCATGGAGCACCTGCTTTATTTCTGTTGTTTGCGGCCTTTCTAGAAAGTCTGAGAGATCTGGTTAGGACCAATATTCGTATTATTGTTAACATTGTGCACCAAGCAGGTTGGTTCTGATGAGGAGCAAACGCGGCCATGGTAGCACTAGGGACTTAAGTTGGTTTATGTGAGTTGGTAACATCGGTTGTCAGTCTAACCTATCCTAAGGATGTCAAAGTTACCATTGGAGTTACCATATCAGCTGCCACCCACAAACTGTTAAGGTTGCCAAGACTCACAAAATACATGGTAAGTAACAATCCGCATAGGTGTAACTAAAGGTCTTTAGAAAATAACGTACCTTTTTGGCAATTCTAATGCAAATCTCTTCAATATCCTTCTATAACTGAAAATGCACCGTCATATGTGTATATAAATATAGAGCTTTATTAGTTCCATCACAATCACTATGGGCCGATGATTTCAACGGAAACATGGAGTGCAAAAATGCTTAGCATTAATATTTTCTAAGAGCTGATGTTTGCGTCGTATCAAGTCAATCTACATCAACAATTTACATAGTATAAAAAACGATTCCTTAATACAATAAAAAATACAAAAAAATAAACTGGAAACAGGAGGCATACAAGACAACATTATTGATTTGCATAAGCGTCACAACGTCATTAGTACATCTATTCAGCGACAATGTCCTTAAGCAGACCCATAAGGGATAAACGGTCTACGAGGCGAGATTTCATATCTTCAACGTTGCGTCCAATCCATTGAATATTGAAATTGATAGTCTCATAGGCCGATTGAACACTCTTTTCGGATTTCTTGAAGTATTCTTTGTTGCCCTCAATAAGCTGGGTAATTTTGTTGAGATCTTCCGAGGAAATAATTTGATTGGACAAGGCGGATAGAAGCTTGCCAATATCCGTAGACTGAGGACCAAAGCTGAAAGAATAAGACAATTTAAGATTTTAATTATCTATACTTATATATACTACTTGTGTTTGTGAACAACTTACAATTCATACAAGCTGGCAATATTCTCGGCATAGTATTCCCGTGCAATGGGTGCCCCGGCTTCGCTACGCGCTACCGCGCTGAAGGCAAACGTTACATCCTGTTTGCGTATATGTTCCGCCTTATCGAAAGTCAAATCGATATAGTCTCTTAGCACCTTTTCGTTGCGTGAGCAGCCCAACGAAATGATAATAGTTCTCTTCTCGGTAGCCACATTGGAGGCCTTGTAACGTTGCCACAAGAAATCCCAATCGTCTTTATCACCATGACGTATGGCCGTGCAATAGACTGTGGGTCTCAAATCTGCAGGTATTTTATTTTCTTCATCGGGTTTTTTCGAAAGTTTCCACTGTTGGAAATAGTTTACAGCCGACCGGATACAATCCTCTAACTCTATGCGACAAGCCCAACCAGTTACCAGAGATTTGAGCAAAATTTGTGAATGTGTCTTGCTCGTTTCGAGGGTGTTATTTAGTCCATCCAAATGGTTATAAATTGGATCGATAATGTAGCGCATGTAAGCCTGAAAAGAAAAAATTATAAAAATGAACATAAGAAGAAAATAACAGAAATTGCGGAGATGAGGAGGAGGAATCCATAAAACATCTTTGAGTATCCATAAAACATCTTTCGAATAAAGTATCCCCTTTAGTTTTGTTTCTTTAGGAAACATTAGGCAGTTTAATAACTTTTAAAGGCAAGCTAAATTGTTCAATGTGAGGGTCTAAAGCAAGGCTTCTCATCCGTGTGGGTTCTGGGCCAAACAATATTGCTGGGCTTGAAATGTCATTATACAACTGTATCAGATAAATCTACTCCTTATGACGACTCTTTGTGTTAGTTATCTACTCCTTAGTATACGAAAAGTTGAGTGGGGCACAAGTTTGGTTATACACTCTTTGGTAGACTGCCACTTGGATTATCTAATACTTAGTTGGTTTATATACCGCTTAGTAGACGTCCACTTGAGCTACCTATTCCTCAATAGCCGTCAATTTGGGTTATTCACTTCTTAATAGAGGGCCAATTGGGTTGTATACTCCTTAGTTGACAACAAATTGGGTAATCTACTCTTTAATTGACCACGTGTTGGGTTATAGAGGACAAGATGGATTATCTACTAGTTAGTAGACTACCATTTGGGTTATCGACTGCTAAGTTGACCACCAGTTGGGTTGTCTATTTCTTAGTAGACGACCAGATGAGTTATCTACTCCTTTTCAGACAACTAGTTGGGCTATCTACTCCTTAGTAGACTGCAAGTTGGTTTATCTACTGGTTAGTAGACCTCCACTTGATTTATCTGTTCGTCAGTAGGAAGACAGTTGTGTTATCTTCTCATTAATAGAGGGCCAGTTGGGTTGTACACTCCTTAGATGACGACAAATTGGGTTATCTACTCTTTAATTGACTACGACTTGGGTTATCTACCTTAGTAGAGGGCCAGTTGGGTTATCTACACCTTAGTGGACGAAAAATTGGGTTATCTTCGCGTTAGTTGACGACAAATTGGATTATCTACGTGTTAGTATACGACAATTTGGGTTATCTACTCCTTAGTATACGATCAGTTGGGTTATTTACTCTTTAGTAGTGGACCATTTGGGTTATCTACTCGTTATTTGACAACCAGTTAAGTTATCTACTCCTTAGTAGTCGAGCATTTGGGTTAGTGGACGACCAGTTGGGTTATCTACTGGTTAGTAGACCTACACCTGAGTTATCTACTCCTTAGTAGGCACTTAGGTGTGTCATCCACTCATTAATAGGAGTCAGTTCGGTTGTACGCTGCTAAGTTGACGACAAATTGGTTTCTCTAATCTTTAATTGACTACGAATTGGGTTATCTACTCCTTACTAGAGCGCCAGTTAGGTTATCTACGAAAAATTAGGTTATAAACTCGTTAGTAGACGAGTAATTGGGTTATCTACTCCTTAGTAGACGATAAGTTCGGTTATCTTCTCGTTAGTAGACGACCAATTTGGTTATCCACCACCACTTATGAGGAGATGAAGTATCCACTCAGAAGTATAACTTCATATTTTTGAAGCAGTACCTGATGGAATGCTACCTACCACTGTAGACATTCCAACCAAGTGGTTAGGCTTCCCCTTCCGTAATTTAGGAGATATATTTATAATGTAGAGCGCGTAGTGTGAACGGTGCCAAAGTGAACATAGGGCAGTGCTTCTCAACACTCTGACGTTCAACAGATATTAAGTAAATGTCGTTCTAGAAATTATTCTCCATCAGTGGCATCAGAAGAAGTGGTACTGCGGCGATAAACACGAGTGCAGACAAATTAAATGGGCCGCATGAAACGTTATATCTGTTTTGTTACCAAGCAAATCCCACTCATATTGTTCTCAACAGCAAAGAAGCAAATCCCTATGCCGACGACAAACTAAAAAAATATATTTTTGCTGGAACATCAACTATACAAATTAGTTTTCTATAAATATTCAAAAAACAAATCCTCCCGAAACGATATGAAAAAATAAGTGTGATTCGTTTATAAATTTTCTTACCTTAAAATGCATATGCTGCTCTGGGAAAGGTCTCAACAAACGAATAACATTAGAGAGACCATCCAAAGCCGACTTCCATGGTAAATATTCACGTTCTTTGGTCAGGTATTCCAAAATATCGAAGGTGATGTCGTAGTCATGATATCCGCTCCAGGCAAACGATATGGCATCATCAACCAGATGGGCACGATTCATTACATGAATCGAATCAAACTTATCGCTGTTCAAAGTGGAATTCAGTAGTCTCCAATTACCGATGTCATACATGACCCGATAGACTCCAGATAGCTGAATATTAAAGATAATCCATTCATTGGCCGCAGCCACATTCGACAACTTCAGTGGTATAATTTTCTCAGAGTCGTCACATTCCAACCATGCCTTGGGTGTTGTAGTCATGAAGTCCAACTCGGACGGTGTAGTATAACTCAAAGGAACCCACCAACATTTCTTAGCTTCCTCCTCGGAAATGGTATTGTTCTCCAAAAATCTATGTTGGGTAATTTCTATAGCACCGGTTTCATAGTTGCGATTAACTTTCACCAGGGGAAAGCCGGTCTGCAAAGTCCAGGAATCCATGATTGTTTTCATATCGTATTCTGGTTTTATGCGATTGAATTTGTGTGCCTTTTCTGTGAAGGATAACCACAAATCGTCTTGTTCGGCATTTTCATATTTATGTTTGGTCAGATAATCGCGAACACCCTCAAAGAAACCATCCTGGCCCAGGAGCATGTGCAACATTCTCAAAACGGCTGATCCCTTTTTGTAGGAGATGGAATCGAAACGTTCACCGATTTGACTGGTATTCAAAATTGGTTGTGATATGGGATGACTGCTTAACTGGGCATCACGACGGAAAATCGATATGGAATTGTCCAAAGAATCAGCATTATAGGAATCCCATTCAGGACTTAAGTTCTTTACGCCCAAACTAGCGATGTATGTAGCGAATCCTTCATTCAGCCACAAATCAGTCCACCATTTCATAGTGACAAGGTTGCCAAACCATTGATGAGCCAATTCATGGGCTATTACTTCAGCAATACGCTGCTTATTCGATTCTGATGAGACGTTGGGAGCAAACAACAAAGCCGTTTCGCGATAGGTAATAAGACCCCAATTTTCCATAGCACCAGCACTAAAATCAGGTATGGCTATTTCGTCGACCTTTTTCAAGGGGAATGGTATGCCGAAAATTTCCTCGTAGTACTTGAGAACATTAGGACCCACTTCAGCAGCGTAGTCACACTGATCTATGTAGCCGCTACGGGACCAGGTGCGGAACACAACGTCAGATCCCTCAACTTTGGACTCTTTGAAGGTGAAATCATTGACGGTGTAGGCCACCAAGTAGGTAGACATGGGAACGGACTCCTCAAATATACTCCAGACGAAATCGTCCAAACCATTTCTATAATAAAGGTAAGAAAAATATTTTTAAAATCTCTGAATTTTTGAGAGACTACGTTCTTAGAGAAAATTTCGTTAATTATTGTCATCATCTGGCAACGACAACTTGTATCGATTTAAACTGAGATACTCTCTCGGCTAAAGACCAACCTGCTTCTATACAGTGATAGAAAGCAAGTATTTTTACATGGCAAAATATATTGCAAGTATTTCATTGGTTGGGGAATCGTGTAGTTTGATCCATTTCTTTCAGGAGACGCTGCAGTCGCAGATACGCAGTCTGTGTGACTCTTTACAATGAAATAGAAGGTTCATTCCTACCGCTTCCTGATGACTTGAAAGCACTTTATATTTATTTATCTCTACAGGATCATCTGAGAGGAAAGGCACGAACAACATGATTTTCAAAGAAATCTATTTAGTGACCTATTACATCATATTGCACTCGTTTGTAAAGTAATGGAACTAGAAGTTAAACTTTTTTTTATTAAAATACCTCGCACTCCCTTCCTTTCTATGTTCAGGACAACAAGTGAATATACAATGATAGCTTTCTTAGACATAAAGGGTTGTAGGTCCCTCTATGTCTAACATAAATGCAGTCGCAATAGTTAAGACTTTGGCAACCCTGGGGGTTGATAACAATAGACGAATAATCATTCATAACCTTCTGATTAAGAGACGCATCTTGGCAAGGTTAAGGTCAATTGTCCTCCGTAGATTTATCAGCTGAGGAAAACATCTTCTGCCTCATGAACAGTGTTTTGCTTTCTCTGCAGAAGATGGGCTAAGGTAAATGCGTATGCTGATACATCCTACATCAGGTGCCTCACACTGTGTGCCTCGCTGAGTGTGCTCCTGGATACACATTTACCGGGCAACTTTGAGGAGGCATTGAATATTTCAATTAGTGATTCCTTTGAAGAGCATCCATCAAAGTTCGCAGTTCGAGATGTAATCGCATGTTGAATTCTTTGGGCTATCAAATGCTGTAAACCTTTTAAGTCACCAGGACCAGACAATATCTCGTCGGCGGAGTTAGAGGCAATGACTGATCTAATTGATCCCTGGCTCAGAGAGATCTACACATGCTGTATCAATCAGGCCTATATAGCAACAAAATGGAAAGAAGCCAAGGTTGTTTTCATTCCAAATGCGGGAAATCCGTCCCATAGTTCCGATTCACACGAGGCAACTTTAGTTGCGTCAATTCGAAAGTTCATAGAGAGAGGCAGGATGGATAGAAGGGAAGGAATTCCTCCATTTCTCTCACAACTAAAGTTGCCTCGTGTGAATCGGAACATACTGCCCCAGTAGTCTATCGTAATTTCTACTAAAACCCTGGAGAGATTAATAGATAGTTACCTAAGGACTACAATTGATCACAGGCTAATGTCCAATCATCATACCTTTATCAAGAGCAAGACCACCCAAACCGCCTTGCATGAACTAGTGAGCTATATTGAAGTATATCTCTCCTTAATTACGGCTCTAGCAAACCTGGTGGTTGGTAGCAGTATATGAAGGTTCCTCCATAGATTGAACAGTATTCCTCTCTCCATGAACAGTATTCCTCCTTTCTATGGAGATGGTGAGTGTGAAGGATATTGTCTATGCAAATGAAGTGGCAATAGCTGTTGGAGCGAAGTTTCCGAGTACTCTTAGAGACATCCTACAAAAGACCCTTCAAACATCCACCGCAAGAGGTATAAGATACCAAATGCTGTACCTATCTTCTTGAGGTTGATGGCGTAGCAATAACAGTTAGAGGGAATTTTCCAAGTACTCTCAGAGACATACTACAACAGGTCCTTCACTCCACCATAAGGTACCAACTGCTGTACCTATCTCCTGGAGGGTATTGATATTCCCTTCTCTGTAAGCGTAAAATACTTTGGAATTTTACTGGACAGGAAGTTAAACTTCGAAACCGACAGTGTGGAAAGAGCAACGATATTATGACAAGCCAAAATGTCGCAGCTACTGCTATTAGACTTAGAAAACTGTCACTCTGACCATGAAGTGGCTACTGACATACACTATCAACTAACTTACATACACCAGGGGAATTGGAATATGTGGGCATTAGGGAGTTTAGTCTTGTTCTATGGTTATTCCAAGAAATTTTACCGAAGAAAAATCCATTTCGAGCACCCGGATCTTTCAAAATAGGTATTTTTAATATCTATTTTATAAGCAAGCATATTTTGGAAAAATACCCATTTTCAAAGATCCGGGGGCTCGAAATTCATTTTTGAGCAATGATTTCTTCGACAAAGTTTTTTAGAATGACCCATACAACAAGAATCGCGAGATGCCTTTGTACAATTCGGTCCACCTTAGTGGTCATGGATTGTGCCCTCATAGAAACAAATGACAAATGGTCAGGAAATGCATACATTCCAAGTCGATGTGGACCTGCATAAACTCCAAACTCAGTGGTGAGTTGAGAACGACTGATGTAGTAATTGTTATACTTCATTTAATGTCGCTAGATTTACAGCAAGCCTCTGGCCTGGAAATACAGACTTGGTTTCATTCTAGACACAATGTCTATCATTCAGGCATTGTTCATTACACTATGACTGAAAGATAGGAAGTATCTCACTCATATACCTGATAGATCAGAATGAAATGTTTGCATCTCCGGATATAGGAGATTCGTGAACTTCTATACAGACGTTTCCTAATTAAACAACTACGTGGGTTTTGGAGTCTTTTAAAAGAACCGGGGATATACATTCCACAAAAAATACCGCCGGATAACTGTAGTTTTTACCAGGCAGAATTCTTAGCTATTAGGGAGGTAGAAGAATGGCTGAGAACTGATGTTCTGACTAATAAATATTGTTCTGACTATAAAAAATATTGATGCCATTTTTTTTCTGATAGTAATTCTGCATTAATATCCCTGGAAACTGCCTTCCTGAATTTTAGAACTGCCCTCGACTGTCGCAGATATCTTAACGATATAGCTGAGCAGTTATTCGATATTAAACCGGTTCGACTTGCCACGGGAATTAGAATATGTGAGCATGCCTCTAGTGACCTGCAAGCTCTTCTTGTGAGATAATGCACCTACGGCAACAAATGAGGGGTAGTCACTAATCAAGAAGTGCATACATTCCGGGCTGATGTGACCCTGCCTATACTCCAAACGCACGAAGGTTCTGCTGTCGTTATCGAGGCCGGACGTCTCACTTTTCGAGTCTTTCATGACGGGTCATTTGGCTGATGTTGTTTTTCATTATTAACGGCATACCTTCATCTTTATTTTGAAATAAACATCCGATCATTTATCTCAAAAAATTGCATTTTTCTTTGAATACCAAAATAACACCTCTTATTGGAAAACCCTTACTAGTATTTAACATTTTACTTACAATGGAATCTGTTTCTCCAAGGGCATGTTACTTAAAGCCGTCAGGGACTTATGATGACCCATCCAAATGATAAATTTAGCCTTGTAATTAGGTTCATCCAAGCAAGGGAAAGCAGCTCTAGCCGAGGCAGGTTCAAATTGGGTCACCGAAAGCCATCTACAAAAAAACAAGAAAACCAAAATCAGTCAACCGTTTCTTCCTCTAAATAACTTTGCTACTTCACTTACCTAGTCTCATTGGTATCCTTGGCCACATAGGAACTACGATAGTAGCCATGTAATTTCTCACTCAGAATTCCCGAGAAATATAATTTCACCTTATACTGTTGACCCTTGCGCAAATTCTCACACAAACGTATAATGTAGTAGTCCTGTTCCGACACCGTTTCAATGCCCTCACTGCACAGCCGGTACTTCTTGTCATCGTAACTCTTGAGCTGAATGCGAGATTCATCAATGGTTAAATTTTGCACATGTAATGTTATATTTTTGGTATCCTCCAAAACTCGGAAACGTATGGAGACTTGACCATCGTATGTTAGATTGGCAGGATTTTCCAAATGCGTTATAATCTTCAATTTATAACGATCCGGTTGTATGGATGTGGGTAGACGATAGTGGGTGTACGAGTATGCATTGGCCACAGATAGCAGGCAAGTGGCCAACACTAAAAGGGCTAACATAGCAGCAGCCGGACGATGTTCCATTTTGAAGGAAATCTAGATGGGCTGGAAGAATATAACAAAATATAATATATGTATTTGACATTAGGAAATTTAGGTTTTTTTTACAACTACACCATTTTTTCCATTGATTCCATTGGAAATCCAAAATTGTATTTACATACATATGTACATACATACTTATTTATATAGACTACAATAAAAATCAAATTTATATTCTAATTTTATGGTCCAGGGAAACGTCGGGTTACAAAAACCATGCGGATAATTTTTAGACACCTCAGAGCCTACTGTGGGAATCGAACCCACGACCCCTAAATTCATAGGCGAGCCCTCTATCTACTCCCCTACTGGTGCGCTGGAAATTCAAAATTGAAAAAATGGACCTAGACGTTTGAATAACTCTTTTGTTCATAATATTTTTTGGAGTTTCGGAGCAAATTGTCTTAGAAATGAGAAAAAAAACTTAGTATGTTAAGTACAGGATTTTTTCGACTTAGCTTTTTACATTCTTCCGATTTTGTCATATGGTTTAGAATACAACTTTTTTGCAATCGATCCCACCGTACGTGATGGAGTTACTGAACTTCGCTTTTTTAAGAATCAGGGCTAGAAAAATATATATGTAAACGTTTCCGCATAAAATCAAGCAAAATCATACGTTTAAAAGTTTTTTTCAACAATCTGATTTCTGATAGATTTTTAAAAATTGTTTCCGATATCGCATTTAATTTCGGTATATCATAAAAGGAAGTGCAGTGCGTTCACACACTTCACGCGCCAAGCATGCGTGCGTTGGATAACTAAACTCAATTCAAACATTGACCTTAACATGTAAAACTAGATTTGATATTCAAACACACACGCTAGTTGGCGTGTTGTAACTGACATCTCAAAGTATCCTTCCTTTAAAAGTCAACAAATCTTGTTCAAACTGCTTTAGAAAAAAATCCGGTTTCTCCAATTGAGTATTGACGACAAATATTTCTTAATTGCATGATAATACGTTGAGGGGCAGCAGATGGTTTAAGAGTAAGAAAAAAACCGGGCGAAAAGTTGAAATTAAAATTCTAAATTAAATATGTACGACTACGACAGCCGGCCAAGATGGTAATAGTGAGATGTCTATGTAGAGCTTTTACTTATTTTACAAACTGCAAGTAGGGTCGGGCCACACGGGCGTTTGAAAAAAGCGCAACAAGAAACGTTCGGGGTGCTTTGTAATTTATTTTGACGAGAATTCGTCACAACCAGCAGCCGGTTCTTTGTACCGGATTGAACCGAAGCAGCTATTCTTCGGCCAGGGGCTGCCACCTCAGTACTACGTGTTTTATGTTCGTTAAGTCCGTGACTGCCGAGATAGAACTGTATAACGTATATACCGCCGATTGGTAGCTGTTTTCCGCGTTATTTGCCGGACAATAGTCCGTTACTGCATGGCAATAACCGCGTGGTCCTAGGAGACTTTAATGCCCATCATGAGCTTTGGCATTCTCTCCTAGCCAATGACCATAGAGGCATAGCTTTGGCTGAGCAGATAGATGGCTCTACGTTCTGCACAGTGAATGAGGACGCCCGTCACGGATTATGGGTGATTGCAGCAGCCCGCCAGATATCACCATCGTGTCGCCTGGTCTGATAAATGACGTTACCTGGCAGCCCGTCATTTCATTGGGATCGGACCACCTCCCCGCAATCCTCTCCATAGACAGACCAGCCGATTTCATTATCTCTGAACTCCGTACTTTCCTTAATCAAAGGAAAGCGAACTGGAACGGGTTCAGAGAATTCACCAACCGCAGCTTCAGTGAACTACCCATCCCCTCAGACGTTCGGGTAGCTGAGAAGAAATTCTGAGGCATCATCAACGCAGCAGCCGCTTGCTTTATCCCTGCTGGTCGAATACCCGAGATAGGACCTAATTTCCCAGCAGATGCAGCTGGGCTAGATCAACTGATGTTGAAGCAGTTGGACATACCGGGAGTTGAGTATCTGACTAGAACAGATTGAGGTCCTTGTAAAGGAATAAAATACTACCTTTACTGTTTGAGTAAATATTTCATACTCTACTCGTTGAGAATTTGTAAGATACTGCTCGTTTGAGTATTCGTGTTATACAAATTTATTAAAAAAATCTTAATTCTATAATTACAAACTATGAGATTTTAAAACTAGGTACTTAAACGACGAAGAAACGAGAAGGAGCAAGTCAGCATGAAGCTGACTAAAATACGATTATTCCGTCGTGTCTTAGTATTTGGTGCCACTAAAAAGGCTGACACAGAGCCTGGAAAATGGGCAGAGAGCGCTACTGAAACCGGGCAAAAATGCGAGAAAGGAAGAATCGTACAGGCCTATCTCCCTTCTCTCGCCAGTAGCAAATAATACGCTTAAGGCGTTAATCCTCCCGAGCCTGATTGGACATTTTTCATTTGCTGATCATCAGCACGGATTCCGAAAGCAACATAGTACGACTACTGCTTTACACGTCATATCCACGCATGTGAGCCGCGGTCTTAACCAGAACAAGCCCGGTGACAGGACCGTCCTCGTGGCGCTAGACCTATCGAAGGCCTTCGATACTGTCAGTATCGAACGCCACGCTTTTTTGAGGACATGGCCAACACGTCCCTCCTGAACAGTTTGAAACGTTGGGACGTCAATTACATGTGTGGGCGCCAGTCGTATGTGGAATTCAGAAACAATATGTCCAAACCCCGTGTGAAACAGGGAGTTCCCCAAGGTGGGATGTTATCTCCGGCACTGTTTAACCTCTACCTCTCTGCAATTCCACCTCCATCTGACGGCGTTGAAATCGTATCATATACTGATGGCGCTTTGATCGATGACATATGTGGAAGGCTGAATGTCTACCTGACTGAGATTGCCAATTTCTTAGCTGCGAGGAACCTGAAAATATCCGCCACCAAATCATCGACCATACTGTTTACTGGATGAACAGCGCAAGTGAAGGGGCAACTCAATGTGATAGTCGATGGCACAAGAATTCCGACCACCAACTACCCTAAGGTTCTTGGTGTCACATTTGATAGCCTCTTCAGATCTAACGCGCATGCCTAAGCTATCTGCAATAAAATGAGAAGTAGGAACAAGGTCCTCAAGTCGCTAGCCGGCAGCACTTGGGGAACAGATAAAGTAACCTTGTTGACCTCTTACAAAGCGATAGGTCGGTCTGTGATAAACTATGCAGGACCAGTGTGCTCACCGAATGTGAGTGAGACGCAGTGTCGAAGTGCTGTCGAAGCAGTATCTGCGTGGTTGCTACCTTCCCAGCCATCCCAACCACCATCTTGTGGATAGGCGCCCACCTCCCAGGCAGATCAGGAAAGAGATCCAACGCTACAAGAGAGAACCTCTAGATCAAGAGCTGGTGTAGCCGCCTCAATTCATACCGGGCAAGGATTGATGGCACCACGTCGAACACATGTCCCGCTTGTAACCAGGGACCACACGACACACTACACCTTTTTAACTGCCCTGCCAAACCTACTCAACTTGTTCCCAGGTCTCTTTGGACACAACCAGTGGAAGCAGCCATATTCCTCGGCCTGGAAACAAATACAGCAGAACCCACTATACAAGGCGAATAAAAACAACAACTAATGGACAACAAACACATATACTACAACTACAATAACAACAAGAGACGATAATAAGGAAAGCTGGCCATCGACGCATAGACAGCAGCTAGCGCCAGCACCACGATGGATCTTCACAATATAATATTCCGAATATCAAATCAAAATAAGAACGTCAATCTATTAATCAAAGATGATAATAGTTGACCCACCACTGTAGAATATGCATTTGGCCATGAAAATAGTTTTTCCACCAGGGCCGTACAAGGGTGCACACATGTGCAGTATCCATGGCAAGCTACGAATTTCTGCTTCATCCGACCTATTCTCCAGATTTAGTCCAAACCTGAAGAAATAAGAGATTTGACTCCAACGAAGAAATCATCACCCAAAAAGTATCTATTTTGATGACCTCGACAAATTAATTTTTTGGAAATGATAAACGGAGAAACGTTGCACAAAAACTATAAAGCTCAGGGGAGACTACGTTGAAAAATAAAATGATTTTTTTTATCAAAAACCTGTGTTTTATTTAAAAAGTCACGGACTTATTGTTCCGCCCTCATAGATTAAGTTGGAATCTTCTTGCAGAAGCCCTTTGTTCTCAAGTGGAATAATAAAGGAAAGAACGACCAGTTGGGTTATCTTTTCCTTAGCACATGACAAGAAGAGTTATCTACTTCCTAGTAGAGGTGCAGTTGGGTTATCTGCTACTTGTAAAATACAAGTTGGTTTATCTACTCCTTAGTTGATGACCAGTTGGGTTACCTAATCCTTAGTACACGACAATTTGAGTTATCTACTCCTCAGTGGAGGACTAGTTGGGGTTATCTACTATTTAGTTGATTATACCTTATCATACGACCAGTTATGTTATCTACTCCTTAGTGCACGACAAGATGAGTTATCTACTCCCCAATGATGGACTAGTTATGTTATCTACGTTTCGGCCATTTGTAATATGTCATGATCTGTCATTTGTTATTCATTGTATTCAGTAGTGTTTACAATTTCATCATGGAGAGATATACGCAAGAACAACGATTACAAATTATTCAGTTTTATTATCAAAAAAATCGTTCTCCAATTGCAACTTTTCGTGCGCTAAGTCCATAAAAAACACTTTTCAGTCGACCTACGACCTATCTTTTTGCCATTGACCGATTCCCGATCCGACGTACCGTTAAGGAGCTAGAGCAAAAATAAACTCCGTTCACATTTGAAAATGATGCTGTCCATTTTTTTAAACATCCAAAAATAAACACTTTCCAGTCGACCTACGACCTTGACACCCATGAGCAATATTGTAGTTTTCGTTAAGAGCTATCTATACAGATTGTGGCTACGTGCCACATAGCAAATGAAACAATTGAATTGTTGCGAGAAAAGTTTGGAGATTCGATTATTTCAAGAAATTGTGATATTGAATGGCCTCCAAGAAGTTGTGATTTAACAACATTAGACTATTATTAAAGTCATTGGTCTTTCGAAATAAACCAGACTCTCTTCAAGCTTTACAAGTCAATATTGAACGTGCCATTCATGACATACGACTTGATTTAGTGGAAAAAGTGCTCGAAAATTGGGTTCATCGAATTCGTTCCTGCAGAAGAAGTCGTGGAGGCCATTTGAATGACGTTTTATTTAGAACTCAATTGTATCGATTGTACTTCACATTAAATAAAAAACTTTTGAATTTCCCTAACAATAAGTGTGATTTTTTTCAAAAAAATTATATCACTCTTATTGGAAAACCCTGTACTTAGTAAATTACCAGTTTGTTTATCAAATTCTTAGTTGATGACCAGTTGGGTTATCTACTTCTTAGATGACGACCAGTTGGGCACAGTTTTCGAAGTTCAACGCTTATGCTTATGCTGCATCTGGCACTGAAGTATCTGGTACTGTACGTATTATTTTAGACCAGTACACGGGTATGTCACAAGGTGGCAATTCACCACTTCCAATGACAATGGTATGTTGAAGTTATCGGTTGTTTTCGTATAAATGGGACAATTTGCGAACCGACCCCAGCCCCCAAGTGACCAATCACACGTTTGGCTCGGTCCAATTTCCCGTAGGGTATATAAATATATTGCACTCACTATATCTACTAACATATTACTTTGAGTGTGGTATTAAAATTCAAAATAAGATTTCCAAAAAATTAATTTAAAATATCGTAAATTATTTCGTTTGTCGGCTACTGAATTTCAATTATTTCCATTTGCATTTTAAATTTCATTTAAAAGATTAACGAACTTATAATCAAATAAATTAATATTTAAATAATGTACGCAAATTTTAACAAAAAAGTATATTTCAATCTTATCCAAGAATATTTGATTATCATAATCGAGATATTACTATTTTTGGAAACTTTAAAATTTCAGTCTGTTATCGGTAGTAGTTCATGAACATTAATTTTTCCAGTGTACTGTCTGTATGGAGCGAACAGTAACTCTCGGAAGGAGAAACGGATTTACTTCAAATTATCCGCCACACCCACGATGCCGAACGTTCACATGACTTCTATGCAGCATCTGAAACAGCTGATTTGTGACCAACTAACAGGCGTCAGTAAGTATGTTTTCATTCGCTTTGTCGTTCTGTTGCCTTTGTATAAAGTGATGCGAACGTTAACGTTCGACATCATGGGTCAGGCTGTAGGTGATATTTTTCTTATTCGTATACTTTATACTCGGGGACTCTCCGATCAACATTTCATGGTGTTGCAAATGGAATGAGAAAATTAGTGCTAAAATGTTTTTGAAAAAAAAAAAAAATTACACTTTTTACAAATCTGGAGTTGACAACACTGTTTATAGATTTACATTACTATTTTGATTTGTAAGCGGAAAATCGCAAAGAAATATGAAATGTAGTAATACGTATGAGACAGTGTCTGTTGTGAAAAGCAAAAAATGCAATAAACAAAATAAATGTGTGTTACACAAAAAAGTAGTTTTCAAGGTCTTTATTAGGGTATACGGGAACAACATGTTGATATTAATACAAATAATAAAACTTGTATGACCGGACAATAACTTGATCAAAAAATGCAAAATAATATTTTTTTAAATAATTATTGAGGCATTGTTTCAAGACCGATTATTCAAAATTCATTACGTCCATAAAAACGAAGCTTTTCTCCTATTAAAAATTTGTCCAAAGTTTACTATTTTTACTAAGAATGTTGCATATGAATAACAAATCGATGAATAATATTTAATATGTATTATTTCAAAGATTTAATGGACACACTTTTTTCAGTGTACCATAAATCAATTATTTATTTTTGTGTGTTTCTAAATGGCCGGCTATCAAATGGAACCACTCTATGATTATTCATTAATAGCAAAATGTAAATTGATTGAATATTTGATTAGAAAAGAAAGTGTAACGTTTGATGTTTGTTTTGGCGTTCAATGTTGACCCTCCCTCTGACAAACGTGTTGTGGATATGTATGCCGATACTCGTACGAGTATATCTTTTAAATCTACTTAGTTTTAAATCAATAACATTGACACCTTTTATTTTGTGTTAAGCACACTAATGTATACTTTGTATATTTTTATATAGCTTTAGGGGGATTTTGTATTAAAGTGTTTTGTTAATAAATTGTAAGTAATGAGGGGTTTTTCTCGATTTTTTCAATTATTCAATTCACAATGTAAAAGTTTTAATGTATCGACACTAGGCATACGACATTAAAATGTTATCTGCGCGATGAGAAATGCCGAAAAAATAATGAATAATGCAAAAAACACTTTCTCAGCGCAAAATTCGTATTTAGGTTAATTCTCTTATATTCGACTAAATATACGTAAGTATATAGAACAAATTTCTCCAAGATGCAAATAGAGGAAGAAAATCAGAACTCTGGTTAGAAAGATGATAATTTTGCTATTCAAATTTATTTTTAGTAAATATTAAAGGCAATTCAAAAAAATAGTATTAAAACTTAATATTTCTGATATAAGGTGAATCGTGAATCATCGAAATGCTTTTCTAAAAAGGCTAAAATATTAGTAGATGGAATTAAACATACCTCTGTAGCGTTAGTTTGTAACGGGAATTCAGATAATGAGAACTGTTATAGCTCTTTTTATATAGGGTGATCCAAGTAGAGATACTTTTTTCAATAGACTTTTTTTGACAGATCACGTGTGAGTCGTGTCATGCTGTCATGTTATTTTTGTTAAGTATTGTTTGGCATTTCGTCATGGAAAGACTTACGCCTGAACAACGTTTACGCGCGTCATTCGCCAGTTACCAGTCGAAATGCTCGAACGAGTCATCGAAAATTGGACTCAACGGATGGACCATCTGAGACGTAGCCGCGGCCAACATTTGATAGACATAATCTTCAAAAAATAATTGCCAAAGAATGTTCTTTCAAATGATAATAAACATTCCCCATTCAATTTGAATTTTCTGTGTTTTTTTCTTTAAAAAGTAGGGAACCTCGAAATGGATCACCTTATATATGGAATAAAAAAAAACAATATTTTCAAAACGCTCTGCCCCTTAGGATTAGTCTTATGTTCATCTACCGGCGAATAAACCTGTTTGAGGAGAATGGAGATGTCAAAGACCACCGCCGGTCGGGACGCCCTCGTACTATTCGAACGCCACAGGTCTTCAAAGCAAGAATTCTTCGAATTCCGCTCCGAAAACAGAAAATCGTGGCCCGTGAGATGAATATTTCGCAAAAGTCCATGAGTCGAATTATCAAAAAGGACATGAGACTTGTAGCTTTCAAACGCCGCAATGGACATTTGTTAACTTCAGCTTTATAAAAAAATAAAAATGCTAACTTCTTTTGGTGAAGCACGCTTATAACATGCACACAAAAATATCGTTCACAGATGAAACAAATTTTAACCTGCAAGAAAAACTTAACAATGAAATGATATGGTGTATGCACAGTCGTCTAAGGAAGCATCTCAGGTGATTCCACGGGTCGAAAAGGTGCAGCATACAGCTTCAATCATGGTTTGATAGGGGTGTCTCTTACGATGGGGTCACTGACTTGCATTTCTGTGAAAAAGGGTTCAAAACATTGGCCAAAAATTACCATGAAACTGTTTTGGAAGCTATTGTGAAACCACCTAACCATTCCATATTCCAAAACCAGGCATGGACTTTCCAGTATGATTCTGCGCCAGCACAAGGCTAAAATGACCCAGACATGACTAAAAACAATTTGTCAGCTTTCATTTCTTTTGATGAATGGCTCTCTGGCAGCCTTGATTTAAACGCACTGGCTTAGATACCACAACATTCTCTTAAGATTGCTTTGATTCGTGCTGTGGCCACTTTTCCAAAGGGACGAGGCCCGTGCGGCAATTGATGATTAGCATGTGTGAAGAGCCAAGGCGGACATTTGAAATGAGTGCTTGCTTTTGTAGACACTATATGTCAATAAATATAAAGGGTTTTCCAACAAGAGGTGTTATTTTGGTATTCAAAGAAAAATTAAATTTTTTGAGATAAATGATCGGATGTTTATTTCATAATAAAGAGGAAGGTATGCCGTTAATAATGAAAAACAACATCAGCCAAATGACCACCACGACCACGCTTACGGGACCATATCTTTTTCATGAAATTTTCCATAACCAAATCGCAAAGTGGCTGCCCTATGTCCTCGATAGCCTCACGAATTCTATCTTTAAGGTCTTGAATCGACGCTGGGCTGTTGGCGTAGACCTTACCTTTAACGTGGCCCCAAAGGAAGAAGTCGCAAGGTGTTAAATCACAAGATCTCGGTGGCCAATTGTGATCACCTCTTCGAGAGATAACACGGTCCGGAAACTTTTCCCGTAACAGAGTAATGGTTTCGTTGCTTGTGTGGCACGTAGCGCCGTCTTGTTGAAAGTAAACGTTGTCCAGATCAATACCATCCAACTCCGACCATAAAAAATCATTAATCATCTCTCGATAGCGCAATCCATTCACCGTACTTGTTGATCCAACCTCTTTTTCGAAAAAGTAAGGTCGAATGACCCCGCCGGACCATAAACCGCACCAAACAGTCACACGTTGAGGATGGAGAGGCTTCTCTACAATAACTCTTCCGACCCCCAGATACGACAATTTTGCTTGTTGAGGTAGCCAACGAGGTGGAAATGGGCCTCAACAGTCAAGATGATTTTTCGATGAAATTCCGGATCATTTTCATGTATTTCAAGGAACCAATCAGCAAAGACACGGCGTTGTTGATGATTGGCCGGCTTGGGTTCTTGTGTTAACTGAACTTTATAAGCCTTAAGACCCAAGTCTTTATGCAAGATACGGTGTAAAGACGTTTGTCCAACTCCAAAGAACGACGAGAAATGGACAAACCTGGGTTTTCTTCAACACTTTGGGCTACAGCAGCAATATTCTCAGTTGTTCTTGAGCGACGTGCACGGGTTTTATTCTTCACATCACTAACTTGTCCCAACAGCTAGAATTTTTCCACCAATATCTGTATTGCGGTCCGACAAGGTGCTTCACGACGACCCAAAAATGATTTAGTTTTGCGAACTGTGACTGCAAGATTTTCACCATTTTCGTAGTGAATTTTAATAATTTCAATGCGTTGTTGAAACGTGTATCGTTCCATTTTTAGTAATGGCCTAGTTTCTACTGGTCAAATGTCAAAGAATAAAAGCTTCAAAAGTGACAGCTACCGAAATACCGGGTGATTCAAAATAACACCTCCTTCATCCAAAAGGATTTATTACTTTTAATGTTATGGCATAAAATGTGTGTAACAGTATTTATGTCCCTACTAAGTACAAAAAGGTTACGGCAAAATCTCAATCGTTTTTATACTCTCATTCCGTTCCGTTTGTAACTCCTCCCTCGTTGGCGTTGAATTTTGAAATTTTGGTCGGACGGCTTTTTTCCCATCCTTATAACTAATTAGCTATTGTATTTGGAAAAATTTTCCCAAAGTGTTTTCGATAGCAGCTTCTTCAATCTTTTTAAAAAAATTTTTGTAAAAACTCATATTTTTATTTTTGATATTTTTTCTTTGCTCAAAAGAAACCTTAAGTTATTTCCTTTAAGAGCTGGTTATCTATCAAAATAAAGATAAATCCGCATAAGCGGGAAAATTAGGACCGCAACAACAAGAGCGTTGGAGACTATACTGCACATACAACCAATAGATATCCGTATAAAATATGAGGCAGCCCTAACAGAAAGACGTCTACAAGTGATGGGTGAATGGACAAATGGAAACCACAAGTCGTACCATCAGAAGATTTTAGTATCTCTAGTTGGTCACGCTGGACAAATGTGAGATACTTATCACTCATTGGGTTTCTCAACGAGAATCCACCTAATATTAATATATCAGTAGGTATTCGTCCTGAATTCTACAACTGGTCTGTTCCAGGTACACATAGAGGATAGTTTGATAGAGATACTTATATATAAGTCAAAATTTCCTAACCGTCATTATACAATTTTGTAATTTTTTTTTAAGTGTTTATTATTTTGTTACAATGTTTTTAATTTAGTGTAATTTTAGAATTAAGTCTATTTTTAAGTTTTTTTTTGGGATCGTATACTCCCACTTCAAGTGATGAACCCCGGAGGGCTATATAAACTACATCAAATTGGTGCTGTACTACATTAAATACTAACATTTAGACAATACTTTATAGTCTTAAGAAATTTGTTTATAAAGTAGTATAATTCTGTTATAATGATAAAGAGTCTCAATAAACTAACTAGTTGGTAAAATTCAAACACCTCAAATCTCCGACCCTATTCCTGAAGTGCGGTCCCCAGCTACCTGTGATTCGTTTGTGCCAGACAGACGCTCCTGGGAAAACTGAACACTCGCTCATCTTCCAGTGGGAATCAGCTGCTACATGGCGGAAGGGAATGGAACCAAGCTTGGAGGAAGGACGGGTCTGGGACTTTTTTATTGATGAACCAGAAGTCGAACTTTACTAACGTCTCCCAGACAATAACATGGTATTTCAAGCAGAAGTTCGAGCAATCACGGAGTGTGTGCACTGCCTCAATAATACCACAAAGCCTAAATATGCCAACATCTTCACAGATAGCCAAATAGCGATCAAAGCAATAACGTCGGAAAAGATCAAATCCAGAACTGTGTTGGACTGTAAAAGAGCTGTGAATTATTACTCAGTCTATGGTCAATTGCGTATATTATGGGTAGCAGGACCACGAGTGATTGGAAATGAACGGGTAAACAGCTTGGTCCCAAAAGGCAGGGAACTTCGAATAGTAAAGTTTGAAAATTAGAAACCTTTCGAAGCCACGAAGGATGGGTTGAAGCACTGGGTAGTGGTGGCTTGTAAATTGGTGTGGGATAGCGAAATAGAGGAAGAAACTGCAAATAAACAGTGGGTGACCCAAATGAGAAGAAAACAAGTAGTTTTCAGAAACTAAACAAGATCGAGATTAGTAAGACGATGAGTGTTCTGAAGAAACACTTAAGCTTACAAGCACATTTGCACCTCATAGGACAAGCAGATAATGACGAATGCAGGGTGCATGGAAAACATCGAAACAATGAAACATTTTATGTGCCAATGCCCAGCACATTCAACATCCCGACATATTACCAGATCTGATTCATCTCAGAGGATATGATTGGAAAATTCGTGTTTAGTACCGATTTTCTATAACTCTGCAGGGTTAAAAAATATCATAAATAAGGAGCATAAGGGCCAATTTCACTAGTACTGGAATTAGTATACATAGGTAAATTGTCTCTTCATTTCCCATAGGGTATTATGAACAAGTAAAACGTTAAGTTCGGCCATGCCGAATCTTATATACCCTCCACCATGGATAGCATGTAGCTTCACAAAATAACTCAAACCTAAAGAAAATAACACCGAAAAACACAAAAAAATATAGTAGGTGAGAACAGTAGGAAACATATAGTAGATGAGTGCAGTAGGAATAACAACAAGATAGATGATATATATGGGAGCTATATCTAAATATGGATCGATATTGCCCATTTGCAATCCTAAACAACCTGCAACTATAAGAAATATTTGTACCAAATTTTCAACCTAGCTCTATTATTGCGGACTGTAGCGTGATTACCACAGACGGACGGACGGACAGACGGACATGGCTGAATCGTCTTTATGGGGTCTCAGATCAATATTTAGAGGTGTTACAAACGGAGTGACAAAATGAATATATCCCCCATCCTGTGGTGGAGGGTATAAAAATAACACAACGGAGTGATTGGAAATGAACGGGCAAACAGATTGGCTTCAAAGGGCAGAGAACTTCGTGTAATAAACTTGGAAAATTGGGAACCTTTCGAATCCAAGCTGTTAACTTTTGGTGTAAAATGGTCCATTTGTGTGGGGGGTATCAAAAAGGGGCGTTCCAATAACGACCACTTTGCTCTAGACTATAGGTACTATAAAAGCATTGCACTGTAAAAAAAAACAAGTATTTGTATGCTCTGGTATTAAAATTATAAGCTGGTAACTTTTGGTACGAAATGGTCCATTTGTGTGGGAGGTACCAAAAGGAGTGTGGCTATAATGCCCATTTTACTATTAAAACACTATTAATGCATTATACTGTACACAATTTCAAGTCTTTGTATGCACTGGTACCAAAAGGGGCGTGGTAACTTCGCCCATTTTTCTCGAGGTAAGTGTGACTAATAAACTAATACTATATGTAGAATTTCAGAGGATTCAAATAAGAAGTATAGAAGTTATTATATAATCAATATTTCACTAAATGTTAACCCTTTGTGGGGGAGGTACTAGAAGGAGTGGACCAATATGGCCCATCTTCGAACTTAGCCGGAGATAGAATAAAATATTACCACATACCAAATTTAAAGTCAATCGGTTACTCCTTTCGAGAGATATCGTGCGCACCAGCCAGCAGACAGACAGACGGACGGACATTGTTCATTCGACTTAAAATTACCCAAAACGGATATCCGCCGAACATACCTAGGGTCTTCGACCTATAGGTCACTCCTTCGATGTGTTACACTTTTGGCTCGAAGCAAATGATATACTATACCCTCCTCTCTAAGCAAGGTGAGAAGCAGTGTTTTTTTTTGATTGAGACTTTTTAATTTATTGCACAGACAAGCAATATAGCTTCGTTCTGATCTTTTCAAGAAATTCAGACAAATCGTTCTCGATGTATGCAAAAATCTGCAGAAAAAGCGTTTCGAAAATAACAAATTTTACTATTTTCTGTAATCAGCTTAGGAAGCATTTTTTTGGATTTAGACTTTTTAATTTATTGCACAGACAATCAATTTCTTTTAGTAAACACTTGCTGTAATTGTAATACTTTTTACACTACTCTATTTTGGAATTTGAGCCACTCTAATGAATACATTTGTAAATACTTTTAAAATTTCACTTTCTAACGTCAGATATCAAAATTTCAAGGCGGTTTCACTCGAATAAAACAATTTATTTTATAAATTCACTAAAACACTGTCAGCGGAACCGTTTCAAAGCACTTGTAATAGCCGGCTTGCATTATTTCACAAACTTATCATTTGATACCATACGTCATATTAGTGTCTGTCACTAAATAGTACATAATGCCATAAATAAAGGGTGATCTATTTCGAGGTTCCCTACTTTTTTAAAGAAAAAACCACAGAAAATTCAAATTGAATGGGGAATATTTATTATCATTTGAAAGAACATTCTTTGGCATTTACGAGTATGTTTTGAAGATTATGTCTATCAAATGTTGAGTCCAATTTTCGATGACTCGATTATGTTGACCATAAGTTGAGTGAAGTGCACGAAACAAATTCCTCACAGAACGTGAATTTTCGTAATAAAGTTGAACGATTTGTAAACGTTGTTCAGGCGTATGTCTTTCTATGATGAATTGCCAAACAATACGTAACAAAAATAACATGACAGCATGACAGCACGACTCACACTTGATTTGTCAAAAAAAGGCTATTGAAAAAAGTATTTCTACATGGATCACCCGTTATATAGACTGAATAAATGATAGACTGAACCCAAGTGTACAACGCCGCTCTCTTGTATTTACTTATGTTAATCCGTATATTAAAGCTGCTCTCTGGAAATTAGTCTAGACGATTACCCAACGGCATCGTTGCGTAAACGGAACAGAAGAACCTGCTTACCTCACAATAAGGATCGATTCAAAGGATACATAAATCTCCTTGATTTATAGTATAAACTCAAAGTCAAAATGTTATAATAAAATACCAGTTGTGTTATCTACTCCTTTGTAGAAGGCCGTAGATAACACAACTGGGTTATCTACTACTTAGTTGACGATCAGGGATTGTCTACCGCTTAGTAGACGACCAGTTGGATTATCTACTATTTAGTTAGCGACCAGTATTAGTTTCTATTCCTTAGTTGATGACCACGATTTGTATCAATTAATTAGAGTTATATGCGCTAAAAAAGATTGCTGACTGTTATGTGTCATCGATCATAGGACTAAGTCGCCACTTGGGTTATCTACTCCGTAATATATGACAATTTGGGTTATCTACTCGCTTGTAGACGACCATTTGTGTTATCTACTCGCTTGTAGACGACCATTTGTGTTATCTACTCCTTATTGAAGAAGAGGTTTATCTACTCGCGGTAGAGGACGAGTTGTTTTATCTACTCCTTAATAGAGAACCAGTTGGATTACTACTAAATAAAATTCAAGTCGGTTTATCTGCTCCTTAATAAAAGACGAGTTAGGTTATATATTTCTTAGTTTACGACCATCGGTTATTTTCAGCTTAGTAGACGACCAGTAGGGTTATCTACCCCTCAGTTGGCGACCGGTAAGGTTATATACTTCTTAGTTTACGACAAAGGTTTATCTAATGCGTAGTAGATGACCAGCTGGTTATCTACTCCTTAGGTGGCGACCAGTTAGGTTATATACACATTGTATCAATTGATTGGGATTAAATGCACCAAACAATCTTGTTGGATGTTGTGTCTTTATATTATTATTATATTTTTGTCTACACCCTAATATACGAAAAGTTGGGTCATATACATCTTAATATACAACAAGTTGGGTTATCTACCTCCCTAAGAAGACCATTTCTGTTATTTACTCTTTGTTAAAAATACCAGCTGGTTTCTCTACTACTAAGTAGAGAACCAGTTATTTACACCTTAATATACGAAAAGTTGGGTTATCTACTCCGTAATTTATTCTAACTTGGGTTATCTACTCCCTCTTACCATTTGTGTTATCAATTCCTTGTTAGAGCACCACTTGGGTTATCTTCTACTTAATAAAATACCAATTGGTTTCTCTACTCCTTAGTAGAGGACCAGTTGAACTATCTACTCCTTACTTGACGACCAGTTGGGTTAGTTGACGACCATGAGTTATCTACAGCTTAGCAGACGACAAGTCGGATTATCAACCCCTTAGTTGAGAATCACATTTTGTATCAATTAATAGTATTAATTGTATCAACTAATACTATTCCAGTTGGGTTATCTATGCCCATTTGGACATTTTGGGCTCGCTTTGTACCATTTTAAAATTTATCGAGTTGCCATTTGAAAACAGCTGATTTCTCAATCAGGTTATTCATACTATCAAAAAAAAAATGTATGAAAATCTTTTATATTCAAATGAAATGAATAGTATTTTTCACTATTTACAGAAATAATATTTCTCCGCCTCTTCATTTGTTTAACGCTTTTGTTGTGAATACCTCAATCAGTCACGTTCTCCAGTGACACTAAACAAGCGTTGGTGTGCGCCAAGCTTAAAACGTTCTTAATTCCTTTTCGGCTTTACACATTCAACAACTAGCAGTTCAATACCACAAGTGTGTGTTTATTCCATCGATCCCATTCAATTAGTCTATATAATTTCAGACAGTCAGCTGAGAGACAGACAGCGTCAAAAAAATATGCAAACATGGTCAAGCGAAATAAAGTGAAGGTTGAGGTTAATTCGTCAAGTTAAGTAGTGGTGTTAGTTGCGTTTTATATACAAAAAAATCAACACAAATCAATTGAAATGTTTTAATTATTTATGCTAAACTGTCCTGCTAAAACAGCCGGTCGCGTCATCATACACACACACACTCTCACAACTAACCCGCAACAACAGCACACGGCGATTTCATTCACCTTATTAATCCGTTTTGCACGTAGTAACGCGACAAATCAAAAACCGTATAAAACGTAAACATGGTAGACGTTACGTGAATATTAATTTAGGTAAAACGAAAAAAATAATTAATTGTATGCTATAAAAAAGAATTAAGGAAAACGCATTGAAAAATCTGAGAGTTTCCAAAAAACAAAAACGCTTAGGGATGATAACAAAACCTCAGTGTTATTGAAATTATATTCGTTTTCTATATTTAACCTTTGGTTAGTTCGAAACATTTTTTATTTCATTTTGGATTTCTATTAACAACGACCCTCATTGAATTTGCGGTTATTGTCACTACTTTAGACTCGAATTGGTTCTTGATGATAAAACGCGTTTCTGTTTCGAAAATACGAGTAGTAGTCGTACAGACATTTAAAATTCAAAGATATTTTTTGGTTAAATTTATTTATTGTTTTCCAAAAGATTGCAATTAACCTAGTTCTAATTACCACAGCTCACGGGTGAGTGTGGGGATGATGATAAGCTTAAAAACCTGGGTGTCTTTTTATGCGATTTTGAAATTAAGCGATTTCTTAAATGGAATTTTGGTTTGAGAATAAAAGTATCTTATACTATGTTTATTGAAATTTAGGAAATTTCTGGGAATTTTTAGCGGATTTTGGGATTAATTTATAGGGATATAAAATTGGTAATTTGAGTTAATTTATACGCGGAACCATTCTGTATGACATTGTAGGTCCATGTTTTTATATAGCCCTTATAAAATGGTCCCGCTTATATTGCTGAAATCCATTCAGCAATTAAAGCGTTTCTACATATTGCCTCACATATTGACATCCACCATTTTTGCATATTTTGGCTGACTATACTTGTTATATCATAAACTGTGGTACAGGTTTTATGCCCGACAAAACTGGTGTCCTTGCTTTTGTACTCCCTAAACCACACTCTGGTACAAGTTTTGGGCCCGACGATTGTAATACCTAAAAAGCCGGCTTCCTTGGCTTTTTATACCCAAAATCCACACTGTGGGATGATTTTATTTAACCATGTCTATCCGTCCTTTGCAATTATACTCCAGTCTTGATGGATTCAGGGACAAAGTCTATTGAAATTGGTCATTTTATCATTCCGATTTTACATATACGTGCTATAGAAGCTGTATTTTACATCCTCACATTATGCAATTTATAAGAACGATGTTTCTTGATATAAACATCAAATGCGAAAAAAAGTAAAGTAGAATCTCTTATAAATAAAATAAATCAAATTTCTTCTAAAGTATTTTATAATCGGCTTCTTCAAAATATAAAACCCGATCTAAGTAGTTTATATCTATATATCGGAACAATCGGATTTTTATTTTTATTTATAATTTAAAACTTATAATAAAAATTATAATTTGTAAGAAGGATGTTTCTTGATCCAATCATCAAAAACGAAAAAAGTAAAGTTGGATCTCTTATAAATAAAGTAAAATAAATCAATTCTCTTCTAAAGTATTTTTTAACCGGCTTCTTCAAAATATAAAACCCGATCTACGTAGTGTATATCTATATATCGTATAAATCGCATTTTGAGTTTTTTGTATCAAAAAATAGTGATCACATATTTCAAAAATTAACAAGATATAACCGTTTAATGTTCGGAAAGAGTGTTCGAATTTTTAACCAAAAAAAGCTATCACGAATTTTTCTCCAGTTTGCCCTAGTAGGCTTATTTAACGAGATATGACCGTTTAAAGTTTTGAAATGAATGTTCGAAATGACCGTTAAATGTTTTTAAAGTGGTCACTTATTTTCGTCCTTTTTTGGCCTAGGATCTTTATTAAACGAGACTACTACATGTAGCGTTCTGTTCTTTTTTATATTCGACACCACTGATCGCACATATGAAGCAATCTTAATGAAAATTGGTACAGATGCATTTCTTAACCCATTATTATCGGAATAACAAAAATAAATAACGTTAGTGTTCTCTGAAGGAACCGTTCGTATATCGTTTTTTCTGAACACTGACATAATCTAAGTGCTACAGAATCCGCATTTCTCAACAGATAATTAAAACAAGAAACAAGAACATAAATCGAGCGCTGTCAAATTTTAAGAAAATCCGTTCAGATTTAGATATAGTCCCAAACTGATTTTGAATCGCATTTCTGAGTAGGATTTATAAAACTTGGCATATAACACGCTCTTGAACCAAGAATGAACATTATCAAATTTAAAGAAGGTCGGTCCCGTAATATATATACGGGTATGATCTGGTACTCACTTGGAGCATCTCACGTGAAATGTCTCAAGATTAGTGATGTCAAAAGGGAAATCCCAATCCCGGGAAATCCCAATCCCGAAAAATCCCGAATCCCGGGATTTTTTAAAATTAATCCCGGCATATTTTAATAATCATATATGAAGCTGTCTCGTATAAAATATTAAGTGAAAGATAGATACACTCTGTCGAAAATGTAAACTAATGGAGCAAATTGTTAACATTAAAAAACATTGACAAAATCCGGTGGGAAAAATTAGATATTTGGTGAAGAATTCAAAATATATCATAAATTTAATTATAAACAAGTAAACTTAAAACAAAACCACAAATGGAGTTTGTGTCCCACAAAACGAAGATTCTTTAAAATTTATGAAAAAATCCTAATATAAAATCTGATTTGGATCGACACATCGATTTGGTTCTCATAAAAACGGAACTAGTCAAACTGATTTTTCAAGTTGAAAAAAATATTTTTCGTGTTTTAATGATAGAAAATTATAACGTCAATAATAATTCAGACGACGAACAGAAGTTGAACCAAAATTATTAAATATATAAGATGTTGCGAAATATTTTAATAAAAGTTTGTATTTTTTTAACAAAATTTTTTTTTTATTTTTTTTAATGTAGTTGTCTGAATAATCGACCTTTATTCTGTATTCTAGTTGTTTTTAATTAATGAACTCGAGGTCAAGTTTTGATGTTTTTTTTTATTTTATTTATTTGATATTTCATTCCTCTTTGAGGAATATCTTCAGCAATATGAGTATGTAAACATAACTAACACAAAACATAAAAAGACATACGTCCTGCATTGTTGCCGTCTGTTATCTTACATCAAAACTTGACCTCGAGCCTGTTCATTAATTAAAAACACCTAAAATTTTTTTATCCTTATTCAAATTAAATTAAAACTGAACTAAAATTTTTGTATTCCATTTCGAAATATCACACTATTAAGAATGAAAAAATCCCGATTTATCCCGAAAATCCTTATTCAAATTAAATTAAAACTGAACTAAAATTTTTGTATTCCATTTCGAAATATCACATTATTAAGAATGAAAAAATCTCGATTTATTCCGAAAATCCCGGGATATGGAAAAATTTCGGGATCCCGAAAAAATCCCGGTATTTCCATTTCAAAAATCCCGAATCCCGGGATTTGTGAAAACCAATCCCTTTTGACATCTCTACTCAAGATAGTGGTGTTCTACAAGTCGCTATCACGTCTGAAAGCCATATGGCATGTCAGGAAAATCACATGTCTAGCATTATTTAAGCAGAAATTCGACAGGCGATATTCTCTTGCAGTTGCCGGACACCTCGTTATTCGTGAGATGAAGTGAATGTTAGAAGTAAGGTGAGTACCAGAAAAGGTACCGCCTTATATACCAATATTCCGACTTTGAATATAAGCGCTATAAAATCCAACAGACCTTTATCAAATTTAACAGATAGCATTTCCCTGAACCAAGCGCGTTGCCAAATTTGAAGAAAATCTGTCCTAATTTATATATACGAGGGTTGCTATATACATTTCTGGCGCCATCTGACATTTCCATTGGAAACTTTGACATTTGTTAGCATAAACGACCATACGACCATCATTTGTGTTGTTTACAGTGACTTGAAAAAATCAATTTGGCAAAAAAATTGAATTAACTCGTGAACATTTTCGTGCGATAATTTTTCACAACTTTCGACGTGGATTATCTCGACAAGAGTGCATCGATGAACTTAAATCTTTGTATGGCGATGAAGCACCATCCTATAGCACTGTAAAAAACTTGTTTAATGAATTCAATTGTGGCCGACGATCGCTCAAAGACGAAGGTCGTCCAAAAACAGCCGTTGTACCAGAGAACATTGATGCCGTGCGTGAACTGATAATGCAATATCGTCATGTGACATACCGTAAAATGGAGGCATCCTTGGGCATTTCTTCCACCAGCATACATTCGATATTGCGTGAACACCTGGCCGTAAAAAAGGTTTGTTCTCGTTGGATCCCGCACAAATTGATAATCGGTCAAAAAAAAGGCTCGTGTCGATTGGTGCAAAGAAATTTTGAAAAAATACGATCGCGGTGCTTCAAAAGTCGTTTCTAAGATCGTCACAGGTGACGAATCTTGGATCTATGCGTATGAGCCCGAAACAAAACAGCAATCGACCGTGTGGGTCTTCGAAGACGAGCCAAATCAAACGAAAGTTGTTCGTGGAAGAAGCACTTCGAAGCAAATGGTCGCCTGTTTCTTCGGCAAAACTGGTCATGTGGCGACTGTTCCGCTTGAGCCACGTTGGAGGCCACTTCTGAGTGGTACACCACAATTTGTTTGCCTGAAGTCTTCGGAGAAATTCGAAAAACGAACAAGAGAAGACGAATCATTGTGCACCATGACAATGCGAGCTCTTACACATCGGTTCAAACCAGCGCCTTTTTGACCGGTCAAAACGTCAAATTGATGGGTCATCCGCAGTACAGCACTGATTTGACACCCAATGACATATTCTTATTCACTCACATCAAGAAAAAACTGCTTGGTCAACGTTTTTCGACGCCTGAAGTAGCTGTCGAAGCGTTCAAAAACCATGTTTTGGAGGTAAATTTTCAACACACTGTAACCAAAACAATTCGCGCTCAAATGACAAAACGGTCTGAGTTAAGTTATGACAAAAAATGTCATACTTTCCAATGGAAGTTCCAGTTTTCATCTGGCAACACCAGCATTGCCAGGACCGAAATATAAATAGCAACCCTCGTAATTGGCTATAATTTTTGAATTCTTCAACGATTCCTCGTTTTTATGTAATTTGATTTATATGTATTAATTGAATCAATAAAGAATCTAATTAAATCAAATAATAAACGGTTTTTAAATTATTAAATTATAGAATCAATTTTTTTTTAAATTGATAAAATTGCAATATTTTTTTAATTACAGCCTGTAATTGACAAGTATTCCATTGCGTTATTTTTAAAATCGATATATTATTTCTCAATTTCAAAGACTAGAAAATTGTTAAATTTTTGTTTCGGAAAAATTTGCTATTTTGGCTATAACTTTTGAATATATTCAACAATTGCTCATCTTACTTATAACAGATATGATTTTATGATAAATGTTCTAAAACCTTAATTTTATTGCCGTTTTGATTTTTTATTAATATTTTAATTGATTTTTTATTAATATTTAATTGATTTTTCAAATAATTTTTCTTTTAAATGTTGTAATAAAAAAAATTATTAAAATTTTACCATTCTTAAATTAATGATTCAATCATTTTTTAATTGATTCAATTAATTTCTTATTTGATATCATCTGATCAATTAATTTCTTAATTTATTCAATTAAGTTCTTAATTGAATCAATAAAAATTATTAAATCCGATAATTTAAGATTGGTAAAACATTAATAATTTTTCAATTACAACATTTATTTATTGGTTTTAATACATGAACTTAAGAAATTAAAATTTAAAAAATTCACTGTTTTTGTTATCTGGATATCAGAACGCGTATAGATTAATATTTGATTCGGTTTTTTTATTTTGTCGCCTTATGTAATTATTTTGATTACTAAATTTGCTATTGCAACAAACATTTACTGATTTCTTTGGACCGGCCATCTTTGATAACTTAGTCCGCTTCGGAGCAGCAGATGATTAAAGTGAATTTCACATGTGATTGCAAATTTTCAAAATTAATCGATTTTATTTAAATTTAATTAAATTTTCGATTAAAGTTCTGCTGACAAAATCTAAGCCCAGTTTTATATCTGTTGTTTTATATTTTTTTTGTATTCCATATTCGAGAAACTGTTTTTTAATGTTAATATTTCCTCAAAGGGGTAAGAAAATTGTTTTTTTTTTCTGAGCATAAAGTATGAACACTATTATTAGTATACGGGTATAAGCCGAAAAAATCCCTTCTATAACCACTGTTAATTGTATAGAAATACCCGCTTATTACATTCGATTACATATTTATTAATTTAACGCTTGATTACAATTTTCAGAAGCCATTGAATACTCAGAAATGAAGCACAATAATAATAGTTATCATTTTTTAATACGGCTAAGTACACAAACATTGTTCGTGATGTAATAAGGAATTCGCAATTTTTTAACATATTTTTTTCGATAGTTTTGATGTAATATTGTAATGTAATAATTTATATGTATAAAAAATATTGTAAACGAATTTTATATCGTCTTAATTGGTTGCAAATTTTTATTTTTTTTTAATAAAAAAATCACCTTTTTGGCTTTGAAATAAACTTTCACACCTTCTTCTTTGTAGCAGTGTGTGTGTGTGTGTATTTTATTTTGAAATTTCAATTTGAATTATTAACACAAGCTTCTTTTTTTTCGGACTGAGATTCAAGCGTAACGCACTTTCCGTATTATTCCGACAACGACGATGACGACCACGACCATCTGACGGCCGCTGGTTAACTGTGGTTTAAAGCGTCAACACGTTAACTTATAGCAGTCGGAACCTAACAAACAATGCAACAGCAAAAAAGCGTTATTACAGCGTTTAACGAAAGCAAAGCTAAAAACAATAAGAAATATTCTACAAGCTAAAACGTTTGAACTCCTTAGATGTTGCACAGTGGGATGGGTAGTAGAAAATGTGTATGAATTTGTTCACCCTGTGGCACACATTGAAAATAAATGCTGAGAAATTTTACTTGCCACAGTGCGAGCAAAATAGTACAAATAATATTAAATGAAAACAGCTTCATAATAAATATTTTGGAAATGTTTGCAAAATTTTAATTAAATAGAAACACAATTGCCAGTGTAAGTCCCGATTCACACTAGGCAACTGTAGTTGCAGCAACTCGGAAATTCATAGAAGAGAGTGTCAGTAGAAATATAAAGGGATTAATTCTCCTGTTGCCTGAGAATGAATCCGGACTAACCCTATATTCTTTCTGTGTACATAAAGTATATACACAGAGAAAACCCCCGTTCTTATGAAATATAGTTACACTACGCAACAAAAATTTTTTTTTGTTTCCTAGACCTAAAATTTATTTTTTTGTAAAGATTGTGGCATACTGTTATATAAAATCAAAACCAAAATTTTTTTATGGATACATTTTTTTTATTAAAAATGCTATTATCGTCGGAGGTACCCTTAGTATTTGCACTATAATTTTTGGAGTATATGCCCGATCAGGTCGACTTATGCGTTAAATTGAAGCTATTATTGTGGGCTACCAATGTTGGAAATATATCATTCACTTAGAAACAGTGGTTTAGTAACAGTCATTAAATTGGAAAAGTAGATTTAAACCAGTAAGGAAAGGCAGAAAGTCGGGCGGGGCCGACTATATAATACCCTACACCTCCCTAACAATGCGATAAGGGTCATTGCCATAATAATTTGGAATAATTGGTAAATGGGTAGAAACGTATTCTAATTCTGAAACGATAATCGCTAAATTAAGCAATATTCGTTCCTACAGTGAGAAACATCTTTCTGGAAAATTTTAATGATCGGATGTAAAATACAACTTCTATAGCGGTTTGATACCAAATCAGGAGGAACATATATATGGAGCTTTAATGTAAATCTGAACCGATCTTCCCTGAATACTTATTCATGTAAAAAGACCTCCTTCTGTCGAATTTCGTACTGATCGGATATAAAATACAGTCTCTACAGCGCTTACATGTCAAATCGGGGGTAACATATATATGGGAGCTATATCTAAATCTGAACCGATTTTCTCCAAATTTGGCAGTATTCCTTCATGTAATAAGAAACCTCTTTCTGCCGAATTTCGCACTGATCGGATAAAAAATACAGTTTTTACAGCGGTTACAGGTCAAATCGGGGGTAACATATATATGGGGGCTATATCTAAATCTGAACCGATTTCTTCCAAATTTAATGATGTTCATCCATATAATAACAAACCTCTTTCTGCCGAATTTCATACTGATCGGATATAAAATAAAGGGTTTACAGCGCTTACATGTCAAATCGGGGGTAACGTATATATGGGGGCTATATCTAAATCTGAACCGATTTCTTCCAAATTTAATAGAGTTCATCCATATAATAAGAAACCTCTTTCTGCCGAATTTCATACTGATCGGATATAAAATAAAATTTTTACAGCGCTTACATGTCAAATCGGGGCTAACATATATATGGGGGCTATATCTAAATCTGAACCGATTTTAACCAAATTCAATAGGGATCGTCCTTGGGCCAAAAAAAAGATGTGTGTAAGGTTTCGTCGAGATCGGACCATAATTGCGACCTGTACTTTGATTACAAGAATACATGCACAGACAGACGGACAGACAGACAGACAGACAGACAGACGGACAGACGGACATAGCTAAATCAACTCAGAAAGTGATTCTAAGTCGATCGGTATAATAAACGATGGGTCTATTTCTTCTCCTTTTGGGTGTTACAAACAAATGCACAAAGTTATAATACCCTGTACCACAGTGTGGTGTAGGGTATAAAAAAAAAAAAAAAAACTGGGACAAAAAAACATAAAAAATAAAAAAAATATTCTATCCTAGCGAAGAAAATAATGCTTATTTGAAAAAAATCTATGGATAAATGTAGAAATTATAGCCCTTTTTGTAGAGGTAAGAGAATTTCAAAAAATCTTTTTTTTTAATAGCGATTTTATTTATTACTTTTATTTATATTATGTACATTTGAGTTTATTTACATGAACGAGTTTCATTAGAAGTAATTGTGAGTTCTTTGTTGACGTTTGAAGATTTCGGAATCGATTTCTCTAATCTCCCATCATTCTTTCATCCCAGTGCCCTTGGTAACGCCGCTCGATGGACTTCATTTCTTGGTGAAACCTTTCGCCATGTTCGTCGCCAAGATTCTCGGAGAAAAAGTTTAAATGAGAATGCAAGAAATGTATTTTGAGGAACATATTTACACATGTTGGAATACATGAAGCGAAAAATAATTTAGAAGGATACATATATATGTGTTATATACATAAATTTAGAAAAATATATTTCTTTCCAATTTTTTCCTAATATTTCTACAAATCATTAATCATTGTTTCATATTGCGGGCTTTTATTGGATCCAAAGAAATTTGAAACCACAAGCTTAAATTTGAAACCACAAGCTTCCGACGTCAAATATGATTCGAAATTTAAATCTTTCATCAGATTCCTTATTTTAGACCAATCAAAAACTCCTTCGATTTTTTGAAAAGAAAGACTTTTAAATAAACTTTTTAAATATGAGAGTGAATTGCCATCTTTCCTTAAGGCTTTTAAAAAATTTTTAAAGAACCCCAGCTTAATATGCATTGGTGGCAAAATATCGTCTATCCCAGAGACATAACATACCAACTACTTTTAAATCGCAACAAATTTTCCAGTCATGTTCATATTTTATGTATTTTATCAATTTAGCCATTGTTTCGTATGATTCCTTAGTGTTGACAGCATGAGCAATGGGAATCGATTTCCGTTGTGTAAAAGTACTGCTTTCAAACTTTCTTTTCTGCTGTCAACAAGTAACCGCCATTCATTTGACATTCCCGGGAATGTCCTCGCAAAAGCATCTGTTATCCACAGTTGTATAAAATTGTTTGTAAGGTATATCACGGACTCTATAATATGATATGTTAACATCTGAGGCCAAAATATTGTACTGTTTCATCCCAGATGCAAGTAGTTCTGCCTTATATTTAGTCAGTTCCAAATCTCTCACTAGATCAATGAGTTGAAACTGAGTTAAAAGCGATGACTTCTGATTCAAACTTGAATCGCTCAGAGTTGAGTACTCAGTTGAACTTGATGATGTTTCCGTTATTAGGCTGTTAGCTATACTTGGACACTTCCTACTCCAATCTATTAACTTAGACAAAAATAGCAGTCCGTATCGTGAATGAATGGTTGTCGCCAAATCATTGGCATTCCAAATTCCACGTGAAGTCTAAAATTAAAACGTTTTATTCTACAAAACATTGTAATACATTAATTGTAAAGTACTTAAAGCATGCTTCCACTACTCCATCGAGTAAGATTTACATGGCACGAATTACACAAATAGGTGTCCACGGTTCGTTCATATTTTTAACTCGTACGAGTATACCAAAATATTGCACATATATTTCTTCTACTATTTTACTAAACGCACGTCAATTTTTTTTAATAACATATTTTCGGCAGATGTAGCAGAAATTGTCGGGATCATTTACACATTGAAAAGTTATTTACCGTTTACTCATACTTCGAAATATAACTTTATAATATTTTTCAGAAAAGCTACTTATCTCTTTAAGGCGCTGAATTACAGGGTGGCTGATATGTATTGCAACCAACTTCAGGTTGATATCATTTCTAAACCGCTAGTCTGATAGCTGACAGATTTATTTCAGTGACAGTTCATTTTATTGTTTACAAGCTTACAAAAGCATTTTGATCTATTGCATTCAGAAAAAAGTTATTCGTGATGGAATTCAAGCGTGATAGCTTTATATTTGGGTGGAAAAACACAAGTGGCTATCGTTAGAGCCCTCCAGCATTTAAATGTGAAATCTTTTGTTTCTCGTACCATTGCTCGTTACCGTGATACTGTCAGTGTTGCATCGCGCCCAAAAAGTGGACGAAAAAACGGTAACAACACCAGAAATTATCCGAAAAGTGAAGGCCAGATTTGATCGAAATCCACGCCGCAGTGGTAGAAAAATTGCTCGTGAGCTGAACATATCGCGAGAACGGATACAACACATATTAAAAAATAAGCTTGGACTAAAGCCATTGAAGTTCCAAAAAGTGCAAGAGCTCACCGATGCACAAAAATTGTTAGACTGGAAAGAGGCAAGGAGTTGCTTCGCTTGCACGAAAGTGTCCAGTTACCGAATTTGGTTTTCTCCGATGAGAAGCCATTCCAAATTGAGCAGTTTGTGAACAAACAAAATGATCGGGTTTACTTGCCAAAGAGGTCAGCTGAAAATTTACACCTTCGATTGGCCACCAGAACTCAAGCGCCGCCGATGGTAATGGTGTGGGCCGCCGTAACGGCCGATGGTCGCTCCCCGCTCGTATTCATCGACCATGGGGTCAAAATAAATGCCGAATATTATCGGGAAAATGTCCTAAAGACAGTATTGAAGCCCTGGGCAGACAAACATTTCGGCCGCTGACCATGGACTTTCCAACAGGACTCAGCACCATCGCACTCAGCACGCGTCAACCAAGAATGGCTTAAAAAGGAGGTTCCTCGCTTCATTTCTACCGCACAATGGCCACCAAGATCTCCGGATCTCAATCCTTTGCACTTTCGCCTGGGGCATTTTAGAGAGTAAGGTTCGCACTAAAAAATACCAAAGTATCGATCATCTCAAGACGGCGCTTCGCCGGGAATGGGCTAAAATACCGCAGAGCCACTTTCGTGCAGCGTGTGATGGCTTTGTCGGCCGTTTGAAGGCCATAATTCGTGCCAAAGGTGGCCAATTCGAACAAATCTAAACTGTTTCTAAAATTTTATGTTATTTCCGACATTTTTTGCTTTTGAACAATAAAATTTGAAAAAATATATAGCGTTTTACTTTGTTGCATTACATATCAGCCACCCTGTACACTGACATTGCATATCATGTTTTATGGATGGTTACGAACAACTATAAAACCTCGTCCTCTCTATAATTTTATAATGTCTGACATCAATCATCATAAAATAAAATGCAAGTGCAATGTCTCTTATATGTCTCTCTCACATATGGCGAATTCAATATACGCAAAAACATCATTTAAAAATGAAAAAATATGAAACAAGATTTTTTTGAATTTCCCTAACATTTACAAAATGGCTCATAACTTTTACATCTATCCATAGATTTCAAATAGACAGTGTTTTTTACTTTAGCATACTGGCTTTTTAAAATTGTAATAAAATAATTTTTTCTATTTTTAATGGTTTTTTTTGTACCAGGAAAAAGTATATTTTTTTAAAAAATCATTTTTTTATCATATTTTTGACGACTGTTACTAAACCAAAGATTCTACGTGAAAGCGATATTTGCAGCATATGTAGCCCTCATAATTCCCTTTAATTTGAGGAATAACACGGCTCAATCAGGCTTATACTTGGTCCAAATACTGAATGTACTTTCAATGAAAGCTGGAATTTCAAATTGGTATGAGAGTTTTAGTATGTTGACTTAGTTCGGCAAAATACGGGTTTGATTAGCAGTTCTTGTTAAATTCAATTTACTGCTCCACAAGTATTTCAGCTGATTTAAGTTAAAGACATACACTATTGCTACTGAATTCTGAAGATGATAGAGTGGTGTCTATCGAAACTGCAGTCAATTCTACCAAGCAATTAAAACTCTCTACCAATTTTTGTATTTGTTTCTATTACTTTCTTGGAATAGACAGAAAGTAAATGGAACATATGGTCTCAAACCAAAAAAAAAAAAATTCTGACTGAATAACAAAAGCACAGACCAACAATAAATAACAACAACAAAAAAAATTTACCATAAATTTTTTTTTTATATTTTTTCGTGTTTGTGCCACCTAGTTGCACCAGAAACTGTTATCCACTTCCCTTGGACAACAATTTTGTTGCATAGTGTTATTATAAAGATATGAACGTCTTGTGTTTATATAGTTAAAATAGGGACAGTTTTTCTGTTTTTGTAGGGTTGTAAAGGGTTTTCCAATAGGGATGATATGTTTTTGAAATGACGTTTCGGCCATTTCTAATAAGTCATGATCTGTCATTTGTTTTTCATTCAGTAGTGTTTACACAATTACATCATGGAGAAATATACGCAAGAACAACGTTCTCCAATTGCAACTTTTCGTGTGTAAGTCCATTTTTTTAAAAATCCAAAAAAACACTTTCCAGTCGACCTATGGCCTTGACACCCATTAGCAATATTTTAGCCCTCGTTAATAGCTATCTTTTGCCATTAACCGAATCGAGCTAGATCAAAAATTGCATAGTGTCATTCTACACCGAATGCCTGACTTTCCGGGCATTGTTGATTACACTATGACTGAACCACTGTTTGACAAGAAGTATCTCACTCTTATACCTGATAGATCAGAAGGGAATGGTCGTATCCCAGAACATAGAAGATTCGTCAACTTCTATACAGACGGTTCCAAACTCAACCACAACCAAGTGGGATTTGGTGTCTTTTCTAAAGAACTTGAACTATCAATTGCAAAAAGACTGCCTCATCACTGTAGTGTTTACCAGGCAGAAATCTTAACTATTCAAGTGGGTGCGGTTGAAAATTAATGTTCTGACCAAAGTCGGTAGCAATATTTTCTCTGATAGTCAGGATGCTATAAAGTCCCTGGAAAAAATATATTCCCATATATATAAACTGTCTTTGACTGTCGAAAACGAGATGTCTGAACAGTTCAAAAAGATTCACCTTATATGAGTGCTGGGCCACAGGTCTAGACTAGGAACTACCTTACACGCTCCGGGGAAACTGGCATATGTGGGCAATAGCGCCTCTACGGCAACAGATGACAGGTGGTTACAAGTCAGGGACTGCATACATTCCCGGCTGATGTTACCCTACCTATACTCCAAACCCATCAACGCACCGCTGTCGTTATCGAGACCGGACGTCTCACTTATAGTGCCTGCCATGACGGGTTACTGCCTTATTGGACGGCACGCATAGAGATTGAAGGTCTTGCATAATGAATTTTGCAGAAGCTGTGGATACGAAGACAAGGTGGAATCAATAGAACACATTTCGTGTCTGGGTCCCGCTATCTCATTTCTTTGGGGAGTTAGTTAAATTGGTTTACGTTGAAATAAACTTTTGAGCAATGAAATTGATTCAGAAGGATGGGCTAGGTATAACTTATGTTTCCCTTGCGTACCTGTGGTAGCACAATTGACTATATAGTCTAAATGAGTCTGTTGTGCAGTCTGCCACTCTTAACCTAACCTACTAAAAATTTTCTTTCAGTGTACTTTGAAGTCTAATTGAGTCTGTTATGCAGCCTGCCACTCTTAACCTAACCTACTAACCTTTCTTTGAGTGTATATTGAAGTAGCTGCAACAGAAAACATAGTTTTAGTAGTGCGCATTTGATACTGGTGCGTTAGAAAGATTTCAGTTATGTATGCTATCATATTTTACTAACAATTCTCTATATTTAATATTGTTTTTTTTTAATATTAACAAAAACATTTTAACCTAAGTCGTAATGAAGTGATTTTTGTCCAAAGCATGATTTTCGGCGGCTATTGCTGGTGACAGACATAATGTCTGCTATAGCAAGATTGCCACATGTTAAACGGCAATTAGCCATTTTGAAAATACAAAAATGTTCAAAAAAATCCGCTAAGTTTGTATACCACTGTGCGTTCTTAAGTAAACAGAAACTAGTTTTCAAGTTACTTGTTTTTGTTTTGCTTCACATTGAACTATTAAATTTTCGCCGGCAAAACTTTTGCAGTTCAAACGAAGAATACGAGTTCTGCGTATATCCATCTACACACACTCTTTGCCACAACTATGAGTATTTTTCAGTTTTAGTTACGAATGTTGTTCATTCCTGTGGGGGCTTAAGATTCAGAATGAAAATAAAGTGTTTAAGTTGAATACATATTTTCCTTCCGAGGAGTATCCTACTGTGCGCACTACCAAATTTGTTGTTGCCCATTTCCTATACAAGTCAAGTGACAAACAAGTGTTAGATAAGATGCGCATTCTTCAAAAATGCAGGGGGTACGTATGTGGGGATCTACATATGTACTCATATGTACTTGGGAACTAATCCATGTTATAGTTGGCGTTGTATCCTGCTGAGGCATTCATTAGCTATCAATTTAAATAAAATGAAAAAAATTGCTCATCATGGAATGTACGAATTTAAAGGGTAAACGAACTGCGTGTTTTTTTAAAATTTACATAATCTTTAAATGTAACCAAAATTTGTATTTATAGCCTACGTCATACCGTGGCACTGGGTTCGTTTTGGACCCAATGTTTGTAACATCAAAATAAATGTTGATTTGACTAAGAAATTTGGCAACATTCTGAGTAAAAAATATATCATATACTTATTTATAATTATCCAAAAATGGCGGATATAATTATATCAAATCATATGTTGTTATATACATATTTTAAGATTTAATTACATCCGACAAAATTGGCACACCTTAATTTATATATATTTAAATTAGCATATACTATTAAATCTATATAATCCATGTTATTGTGGTATCATATACTATTAAATCTATATAATCCATGTAATTGTGGTATCTTTCTTACATTACTTTCTGGAATAAAAATAATTTATATGGGTATATAAAGCGTGATCCATTTCGAGGTTCCTTACTTTTTTAAAGAAAAAAACAGAAAATTCAAATTGAATGGGGAATGTTTAAAGAACATTCTTTGTCATTTTTTTTGAAGATTATGTCTATCAAATATTGGCGATGTAGGCGCATCGCAGAGATCACGAGCTTCAATTTCAGGCATCAAATAGTCGGTTATCATGGCACGATAACGGTCGCGTTCTCACCGGCATCATTTTTGAAGAAATATGGACCGATGATTCCCCGGCCCACAAACCACACCAAACCGTTGTTTTATCTGGATCAAGTGGCAGCTCTTGAATCTCTTCAGGTTGCTCTTCGTCCCAAATGCGGCATTTTGCTTGTTTACATACCCATTGAGCCAGAAATGGGCCTCATCGCTAAACAAAATTTGGCTCGAAAAAGTCGGATCTTTTTGGAACTTTTCAAAAGCCCATAGAGCGAAGCGATGTCGCTTGGGAAGGTCGGGCGGTTCTTGCACAAGCTGTATTTTGTATGCTTTCAATTTAAGATCTCGACGTAAAATGCGTCAGTCAGTCCGAGTTGCTGCGAACGGCGCCGAATCGACTCTCCACGGTCTACGTGTACGCTCTCAGCTACGGCCGCTACATTTTTTTCACTGCGAGCTGGACGTGGTCTATTCGGTCGAATATTATCCAATAATGAATGCTGGGTCTCAAGATGGGTGATGGTGTTGCAAATAGTACGGTCAGTAGGCCGATTATGTTGACCATAAGTTGAGCGAAGTACACGAAACACATTCCTCACAGAACGTGAATTTTCGTAATAAAGTTGAACGATTTGTAAACGTAGTTCAGGCGTAAGTCTATCCATGATGAAATGCCAAACAATACTTAACAAAAATAACATGACAGCATGACACGACTCACATGTGATCTGTCAAAAAAAGGCTATTGAAAAAAGTATCTCTACTTGGATCACCCTATGAGCAATATGTAATTATATGAATTTGGGAAAAATTGTTGTTGCCACATGTACTTTTATATAATCTATCTAGGTATCCATCTATATTTAATTATGTACATATATACAAGAGAGTGTCTGTTTGTGGGTTTGTTTCATTGTATCTTTGTTTGTTTGTTCCGTATAGACGCCTAAACGACTAGACCGATCTTATTGAAATTTCACAGAATGTACATGTGAAGGGTGTGATGAAAATAGGCTACTTGAATTTTCGATATATCAAGTGGGCGTAGACACTCCCATATGAGTCTAGTTTTGATGTTGAGAAAAATATTCAGCTAGAGTATTGTGTGTATGCATTTAGTGGCAGTTTATGTGAATGGCGCAAAAATGGGCGGAATCGGACCAACGGGCGTGGCCTCGCCCATATAAGCCAAATTTTGAAATTGAGATATTTTGCACAATTTATTTGCGAGAGTTCTGTAGTTTTGTGCATATATCTCTATTGACATTCTACGTGATTGGTCCAAAAATAGACGGGATCGGACCAATGGTCGTGACCCCGCCCATATAAGCCAAATTTTGAAATTGAGATATCTTGCACAATTTATTAGCGAGAGTGCTGTAATTTTATGTATCTGATGACAGTCTACGCGATTGCTCCAAAAATGGACGGGATCGGACCACTGGGCGTGGCCCCGTCCATATAGGCCAAATTTTGAAATTGAGATATCTTACACAATTTATTAGCGAGAGTTCTGTAATTTTGTGTATGGGTGATTTCGACATTACCGGATAATTTGCTGTCTTTGTGTATTTAAATTAGGACAAATTAAATATATTCCTCTTTGGTATTTACTTTATTACATTACTATCCTTAGCGATAAAAAAAAATTTTTTTGGAAAAATTAATTTTTTATGAAAAAATTGTCTACTAACATACTTTTTTCAAATCATTTTCACTCGAACGTCGATTGGCACGAATTATTTGTTAATCGATCGTTTGGCAATAGGTGCTTATCTTTATTGCAGACAGGCAAAGTGCTCAAAGTGTCATTCCCCTGGCTGTACCTACAATACTTTCACTTAACTTTTTTAAAATTTTTTGACAAAAATGGAAAATAATTGGTTCTATGTAAAATATAATATTTAATGATTTATGTTTTCTATTTATGTTTATAATATTTTATCAGTTACTATTTTAATGGATGATTATATCTTTAGTCCCTGAAGATTTGTGTCATTCCCCTGGAAAATCTTATATTCCGTAAAATTCAAATTTCCGTATAATTAAAATTATAAAGAATAATTAAAATTATAAAGAGTATTAAATCTACTACATATCTTGTGGTTGAGTTTGCGCCAACAATATTAATAAAATGATGTAAGTCGAACTTTGTCTTCCGAAATGAGCTTTATATACATATATATGTATTTGATGGCAGTGTTCGTGATTGGTACAAAAAATGGACGGGATCGGAAATCTAAATCTGGGGCAACGAAGTGGACCTGGTCCTGCTAGTATATATATAAATGAATGTATGTGTGTCTGTTCCGTATAGACGTCGAAAAGGCTGGTCCGATCTTCTTGAAATTTTCACGGAAGGTACACGTGTAGGGGTGGTGAAAATAGGGTACTTGAATTAGCGATATATCAAGTGGGCGTGACCCCTCACATAATTCCATTGTTGACAACGAAATATCTGCAAATTTTGGCTATATATGTATACCATCCGAATCCTTTGCAATTCGACACATAGTAATAGTTTATTCGTCGTAATTTGGCAATGGCCTTGGCATCTCACCCCTTAATACATGCATACATTATTCGCAAAGTGAGTAATGTAAGAATCGATCGCATAGTCTTAAGAGCGCTTTGTAACTGAATCACCCATTGTTTCAGCAGTTACCCTGTGTAATTTGTTACCATGTTTTTAAGCAACCCTGTGCTTCAGATAATATGGCGTCAGATAGCCGAGTCGGCGGCGCACAATAGAACGGCAATGGCGCAAATAAAATAACAACACGCACAACAAATAAAAACAAATGGGCCGCTCGCCAAATGGTGCAAAACATTGATTGGAAGTAGAAATAATTAAACAATTTTATACCGGCAACTGAAAATGTCCACACCTACCAAAGTCGGTATTAACAGTGAAAAGAACCACAAAACACCACAGAAACGTGCAACAAAATCTATCGGTGGTAAGGCAGTGACGCCAAAAAGTTTAAAATCTGTAGAAAATATAATGCACAATAGCAACACCACCACGACAGATGATACAGCATCAACATCTGGAGCTGAAAGTATTGTCGAAGTTTTGGTGGAGAATTCCAGTGAAGAGAATGTCCATGATGTGTCGCACGTACGCCGCTCAACACGTACGCCAAGTCCCACAAAGAAATTTCTTAGTGGAGATTTTATCGTGGGAAGCCATGGCCTGGTTTCAAAAGAAAAAGAACGCAAGAGAGGCGGCAAACAACGAGATGAAATGACCGATGATGAGGAAAATATAGAAGAACTTGATGATGATATAAGCGGTGATTATGTAGCTGTGGTTAAGCCCAAGGCGGATGAATTACATTTGCTGCAGGACGACGTGGATGTAGCCGGTAAAGTGATGTTCGGTTTTAACACGCCCAAGAAGAAGGGTGCCATGGCTCTGGCAGCCATGAATACGCCAAAAACCCCTTCCACCCCTAAAACACCCAAGACCCCAGGACGCTTGGGTAAGACGCCGGATGGAAAAAAGGCGCGGAAATCCACCGCGGAACCAAAAACGCCATCGCGTGTTAGGAATAAGGTTAAAACACGTATGTATAAAAGAGATTGAATTGTTTCCACAGAGTCATTGTTAAATGCCTTATTTCACATTTATAGAAATTGCCAAACTTGTTCAGGATAATTCAGAATCAGACTTTTCGGCTGATGAAAGTGATTTTCAACCATCCGGCAGTGAATCATCCTCAAGTGACAATGAATCTTCGGGGCCAGATGATGATGCCGATGATGAACCCAAGACTCCTTGCAAAAGTCGTCGTTCTATTGTTGTCCCAATTTTACCAAAAACACCATCAGCAGCTCGTTTGCGACAATCGGCTCGGTCCAAGAAATCAGCTGATTATGTGCCTGAATGTGAAAGCTACTTTCAATCACACTCAAGTACCAAAATCCTCACATCTGATCACACTTTGGATCGTTTAAAAAATCCTCGTTTACCAGCCGATCGTTTGTTCACGCTATTAGCTGAAATGAAATTATCAAACGAACATGAAGCTTCCATTAATGCCATTATGGAAGAGTATAAATCATATTTCCCCAAATGGTTGTACATACTAAATGAAGGATATAACCTTTTGTTATATGGTTTGGGTTCAAAACGTCAATTGCTGCAGGCATTTCATCGAGAAGTTCTGTCGAAGCAACCAGTTTTGGTAATAAACGGTTTCTTTCCGAGCTTGACATTAAAGGATATATTGGATAGTATAACCAATGATATTTTAGATGCAGGCATTAGTCCGAGTAATCCCCATGAAGCTGCTGATGTGATTGAGGAGGAACTCTCGTTGATTCCTCAGACACATCTGTATTTAATTGTTCATAATTTGGATGGTGCTATGCTGAGAAATGCCAAGGCTCAATCGATTTTAGCACGTTTAGCCAAAGTGCCCAATATTCATATGTTGGCTTCGGTGGATCACATCAATACGCCACTATGTAAGTATTCACTTTAGCGTATAAAATTAACTATTAAATTCGAAAAAAAACATTTTGAAATATAGATAACCAATGGGCCAGAAAATTTATATTTTAAATAAATAATTTTTAAATTAATTTATAATTGATTGAGATCGAGGTTTTGCGTTTGTTTTTTAATTTTTATTTATTATTGCCAATATTTCTCAATTCTTTGTGTTGCATCCTCAGGGCAGTCTAATAGTGCAATAAAAAAACCTGACGATGGAATTCCTACAACAGGTCAAAGAATTTCGACTGAACAACTGATAAACGAATTGCGAAATATTGGCAAAATTAAAAACAAACCCAATGTCACGAGCCCAATTAACTATTAACTTTAAAATTAAATAACACATGTCGAAAGAAATACATTATTAATCATTTTAAATAAATATTGTTCATATTCGTTTATTAAAAATAGTCCAATACACACAGAACAGATATTGTGATTACAACAGTTTAGTGTAAAAGGTGCTACCATATTTTCACTTTTTGTACCATTTTATTCACTAAAAGCACAAATTTCGAAAAATCATCCCTTACACTACTTTATGTTATAGAGCTATCCTAACAGAAACTTTTGTGATTTTAGATGAAATTGTTTTGGGAGAGATACCATATTATACTATTATTTTATCGACAAAGAAATAATCTAAAATACATACATATGTACATAATTATGATTTTAAATGTGATATTTCAATTTTATTCATATAGTATGGGATCAAACAAAATTGAGCCATTACAATTTCTCGTGGTGGGATTGTACCACAATGTTGCCCTACACCGATGAGACAGCCTTTGAGAACTCTTTGCTGGTACAGAATTCTGGGGAATTAGCATTGTCTTCGATGCGTAGTGTATTCCTTTCATTAACCACCAACACTCGTGGCATTTATATGATTATTGTTAAGCATCAGCTGAAAAATAAAGGAAATCCTAATTACCAAGGTAAGAAATATAAAGCTTCGCAGTATCTTTTTGTGTTTTGGCGTAAAAATTACATGTTTATATACTAGGTATGCCTTTTAAGGATTTATATTGGAGTTGTCGTGAAGCATTTTTGGTAAGTTCTGATTTAGCTTTGCGAGCTCAACTTACGGAATTTTTAGATCATAAACTGGTCAAATCGAAACGTAGTGTTGATGGCTCAGAACAGTTAACCATTCCCATTGATTCACTATTGTTGCAGCAATTTTTGGATGAGCAGGAAAAGAAATGATTTACATATAATCAATTGTTATAAATATAAGTTTTTTTTGTTAAAGTTATTTATTCATTATAATTAATTTCTTAGTTGTTAATCAATTATTTTAAGATATTTTTGGATCAAATTCTGTCATAGCGATTATATGGTTCATTTCGTGGTTTCTTCAATATAAGGATATTGGCGAAAAATACAAGATAATGTTTAAAGTATAAATATAGTCTAACGTCAATACTTGGAATTAAGTCAACATCATGTAAATTTTATAAAATGTGTACTTATCAATTACTTTTGCCACATTGTCAAATCATTTAATTTATCTCACGAATTAATTAAATTGGTCGGATTGTTTCTATAGATATGAGCAATACAATCGTAATGTCAATTTGTATTTAAAGACGAACCGTGAATATTATACAATTTATGATACCGTAACGCTCTTAATGTGTCTATTCAAACCCCAGGATTATTATAAAATCTGTATATTAATTTGGAAGTATGTTTTTTTATTATAAATTATGAATATACTAAAAATAAGAATCACATGTAATAAGATTCAATATAATTCATCACCAATGTTGTTAGGATGTTTTTAAAAATATAGTTTTCACAAATAATTTGCACTCTTGAAAGATTTGCAGAGAGGCGCTAGTTATTATTTTTTGTAATATATCATTTTTCTAAAAATAAATAAATTCATATATTTTCATTGTAAAATATTTTTTATCGATTTTCTACTACTTTGACTTCAGTTTGACCCCTTATCATCCTGCTAGACGACAAGAAAATCTAAAAAATGTCAAAGGTTAGCATTTAAACTAACTAGGCTTAGACTAATATAATCTACTCGCATAAAGATACTGATGTACATTTTGCACCAAATAAGCCAGAAACACTTACAATATGAAAAAATTACAAAATGTTGGGTTCTCAAAGAAAAAATAAGTTTTCTATCCCTCTATCATCCACCAATGAACTGGTCAAATCAAAGTTTGGAACTTCAAAAACGAGTCAAATGCCAATCGATAGATTCTCCTCGTCGAAAGAAGCAGTTTGAAGTTTAATTCCTATCTTTCTACTCGCGGAATGAAGCAGTAAATACATTTTTTAGGTTTGATTTTTTCAAAATTATGACAGTTAACTAAACTTATATCTTTCCAATTTTCACGAAAATCGAAAAATTTTTAATTTCCCTAATCCTTTGATAGATGATATTGGGTCCCTTGCTGATACCTATGCCTCAATGTATGCTAAAGTTCTTACTGAATTTATAAATTTTGTTAAATTTATGTGTCACCAGGAAATATTTTCATACGCCTCCGAGTACCAACCGAGTTGCTTGCTGCTGATTTATGCGCGCCTAGTATTTTTGTGAATTTTGGAATTCGCAATCCGTTTTTCATACGCCCCTTATAACCATCAACCAGTGTCTTGCTGCTGATTTCTGGGCGCCTGGTATTTTTGTGAATTTTGGAATTCGAATGATTAAATCTGCGATGGGCAAAAGCACTACGCGGGGTTTTTCCTCTCGCGTGTACATGAGCACACACATTGAATGAGAGCTCGTCTTCATTCAGTAGCGCTAGCTCATTCGATCGACGAGGTTGTGTTGTCGCTTGTTGCTCAGCGTACACATACACCCTTATCGGGAATAAAATTCCAAACGGAATTTGTTCCCTGTTCCGTAAATTTCACATTGAAAAGGGAACAAATTCCGCGTGGAATTTTATTCCGATAAGGATGATAAAGAAAAAATGGATGATACATTACAATACATACTTCATAGGAATAAAGTTTAGTATGTATTTAGAAATGTATATATTATTTTCTTTTTGTCAAATTAAATAAAGTTAACGAATTTTTAAAATAATTTTAAATATATATATTATTATCTTTTATAGATTTTTTAATAAAATTTGTATGAACACTTAAATATACTAACCAAAAATAAGTTGGAGACTCGAAAACGGTTAGTAGAAAAAATACATCCCGATTCTGAATACTCCCGGGGAATTGTTTTTTCCCGAGAATAAAATTCTCATATTCTGAATTATTGGGAGAAGGCAAATGAGGGAGAGGGAAATTAGCTATTGTGTTGTTGATATTTCATTCCATGATAACATAATTGTAAGGTAATGCCGCTTACCCAACAACGGGAAAAGGGAAAAAATTCCCGGGGAATTTTATTTAGAATCGGGCTGATAAAGAATATGGCATAGTCAATACGAGTAAGCAGATCTTTTCTTCGAAAATTTGGATTGATTACTTTACATATCATAATACA